>JAWHQI010000047.1:10897500-11450000 GCA_033032865.1 Dactylorhiza incarnata | reverse complement strand
GTCAAAAGAGAGAACCAACAGTAGACAGTGAGATTTTTACGTGAAAAACCCGGAAAGTGAAAAAACCACGGGGCCCAACCCAGTTCTGAACGATCCACTAGTTTTGTGTGTTACAGAGAGTATTGTTTTTCTAGGGTGATAGATCCCGCTCGTTACAAAGATTTTGCTAAGTCCTCTCAACACTTAGGAGTTGAGCCCGGAGGAGCGTGCTCGCGGTCAATCTCAAGCGCAGAACTTGGCAGAGCAGTCCTGAGCAAAGCGTTGCTGAGCAACCTGGAGCGGAGCGCTGTGGAGCAGCTGGAGCGGAGAACTACGGAGCAGCTGGAGCAGGGCGCTATGGAGCTGCCTGAAGCGAAGCAGAACGAATCAAAGATATCATGGGGGTTCGCACTGAAGAGTTTGGAGCTCAACCGAGATACTCCCAAAGTCCTTGAAGGAGAGCTGGAACAATCTCCAAGGGGAGCTTGAAGGTTGATGAAGAATATCTTCAAAAAGAACTCACCGGAAAACTCAAGAGCTCATTCTTGTCCCAATGCCCAAAAGTCCATTCAAATGGAGGCATGACCCCCCTTTTATAGTTTTTGAGGAGGTCGTTCTGGTAACGACGTCATGCTAATTCCTAGACGAGCGAATGAGAATGCTTGATTCAGGGCACACAAATTGCCCATTTCAAGGTTACGACGAGTTTGCCCCCGGTCACCTTGGGCAACTTGGGCTGCCATCCTAGTGGTGATGGTGATGGCCGGCGATTGCCGCCGGCGATGGATGATGGTGGCGCGTCTAGCAGAGTAGGGATGAGCGGGAGCGCTTCCCGCGGAATAGGCGAGAACGGGAGCGCTTCCCGCAGAACAGGCGAGAGCGGGAGCGATCCTTACGAAACAGGCGGGAGCGCTCATCGCGGAACATGCGAGAGCGGGAGCGCTCGCCGCGGAACATGCGAGAGCGGGAGCGATACTCGCGGAACATGCGAGAGCGGGAGCGATACTCGCGGAACATGCGAAAGCGGGAGCGCTCGCCGGGGAGCAGGCGTGAGCTGGAGCGCTTTCTGCGAAACTGGTGAGAGCGGGAGGGATCCCTGCAGAACAGGAGCGAGCGGGAGCGCTTCCCGCAGAGCAGGAGCGAGCAGGAGCGCTTCCCGTAGAACAGGAGGGAGCGAGGGCACTTCCCGTGGAACAGGCAGAGGCGATAGCGCTAAGGTACTTAGCAGCGGGGTTAAGACTGACCGATAAATGCTAGTGCCGCTCTCCGGGTCCGGGCGAGGCCGCGATGAGAAACACTCGGTCCGTCTCAACTCGAACCGTTTTAGGGGAACCCCATCAAAAGTTCTAAAAACTTTTTCGATTTTAAGGATTTTCATCGCTACTTTTAATTTTGGATATTGTGTAATTACTTTAGTGGATATTTTGTTTGTTAATAGATTATAATATATATTAAGTCATTAAAATAAAATAATTAGACTACTTTTGACAATTTTGAATCTTTCATCAAAGACAAATGTGTGATATCGATAATACTTCGTATTATTATTGCACAGGAAAATCGGTGCTTGTACATTTTTCTGGTGCGTGTATATAT
Source organism: Dactylorhiza incarnata (assembly GCA_033032865.1). Lineage (NCBI taxonomy): Eukaryota > Viridiplantae > Streptophyta > Magnoliopsida > Asparagales > Orchidaceae > Dactylorhiza > Dactylorhiza incarnata. Next base: position 11,448,425 of record JAWHQI010000047.1, on the reverse strand, counting down.
CATATTCAATGATTAGCAAAACGAATATAATATTCATACATTTCAAAACATGAGCCAGCTAGCTAGAGAAGATGTTCCCTTCTTATGATAATTATCATAATAATAAAAAAGAAAGGTGAAATAATTTAGTTGAAAGAGAAAATGCCAAAAAGGACGATGAACTGATAGAGCTATTTAATCTATTTTTTTTATTTATGCGTAGAATATGTCCCAAGCCGAGGACAATAATGCTCGTGGGTGGCTGATTAGGGAGAATAATTAATTAAAAATTCTTTCTCGTGATAAATAATAGGACACTAAACAATAATAATATTATTAGCGTACTTCCTCGAGATTTATTTAATCAACACATTCTCTTATAATGTTGGGATAAAAGCTTGAGTGTTGTTGTTGTTGTATTCTCTTATATTGCTCGTGGGTTTGCTAAGTTTGGGGGAGTGTTTTTTTTGCCGTAAAAATGGACAAAATAGGTTATCACTACTTATATTTTGATGTTGTTTTGAAATAGATAACTCAATTTTCTTTGATCGAAATTGGGTGATATACTTTTCATTCAATTTAAAATGGGTCCCAATTAACGGAAGTCTGCCCTGATAATTAAATAATTAATTGCATATTTGTTGCGGCGAAATCCGTGCTCTCACAGATCAACTAGTCGAATTATTTTAGATTTAGAGTGAATTGAACGCACAAACTGTCAAAAGAGATGACATCAAGACTTTTACGTGAAAACCTAGAAAGGGAGAAACCACGGGATTTAGCCCGATCTGAGAAAATCAACTAGTAGTAATTTGAAATACAATATTGAGGGTTCCGCGAAGGATAGTCAACCGCTTGATTTACACTAATAAAAAATAGAGTCTCTTCTGAGAACTGCGTTTGCCGTGTATAAAGATCAGCGTCTCTGTGCCAGAAAACTGTGTTTGCGGTGCATAAAGCTATGTGGTTCCACTACAGAAAGCTCTGCGGTTCCACTCTAGAAAGATCTGATTGCCGCGCAGAAAACTTTGTGGTTCCACAATAGAAAGCATCGTTTGTCGTGCGGAAAGCTCTGCAGTTCTACGGCAGAAAGCACTGTTTGCTTCGAAGAAATTAAGCTATGTGGTTCCACAATAGAAAGCATTGTTTGCCAACAGAAAGCTATGCGCTTCCTCTCCATAAAGCTCTGATCTTCCTCTCGAGAAAGCTTCGTTTGTCGGGGAAAATGCTTTGCGGTTCCACTCAGATTGCTCTGTTTGTCGTGCAGAAAGATCTATGGTTTCTCTCCAGAAAGCATTACTTGTCGCGCAGAAAGCATTACTTGTCACGCAGAAAGCTCTTTGGTTCCACTCCAGAAAGCTCTACAATTCTACTCTAGATATCTTCCTTTTGGTTCTCCAAAATATCTCCCCTCTAAATGAAAGATAATTAAGCCCCTTTTTATAGATTTAGGAGGGGCGCTTATGGAACTTCGCCTTCATAATTAATCGGCGGAAGAATAAAAATGATCGGTTTATGTCCCTCAGATCACCATTTTAATGATTGGACAACTTTGCCACCCAGACGGATCCGGGCAGCCCGGTCAGGTTCGCCGGAGTAGTGGCGGTCAACGGCCACTGCCGCCTCGTCGAAAAATGGAAGTGCTCGGAACTTGATGAAAATTTCAAGGAAGCATCATCTCATCGTCGTGAGCCCACTGGCGGTGACGATCTCTAGATTTGAGGTCCAGAGCTCCGACAATCACCGACAAAAATGACATTTTGGTGAAATGGACTAGATCTCCACCAAAATTCTACCAAAACCTTTGCTTAAGTAGTCTATCTCGTAGCATTTTTAGAGCAATCTTGTGTGATTTTAGATCAAATTTCGTAGTGTTTAATAAGTTATGAGCTTCCAATCATCCTCATTAATGATCCTTTTTGTGTTCTTTGGGGATGAATAAGAGGGAGATCCACTCAGCCTTTGGGACAAGTGTTTGAGTCACTTCACCACTTGAGTCTCTTCTATAAGGCTTGGGAGGACCTGTCAAAATAACATTAAATAATTCTTCATCAATAGAATTCATATAAATCCTAATTCTTGTTTTCCAAACTGCAAACTTTTCAAGATTGCACATTGGTGGTCTGGTGGAAGCATAATCTTTGATTTGTGCCATGTAAAATATAGTTTTTAGAAATATATATATAAGAGGTAGGATCTTTTTAATCAAGGAGTTAACCTTTTTATATCAACCTCCCTTTGATACCAATTGAAAGTGCACAGTTAACCTCACTAGAATTCTCTAGAGGGGGGGGGGGGGGGGGGGTGGGTGAATAGAGATTTAAAAATACTTTGTGCAATTATATATATATATATATGTGTGTGTGTAATATGTAAGACCCCTCTCCCGCACCAGGAGAGTTCCCGGATCTTATGCCCAGAACCGCCACCTTACGGTGATGCTAGCACACAAGTTAGCCATCTCCGCAAGACGCCGATCCTGCCGGCAAGGACGATCGACTAGGCCAACAAGAGATAAGAAGTAAAACTAGCACATAAGTCCATAATCACACGCATCTGCATATGTATATATATATATCCAAATGAAACTGTCCATCAATGAGTACAAGAAAAGAAAGAGTAAAAAGGGCTTAAGCCCAGTACAAGTCCGAATGAATAAAAGCAGTACAGTTCTCTCTCTCACTATATACATCTATACGGAAGCTACAAGAAAACAACTCTCATCAACACCTGTCCAGTAGCGGTAGTAATGCACGGCATCTGCTCCTCAGGTCCTGTCTCCCCTGCCAGCTGGGCTCCAGCTCCTCGGTTACCTACGGTCACCACCGACCGTTAGTCATAAACACTAAGACGATTTTGTCCCCGCCTCCCCCCGCGACTCCTAGGCACCGTGCGGGGAGGAAGAAGCGGAGGACATCAAAGTGGAGTAATCAAAAGCAGGTGACAAATACTCTATACTAACAAGAGTATATCCATATAATTTCTATACTAACAGTATAATTATACATTAATAAGTGCAGTAAGGTAATATTGCAGCAGTAAAGGAAGTAAGCTACGCAAGTAAAGTAAATGTACAAGTAACCATTGATTTATAGGAATGCCCATACAAACCTATAGACCAAGGGGTCGTTTAGCAGGGCCTATCGTATAAAAAGTCCCATACCAATTTATACGATAGGGGTAGGGGTTGAAATGCAATGTTCATGCTATGACATGCAAGGTATGTTGTTATGCTATGATCATACAAGTGCAACTCACACACTACGACTCTATGCGCATAGACCTTTAGTTCCCCCTTTTTGGAGCTAGCAAAACTCTCCGGATACTCCCGTAGTGGCAAACGGAAGCGGTGGGTTGGGCCTCGCCCACCTCTAGGTTGGTATTCACACTACCAAACCTAGACCTATCGTACGCCTCAACACAAAACCGTGGAGCGTCTGCGTACTCTTGCTGACTGGACCGCCAGACTTCCTAGGCTAAGTGTATATACCACACTTGCCGAGTCAACGTATTGACGTCGGTGTGAACGTCCGTCCAATACAGAAGACCCACCACCTTCAATGCACATGCAACATGTTCTTCAAACTATCTCCGAGCCATAAGCTCCCCGGGCTAACCTGCCCGTCATTAATAACCTTCCGAGCCACCGGCTCCCCGGACCAACCCGTCCGTACTAACGAACTCTACTGAGTTGCAAGCTCACCAGACTTTCAATCCGCTCTTTCAAACACTGAGCTTACTCCTCGCATCACCAACCAGACTAGGCTCCCGCAACCACGGGGTGTGGGTGAGTGTGTTATTAGATTATTCTTATAACATCTTATCCCTACGGTTTACGTTTAATCTTGGATTCCCGAGGGTTACCCTGTAAAGGGCTCGCTACGGTATTAGGAACTACAATGGGATGACACCCCAAAATTCCCTTTCCCAAGACACTTAGTATTATTGATATCTACCCATAAGATTACCCTCTTATCATTTCACTTGAATTAACCTCAGCGCTTTATGAATCTCTAAGGGGAAGGACGATCTTTCGTCAATCCCGAGCACAGCCTTACCCACAGCTCACCAAGCACTCTCATCTTCTAAACTCCTAACTAGACTACTCTTGTTTAGTCATTATCCGACTTGGAAGTTTAGGGTGGATCCTGGAATTCCCGAGGGCTACCCGGTGAAGGGTTCGCAAGGTACTAGGGTATATGATGGGATGAAGCCCAACCCCTTTCCAGGAAATTTAACAATCTTGGCGGCTACCCTGACCTAACCTTCCACCCTCTCATTACTCTTTATAACATACGCCTTATGTTTCAACCCGCTCCTATGCAATCAATCTTTTGGACTCACTCTAATAACTCTTAGTCCTCCAAGTGGTCTAAACTCATCTCTTGTTGTAATCCAATTCTTCCCGATTTCCTTATGATTATATTGACTTATTCATCATAATGAGTTTTTACTATCCGCAGATCATGACTTACATCTAACTTAGATTCCTAAGGTGGAACCTTGATCAAATTACTTCCAAATGACTTCTAATTATTATCATAGGTTCATAATGGGTAAAATAAGAGTTGACCGGAGATTAAGCTTATTTCATACAATTTTTGACCTCTATAAAAATTCATTAACCAATTTTCTTCAACTAAAATACAAAGGATATATCAAGCTAGTGAGTCCAACCTTGCTAAATATTCTTCCAGAGATGATATACGACATAATAATAAGATTCCCAAGGTTTCATAATTTTCCAGAAGTTATCCAATCATGATTTCCAATTTTCAATAAATGATTGAAGGTATAAATTCACACATGAAGTATCAGATTTTGACTTCCTAAAATTCTGATAAAATTACAGTGGCACTGTAATGACATGAAATCATCAATTCTAGAAGTTCATATTTTTCCAGCAAACTTATAATCATAATTTCTATTTATCATGAAAATGATGAAAATGTGACTTTACACACAAGTACTAAAATATGAATTCCAAAAATTCTGAGAAAATTAACCTAGCATACTAATCATCTAAAAACACCAATTCCAAGGTTTCATAATATTCCAGGTAATATTTATCCACAATATTCATTTAATACATGTGGTGTGCCAATAAGAGTTTACACTACAACCACCACCTACAGGTCTCAATAAAATCTCAATAAATCACAGAAGTATGTTATTGACCTAAAAACAGCAATGCCTAAGTTTCAGATTATTCCAAGGAGTATTTACCCTTAATTATCATTTGTTACATTTGGTATGCGTATAAGGGTTTACACTACAAGTGCTATGTTAAGACTTCAATAAATTCTGAGAAAATTATCATGGCATAAATACGGTGTAAGAACATCAAATCCTAAGTTTCATATTTTTTACAGGAATGTTTGACCATAATTTCTATTTAACATAAATGGGGTGCAAATAGGGATTTACACTACATCTACCATTAATATGTCTCTATAAATTCTGAGAAAATTATCCTAGTATAAAAATCATCTAAAAACACTAAATCCAGAGATTTAGAATTTTACAAACTATTTTACCCCATTAAATTAATTAATTACAAAAGAGGGTTTTTCCTCAATAAATTGATAATTACCACAAAAATTCATCTAAAAATTATGATAACATTTACAGAGCTATAGAATCACCCAGGAAACCTACTAGAATAATTTCATAATTCTCCAAATGCATATGAGACCTAAATGTCATATTTGAATAAATTGACCTAACCAAATAAATCAAATTCAGAGAAATAAATGAAGTCCAAAAATTCCAACAAAATTCCTAAATGAGCTTTTCCAGTCAAAGATCCATTTCCCAGAGTATTGGATTTAACCCTAAGTTTTTGATTCAAATTATTCCATTAATTTAAAAGTGTGACAATTATCATTTAATTAAAAAATTTAGGAAAATAATTTCCAAAAATCATGAAACTTATGACAATGATGTACATCCTCATGACATACACTAACCCTAAGGTTTTAGAAGCATGCAAGGTGATCCCCACCATCAATTCCATCAAAAAGCTCAAAAGCCCAAATTGACTATTAACACTCCAATTCTTCACTTAAGACCCTAACTTCATTTTGAAATTCAGAGAAAAATACTCATGCACATGTGATGAAATTTTAGCCAGAGATTTAGATATATATAGAGAGCTCACCCTTTAAATTAGGGGGTGTTTGGAGTTACACAACTCCTTAAATACCAAATATTTACATTTACTAATAACTGAAATATCTCAATGAATAAACCTCCAAAAATTCTCAAATTTTAACCCTAGGTGAGTCTTCATACGATGCATGCATGATAGAAAATTCAAGTGATTTGGTTAACCAATTGAAAGTTATAGCCCTTTTAATTTCTGCCCTACACAAGGAGCAGTCCTAGGAAAATGGGTGCTCTGATGTCCAAGTTGCACCAAATTAGTTGATTAAGGTGGCAAATGAAAGTAGACTCCTAATGCTACAAGAGTTATCTCTGCCTTTTTTGCAAATAAGGCTTCTAGGGCCTTCAATTCTTGCAAGCATACCATTGCAGTTTTAAGTTCTGACCAACCTCACAAGAATGACTACTGTGGACCCTACAGTGGTCCAAATGACTTGATCTAAATTTCTACTGAAAGTAGACATCCATATCTAAAAAACTTGTCTCTGGTTATTTTTCAAAATAAGGCTTCTAAGGGCCTCAAAAAAATTAAACAAGGCTATAATAAAAAGTGTGACAGAATATCACATTAATTCAGATTAATATTATATATATATATATCATTTCATGCACGAATCCTGGCGCAGAATCGAGCGGCTCCCCTTCATCGTCCCCAGCTCGCCAACGGCTGAGATTGATCTCGCCTGGGCCGACTTCCCCGGCCATTTCCCGGCCAACCACGGCCCACCACCGCCGGCCACCGCCTCCACCACCTCCGTTGAGGTGGTGGCCATCGATTGACGGTGGCACGGTCGCCTGAGAGCCCGTCTCCGACGGTTCCGAGCAAGAAAAAGAACTCGGAAGAACTCCCTTGATCTCACATGGGATCGGGCTCCATTGAGCCCGATTTCTCTCCTAGAAGTATCTAGATGCTAGCACAGAGGGAGAGGGGGAGAAATCGTACCCTAGTTGAGCTTGGCGGCGCGTATTGAGGAGGTGCAGCATGGCGGCGGCGAGCTCCGGCGATCCTCCCAGAAATCCCGATTCTCCACCGTTTGTCTCACTGCAAAGGGCTAGCTCCACTCCTCTCGACCCTCTGAAGCTGATGGAAGGGTCGAATTGAGCTGAGAGGGGCTGGTTATAGGAGTTTGGAGAGGGGGGCTTCGGTTCTACATTGGTTGCTCCTCCTAGCCGCCAAGTGGCATTCCCTCTTCTCAATTTCGGCTGACATTCATGTGGGGGGTTCAGAGGAGGTCTTGGGCAGAGGAGAGGAGGGCCACATGGCCTTCTCTCCCAAAATTCTCTTGTTTCTTAATGGAGGAAGGGGGATTTTCCACTTTTGCCCCCATACATGTGCTTCCATGTTGGAAATGGGGGGCAAGGCTGGTCATTGACTCTTGGGCCTCAGAATGGGCTTTGGGTGAGGGCCTTAATCCATTGAAATTTGGATTAATTCAAATTAAGCCCAATTTAGGCAAAGTTGACCCTATGTTGACTTTTGGGTTGACTTGGTCAATTGGGTGTGTTGAATGGTCCAATATGTTGACATTGAGTTCAGTGACACCACCCAAGGTTGGTTGAGTCATGGTGAAGACCTAAGTGAGTCAATTTGACCCAAAGGTGTGATTTTGACCCAAAATTGGGGAAATGTTGACTTTGGTCAAGTTGGTCAAATTGTTGACCCCATGATGGGGCTTTTAGGTCAATTAGGTCCCCCATGATGTTCTAAGACTAGGGGTGAAGTCAATTTCATGCTTTGGGGTTCAATTGAACTTATTGGGGAGGATTTGACCTATGTTGACCCAAGTTTGACTTTGGTCAAATTGGGTCAATTGGTGACCCCATGATGGGGCTTTTAGGTCTATAGCATTCCTTGGAGTGTTTATCATCTAATGGAGGAGTCAATTTGCAAGTGTGAGATCATGTTGAGCTAGTTTGACCTAGGTTGACTTGAGCCTTATAGTATACCACAGGTGAGTTCACCTAACCCTATGTGCCCTAAGGCTACAATCTAACTCAAACTCACCACACTCCCCACTTGCCTCACTCAAAATTAGAGTTAGGGGGTCTAGTAGGAAATGGGATGTTACATAATAATCACAGATTTAAGCTTCCCACACACCAACAAGAATTAAGCAAGTAAAGAAGGAAAATAGCAAGAAGAAAATCACAGCACAACACAAAGAAATATAGTGGTTCCCCAAACTTTGGGTAGTCCACTCTTCTACCCCCTTGGTAGGAATTCACTATCTTGCACTGAGTCTTTTGATAAGGAGACTCTTAGAACCAGCCTGAGTCTTTTGACAAGGAGACTCTTAGAACCAGTACAACTGAATTTTTTGAAGAGAGATTCTAAAAACTCTTTTACACTGTTTGAAAATAAAATGAAGATAAGAAGAAGAACAAGAAAGAATCTTCTTCCTAGCAAGAAGATTAGAAGCACAAGAAATAGTGAATGAAATCTCTCTTCTATAGTGAGAAGGAGATTGTAGGCCTTTTTCTCTTTCAATGAGAACTATCAGAGATTGCAGCAGTATGGCTTCAGAAGGAGAAGAAGAAGAAGGCTTTTTCTTTGCTGCAGCACACTATCTCTTTTCTCAGCTTTCTCACTCTTCACTTGGGAGCTCTTCCTCTTTTTCAAATGTATATAGTGGATCACTAGTCATTATTCTCTGCCGACCTCCTCTTTATTTATAGCTCTGTTTCAAAAGATGTTGCTAAAGGGGAATAATCAATCAGCAATTAGATAGAAAAAGTTTCCATAATAATTAAATCTGTAGAAGGAAAGAATTCATTCTGATTTCAAATAATATCCATAATAATCTTAATCAAATTAGCCAAGAATCAAATAGAAGGAAAGACTGATCAGAATGGCTATAAAAGAATAATATCATTCCATAAAAATCAGATCTACAGAAAGAAGGAAAGAGATCTGACGTGTTTTTGAATTTCTTATAGAAATCGACGTGCATCGATTACTATTCGACGTAAACGTCGATTTCATCCTGGCTGGACGTCGAGAGAAGAATAAGGAAGGTGCGTCGACTAAGGTGCGTCGACTTTATTAAATGCGTCGACTAGAAGTCAGAGGTACGTCGACAAAGATTACGTCGAATTCTTCTTAGAGTTACTTCGACTCATTCTGAGAGAAACGTCGACTACATTTCGACGTTGCGTCGAATACTATTCGACGCATATTTACTTAGCCTAATTTTTCATTCTTAGAATTTATATTCTACTCAATTCTAGGGGTTAAGATAAATCATTTCCCCAACAATCTCCCCATATTTGTCTTAGCCTAATTTATCATTTCCCTATTTAGAGAGAAATTGTATCAGCTTTTAATCAACACAGCAAAACATTTATTTAGAGAAGAAATATGCTAAGTAATCAGAAAAAGGGAGAAATCATATAAACAGACTTCATAATAAGTATTTAAGCATGGAATGAAAAAAATTATAGATTGTATCAATATTGTCCAACACATCATTCAGGAGGGGTAGGAGGAGTTTTTCTTTTCCTAGTGAATACTACTATTTTTGGAGAGGTGGGTTGCTACTTCTCAGTAACAGGTGGTTCACTCAGCTCCCCCTGAGTCACAGCAGTTTGCTCCCCCTGAAATGGAACTTCCTTTTCTTCTACATTTACCTTTTCAGTTTCTTTCTCAGCTCCAGCTTCAGTATTTGGCTCCCCCTGAGCTTCAGCTTCTTTTTCTTTCTCTCCTATAGCTTCTTCAGCATCAGTTTTCTTTTCAACTTCTTTCTCTGCTCTGCTAGCCTCCCCTTGAAGGATAACAACTTGTTGGGCAGCTTCTCTTGCTATAGAGCGTATACCTGTTATCTGTTCTTCAGTATGTAGCTTAGGTACAACTTCATTCCCAATGGTCTTGAGTAGATCAGTTTTTGAAGTAGGAAGGGACTTTTGAGAGAGAGATTTGTGACTTGAGGACTGCTCTTCATCTAATTTATCCCCCTTCTTGACCTTCTTAGCCAAGGAGGTAAAGAAAGACTTGGTGTAACGTCCCGACTTTTATTGGGCCACTAGACTCTAGTGAGCCCAATAAAAGTAGGCCCGAGCAGTAGAAAACTACAATTTTAAGTAATGTTGCGCGCCGCAACTAAGTCATTTGGGTATAGCAACCAGATGAACCCCGAATGGACTTCCGTCAGTTCCGTTAGACTCGTATGAACAATTCGAGCGCAACGGAATTCGTTGCACTTCAATCCGAGATCGTTTGGAGAAAACGACCATTTCGGGTATCGTAGCGCGCCACTACCTCACTATTATGAATAGTGACCGTACGAACCCCGAATTGACTTCCGTCAGTTCCGTTAGACTCGTATGAACAATACGAGCGCAACGGAATACGTTGCACTTCAATCTGAGGTCGTTTGGAGAAAACGACCATTTCGGGTATCGTAGCGCGCCACTACCTCATTATTATGAATAGTGACCGTACGAACCCCGAATTGACTTCCGTCAGTTCCGTTAGACTCGTATGAACAATACGAGCGCAACGGAATTCGTTGCACTTCAATCCGAGGTCGTTTGGAGAAAACGACCATTTCGGGTGTCGTAGCGCGCAACTACCTCATTATTATGAATAGTGACCGTACGAACCCCGATTGGACTTCCGTCAGTTCCGTTAGACTCGTATGGACAATACGAGCGCAACGAAATTCGTTGCACTTTGATCCGAGGTCGTTTGAAGAAAACGACTTTTTCGGGTGTCGTAGCGCGCCACTACCTCATTATTATGAATAGTGACCATACGAACCCCGAATTAACTTCTGTCAGTTCTGGTAAACTCGTAAGAACAATACGAGCGCAACAGAATTCGTTGGGCCTCGATTCAAAGCCATATGGAGAGTATGCCATTTTAGTACTATGCAGATCGCCTCAGTACAACGCACGAGATATAAAGCACACGAGCCCGGCATCGGCCCCGACAACTCTTATTGGACCCCGGGGGCCAAGGAGGACCCCGCCCTAAGTTGACTTGGTCAACGCCCCCCCCCCCCCAAAAAAAAAAAAAAATCGAATTTGCTAAATAAAAAAAGGGGGGAGAGAGAAAGCCCCCCCCCCCCCCAAGGGAGGGGGCTGCCCATGAATGGGCAGCCCTATTTGGGCAAAGGGGGCAAGAGAGAGAGAAAGGAGGGGAGGGGGAGAAAATATCTCCCCCTCCCTTATCCCCACGTGGGGGAAAAGGAGGAGAGGGAATGGGAGGGAGCTTCCCCCCTTCCTATAAAAGGAAGGGGCAGCCCCTCTCAAACCCCTACCCCACTCACTCTCCCTCTCAGCCTCTCCCTGCCGACTAACCCAGCCACCCTCTCGCCGGAGCCAACCCAGCCGAGCCACCTCCTCCTCCTTCCTCATGGCCGGCCACCGCCCCTCCACCTCTCGAGCCCCACCTCACCTCCAGGTAGAATCGCCCCCTCCTCCTTCTTACCTCCTGGAGGCAAGCCGCCCCCCTCCCCGTCGCCGGAGCGCCACCCCAAGCTTGCTCGGGTGGCGGCGCTGGCCGTGGAAGCCAACCCCCCCCCCCCCCCCCAGCGCCGGTGGTGGCGCTGGGGGGGGGGGGGGGGGGGAGCAGGTCCCCACTCGGGGACCTCGACGCCGACGAAGGGGAGGCGTCCGGGCCGCTGGAGGATGCAGCCCCGGCGGCGCCCGAGTCCTCCTCCCCCTCCTCTTTTTCCTGTAAGGAGAACCCCGCCAACCCCGGCGGCGGCCAGCAGCTCCAGGCCGCCGGACCCCCGCCGGAAGTCTGCCCCCTCCCCGACGCCCCGACCTGGGGTGGCAGGGAGGGCCCTCCCCGAGGAGGCGGCGGCACGGCCAGCTTGCATGTCCCATGCAAGCTGTGCCCCCCCCCCCCCCCCCCCCCCCCCGCCGCCTCCTGCCCTAATTTCCGGTGGGGTCCGGCGGCGCCAAGCCGCCGGACCACCACCGGAGTGGTCGCCGGCCCCCGGCGCACCGTCCGGGGGCGGCACCGACCCCTCTCCCCTCGGGGGCGGCGGCGCGGCAGCATGCATGGTGCATGCAAGCCTCCGCCTCCCGCCCTATTTTTCGCTCTAATTCCGGCGGTGGCCGGCGGCGCCAGGCCGTCGGACCACCACCGGAATGGTCGCCGGCCCCCGGCGCACCGACCGGGGGCGGTGCCAGCCCCAGCCGGCCGCTGCCCGGCGGCGGCAGCGGCCGCCTCCCGATAATAATCGGGAGCCGCACGATTTTCCCCCAGGAAAATTGTGCGGCCCCTGTTTTCTTAACTCCCGCCATTTCCCCCGCCTCAGCATATGTGCCCCCCGCAGCGGATCCGCCGCGGATCCGCCGCGGGGGCCGCGGGAAGGCGCAGGGTGCAAGACCCCTGCGCCCCCTCCCTTTCCCTAATGGCACCCCAACCTCCCCCCCCCCTTCCTTTTTCCTAACCGCACCCCAATCTCCCTTTCCCCTTCCCCATTTTTTTGAGAAAAAATGGGGCAGATTGGGAAGAAGTTTTCTAAATGAAAAATGTGCCCCACCCTAAGGGGCACCTATTGTAATTTTTTGGGATTTTAGGAGGAATTTTACTATTATTAAAACCCTTTATAGAGTTTATTTTGAGAAAATAAACGTCCAAATAAGTTCGCAAAAATCACCAAAAATTAAGGGCTCTAATTAAAGGTGTTTTACAACTACTATTAAAATTGGGAGGTGTGGTCTCTTATTTTGGTTCTCCAAAAGCTTTTACAAGCGAAAATAAACGCCCAAAAAGAGCGAAATTCATCAAAATGAATCGGCGTCCCCTCGACGCATATTTTTAAATGCCTATTAAAAATTGTGCATATCTATCCAAGGAATCGACTAAGCTCGGAATATCGACGCAAAAATCGGAACGAAATCGCGGCGCGGCGCCGAAATTTAACCCCGCCGCGACAATAATAAAAGAACGATTGGACTACTAACCCTTTCCTTTATGTTGTTACTGCTTTCCGTACTTTTCGTTAAATCCAGTCTCGCACTGGTCCCCCGCATTTACTTTCTGTACTTCCCTTTAAATCCAGTCTCGCACTGGTCCCCCGCATTTACTTTCTGTACTTCCCTTTAAATCCAGTCTTGCACTGGTCCCCCGCATTTACTTTCTGTACTTCCCTTTAAATCCAGTCTCGCACTGGTCCCCCGCATTTACTTTCTGTACTTCCCTTTAAATCCAGTCTCGCACTGGTCCCCCGCATTTACTTTCTGTACTTTCATTTAAATCCAGTCTCGCACTGGTCCTGTCATTATGGCCTCTGCTTTCGGCCTACTTTTCTGTTTATTACCATGACCTCTGCTTTCGGCCTACTTTTCTGTTTATTACCATGGCCTCTGCTTTCGGCCTACTTTTCTGTTTATTACCATGGCCTCTGCTTTCGGCCTACTTTTCTGTTTATTACCATGGCCTCTGCTTTCGGCCTACTTTTCAGCTTATTATTATGGCCTTTGCTTTCGGCCTACATTTCTGCTTAGTGTTATGGCCCCTACTTTCGGCCTAATTTATTTGCTAATGCAGAGCTGTCATGGCAACCATGCGGTGCTTATCCTCCCTTCTGCGAGGCCTTAGTTGGGGAAAACCCGGAGTTGAGTCCCTCCTCCCAGGTTAGTCCCAAGCAAGGAGCCCTCATACCGCCAATCCTCCTGGTCAGAGGTTGTGTGACCGGTCGAGTAGAATTGCCACGTCACTTATGTGCTTGTTTTATATAAAGCGGGTGAAGATTGTTTGAGAGTGGCGGGTTTTTCACGCTCGCAGACCGTTCGTACCGGTGCGGGTGGGTTAACGACTCATGGCGACAGGGAGATGTGCACAGCTGGTTATCACCCTCCGAACCTGCAGTTTTGCCTCCACTGGTCGGCCTACAAATCGGCTCGCCGGATGTCGCTCACATCCAGTTGGTACACCAAGTTGTACAGGAGGGCCTGAATGATACGGTACGACTACATTCAGAAGTGGCAAGACTGGCCACTGTCACCGACGGCCACATCGGTGAGGCCCGTGGGGTTAGCTCCCCTGCTTGAAGAAAAGCGGTCTAAACTGTGTCGACACAGGGTCTTTTGTGTGCATACAGGTTTGAATACCTGGGTGTGCGTGTCTGCGCGTTATAGTGTTGTGTACTTACTATACGGCGTGATTACGAGCTTTAGGGCGGGAAGCCCTATATATATACAGGGATATATATGTTTACCTGCTGCTAACCCTCTACCTTGCTTCGGCTATTTCATTTATGCTCTTTAGCCGCCCCCTGGATATGGATCCGGGGAGGGGATGTATTTTCTACTTAGCTCTATGACTAACGGTTATTTCTTATAACCAATCACAGGAGATGGGACAGCAAGGAGCCCCCGCACCGCAGGATGAGTTACGAGCCTTGGAGATGGCCCGTTCGATTACCCCAGCTTCGCCCCTATCTTTAGAGACGTGAGTTCGAGAGTATAAGAACTAGCCTAGGGCTCCCTTTTGTTTTAGACTATGTAGCCCTCGAGGCAATGTTTTGTGAAACGATAGGCCCCGACCATATTTAAATATATAATATAATCAGCATGCTTAGCTTTTCTTATTTCGATTGCTTCCGCTATGCGTTCTGATGTGTTGTGATGATTCTTGTGCCTGACAAAGAGACCGCTCAGCGCTTGAGAGGGTGGGACGTCGCCACCCGGAAAGCGCTGGGTAGTCCTCTTTGGGCAGTAAGATCCCCCCTCCCTGAACCAGGTTCAGTTTGGGGAGGGGGGGTCTTACACTTGGTCACTTTAGAGGAAGAGACAGAGGTATTCAAGCTTTGCACAGAGGCATTGACCCCATCTATTTGGGTTTGCATATGCATGATGGAGGAGTGAATTTGAGAGCAGTGTCCATCCAGCATGTCCTGGAATTTTTGGGCTGCTGACTGGATACACTGGGTGATGAGGATTTCACTGGATGGAGATGGTTCATGTTGTGTTGGAGGAGGAGGAGGAGACAATGGAGGAGGAGGAGATAATGGTGGAGGTGTATGTGATGAAGGTGGAGAGGGGACTGTATCATTTTGATGAGGTGTATTTGATGGAGGAGGTGGAGGAATAGAGGAGGGTTGAGCAGGTGATTGAGTTGGTGTTTGTGAAGGTGTGGATGATGGTGGTACAGAAGAGATGTTCGTATGAGGAGGAGGAGGAGGAGGAGGAGGTGAAGATGGATGAGCAGGAGAGTTAGGAGGAGATGGAGTCCTTTCAGGAATGGCACCAGGCTTGGGTATTTGCCTGGTCCATTTTGAGAAGAGAGCAATGGACATCCTTTTGCCAGGAGGGATAGGAATTCCTTTTGACCTGCATAGGTCAGGGAAGGAGTGGAAGAGGACTTGACTCATAATCCTCATGTAGGCATTCTCTTTGTAAGAATATTTGTAGCTTATCATTTTGAGTAAGCAGCTGCCCCAGTCTACTTTCTTCTTCAGCACAAGGGCCCCCATGAGATTCAGTTGCTGCCTGGGCACTGCATCATGGGCAGAGATCTTACATAGTAGTACTTTTCCTACTACGTCTGCCAGTAGCCTATACTCATCAGAAAAATCTATTTTCTTCAGATGGATTGGTCTATCTTTTGAGAACTTCATTGTGATTAGTAAATTCTTGATTTCATCAGGGGTGAGTTCCACGGGTTCATCACCTGATGAAAGATCAAAGGTGTTCCTAATGTGTTCAGCAGAGATTGAGACAGGTGTCTCATATATTGTTCCAGTGATTTCTCCTTGTTCAGATATCTGAACATGAGCCATTAGCTCTGTGAGTTCTGTATCCAGGAGCTTGCATCTTGTGGAGATGAGCTTATCTAGGCCAGCTTCAGTGAAGAGAGCTATGATGCTCTTATAATTTTCGGCGGCGGCCTGGAAGGATTCGAGGTCAATGTCGAAACCAGAGTTTATCTTGGGAGCCATTTTAGGTCAGTGAGAGAGAGGAAGAGATGGCTGGACTGAGAGGTAAGAAGGATAAAAGATGCAGAGTGCGAGAGGATTTATAACTGAAGAGTTTGTTTAAGTCAGGTGAAACGTCGAAACGAGACACAATTCGAGGCTTATTTGGTACTACAGTAGATGTGATCAAAAAATATTTTAATATTGCAGCTCTTTTTCATGAAGTCGATGTTACGTCGAGTGGAATTCGACGTAAGCGTTGATACAGTCTGAGTTAAGATGTTAGGGTTTCCTATCGACGTATCCATCGATCGAAGTCGACGCATGCGTCGATTTTATTTATAATTATTGGTTATCGACGGTGCGTCGATTAATAAGTCTACGTGACTTTCATTTTGCCTGAAACTTCTTGGTTTCTCTTGAGAGATTACTTCTTCCTGCTCTTAATGTTTTCTAAGTCAGTCTTGGACTAATTTTTATAAATAATTAGATTGATTGTGCCAACATTGTTTGACAATGTGGCCAGTTTTATTGCAGATATAACATCTGACTATCTTTAGATTATGGGAATTTGAGTTTAGAGAGGGATAGTGGTGTTGATTAGGATAGAAATTTTGATTAGGATAGAAATTTTGGTTAGGATAGAAGTTTTGATTAGGATAGAAATTATGATCAGGATGAATGGGTCCTGAATGGGGGTTAAGATGGAAAGTTTTTGGAGAATAGACATGTCCTGTAATTATGTTGCTCTGAGTTTTTATGGGTCGATATCTATTCGACGTATGTTGATAGTTGCGTCGATTTATATTCGGCGCTTTCTCCAGATTGTGTTGATCTAAAATCGTCGCATGTAAGAAGTTGCGTCGATTGGAAGTCGACGTACTTTTATTCAAGCGTCGAGTTGAGGTCGAAGCATCTGAGAGATTGCGTCGAGTAGAATTCGACGCACTATCATTAATGCGTCGATATGAAGTCGACGCAATTGTGTTTTCACAAATTTTATTTTTCCTTTTTTCTGATTTTATTTCTTTATGAGTTGTTTCTTTTGGCTTAGTTGCCTTCTTAGAAGTAGTTTGAGAGTCTTCATCTGTATAATACGCTGTTTCATCAAAATGGTTTATCTCATTGAGGGAGTCTTCTTCCTTATTTTGTGAGTCTTCTTCTTGTTTATTGATTTAGTGGGTTTAGTGAATTTAACAGGGCTCATCCAAGCAGGTTTGTTGGATGGAATTAGACTAGCTGAGGGATCAGCTCCTAGCCCAAGATTTTTATGTCTTCTTGTTTGTTTTTCTGTGATTTCTTTAAGTGTTTGGCTTCTCATTTTTATTGATTCTTCAAAAGCTTTTGCTTGGGATACCTTATTCTTAAGGAGCTGGTTTTCTATTTTAGCCCTCTCTATTTCTTTTTCTCTGATGTTAGCCCTTAACTCATAATTTTTAGAACAAGTATCCTCTATATTTCTCTGGTTTTTAATGACATTAATTTGTTCTTTTAGATTCTTAATTTCTTGTTTAGCTTTTAGTTGATCTAAACATAATCCTTTAAAATCATTTTTGAAATCATCACACAGAAAATCTATGTCATCAAAAATGCTTACCTCATCCTTATCCTCAGATTCCTCTATGAGAATAAAGCTATTTTCTTTATCATCTTCAGAAGAGATGCTTCCTTCTGATTCTGTCTCACTCCATGATTTAGCACCATGTTCTTCCTTTGAGCTTTCAAGAGCCATTAAGCATAGGTCTTCTTGCTTAGACTCTTCATTGTCACTTTTGGATGAGGTGATGTCCTCAGAATCTGTTTCACTCCAAGTTTCTGCAATGAAGCCTCTTTCTTTCTTCTTCCCCTTTTTCTTGAGATCTTTCTTTTTCAGATCTTTCTTTTTCTCAGTATTTTCTGGACATTCGGGTGCAATGTGTCCAGTTTTCCTGCAGGAATAACAAATGATTTCTTTAGTAGGAGTTTTATCATACCTTGGTTTTGATTCTCTCCTTCTAGTCCCATCTGTCCTGACCCATTTCTTGAATCTTCTGGCCAGGAGGCTGAATAATTCTTCTTCAGTGACAGGGGTCTCTTCTTCTGTTGCTTTCAAAGCAATATTTCTATCTTTTGAGGAGGTTGGAGTGCTTCCTATTCTTTCCTTCTCTTCCCTGGTTTTCAGCAGTTGCTCATAGGATTTGAATTTTCCTAAGAGGGCATCTGTTGAGATTTCCTTTTGTCATCGTGTATCTCTTATTGCCCATATTCTTGAGTCCCATGAACTTGGGAGACTCATTAACAGTTTGTCATTGATCTCTGTGAGAGAGATCTCTCTATCCAGGCTCCTTAATTGATTGATGATCAGACTGAATCTGTCATACATCTCAGATATGCTTTCTTCATGCTTCTTTTGGAAGTTCTCATATTGGGAGATCAATAGAGCATTTCTATCTTTCCTTTCATCAGCACTTCCTTCTACCATCTTGGTAAGAGCCTCCCAGATTTCTTTGGCTGATTCACAGTCAACAACCTTTTGAAAGATTTCATCTGAGAGGGTTGAGACAAGAATGTTCACAGCTTTTGCATCACATGTTCCTGCCTTCTTCTCTTCAACTGTCCACTCAGCCTTTGGGACAAGTGTTTGAGTCACTTCACCACTTGAGTCTCTTCTATAAGGCTTGGGAGGACCTGTCAAAATAACATTAAATAATTCTTCATCAATAGAATTCATATAAATCCTAATTCTTGTTTTCCAAACTGCAAACTTTTCAAGATTGCACATTGGTGGTCTGGTGGAAGCATAATCTTTGATTTGTGCCATGTAAAAGATAGTTTTTAGAAATATATATAAGAGGTAGGATCTTTTTGATCAAGGAGTTAACCTTTTTAGATCAAGCTCCCTTTGATACCAATTGAAAGTGCACAGTTAACCTCACTAGAATTCTCTAGAGGGGGGGGGGGGGGTGAATAGAGATTTAAAAATACTTTGTGCAATTATATATATATATATATATATATGTGTGTGTGTGTGTAATAATCACAGATTTAAGCTTCCCACACACCAACAAGAATTAAGCAAGTAAAGAAGGAAAATAGCAAGAAGAAAATCACAGCACAACACAAAGAAATATAGTGGTTCCCCAAACTTTGGGTAGTCCACTCTTCTACCCCCTTGGTAGGAATTCACTATCTTGCACTGAGTCTTTTGATAAGGAGACTCTTAGAACCAGCCTGAGTCTTTTGACAAGGAGACTCTTAGAACCAGTACAACTGAATTTTTTGAAGAGAGATTCTAAAAACTCTTTTACGCTGTTTGAAAATAAAATGAAGATAAGAAGAAGAACAAGAAAGAATCTTCTTCCTAGCAAGAAGATTAGAAGCACAAGAAATAGTGAATGAAATCTCTCTTCTATAGTGAGAAGGAGATTGTAGGTCTTTTCTCTTTCAATGAGAACTATCAGAGATTGCAGCAGTATGGCTTCAGAAGGAGAAGAAGAAGAAGGCTTTTTCTTTGCTGCAGCACACTATCTCTTTTCTCAGCTTTCTCACTCTTCACTTGGGAGCTCTTCCTCTTTTTCAAATGTATATAGTGGATCACTAGTCATTATTCTCTGCCGACCTCCTCTTTATTTATAGCTCTGTTTCAAAAGATGTTGCTAAAGGGGAATAATCAATCAGCAATTAGAGAGAAAAAGTTTTCATAATAATTAAATCTGTAGAAGGAAAGAATTCATTCTGATTTCAAATAATATCCATAATAATCTTAATCAAATTAGCCAAGAATCAAATAGAAGGAAAGACTGATTCAGAATGGCTATAAAAGAATAATATCATTCCATAAAAATCAGATCTACAGAAAGAAGGAAAGAGATCTGGCGTGTTTTTGAAATTCTTATCGAAATCGACGTGCGTCGATTACTATTCGACGTAAACGTCGATTTCATCCTGGCTGGACGTCGAGAGGAGAATAAGGAAGGTGCGTCGACTAAGGTGCATCGACTTTATTAAATGCGTCGACTAGAAGTCAGAGGTACGTCGACAAAGATTACGTCAAATTCTTCTTAGAGTTACTTCGACTCATTCTGAGAGAAACGTCGACTACATTTCGACGTTGCATCGAATACTATTCGACGCATATTTACTTAGCCTAATTTTTCATTCTTAGAATTTATATTCTACTCAATTCTAGGGGTTAAGATAAATCATTTCCCCAACACCATACTAGAAGATCATTTCAAACAAACAAAAAAGAAAAATTTTATTTGTCATTCAAACATAGAGTTGCTTGCCCCATCACTCAAAATTTGAGCATAAGCTCTTCTCGTGTATGTTTATAGATGATCAAGAGAGACTGATTGTTAACCTGGTAGTAGTCTAACTCACCTAGAGGGAGGAGGGTGAATAGGTTTCTTTATTATTTCTAATTATAGTTGACTGTTTTAGTTGTTTAGGCTATATAGAAGACAACACAGAAAAGCATACAGTTATTTATAGTGATTCCCCAAGCTCTAGGTACTCCACTTTCCCTTTACACCTTTTTAACAGAGTTTTAGACAAGGCAATCTCCTCCAACCACTCAGCTCAAAGAGCTTAGAACACAAATCTCTCAGGATTTCTCAGGTTTCCTCCAAAACCCTACCTCAGGCTTTCATCCCTACCCTCAGACTTATCAAGAAGTCCTACCTCAGAGTTCTCCAACTCCTACAGCTCAGTGACTCTTCTAGTCGCCTACTTCAGGCCTATCAAGAAGCCCTACAACTCAAGCACACGGCCTATAACATCCCTATTCCTTCTAGAACCCCTTGTGTTAGGGCTAAGATTTTGTTAGTGATTAGGGGTCATGAGATGACCCTATGCTAGGTTGAACCTAGGCAAATTGTTAGGAGCACCCCAAAGGTGCATAATTCGATCTAGGTCAATTCACATTCCATTGAGCTCACCACCTCAACACAAGCTCACCAATGTGTCTTTAAACCTAAGAGAGGCCTGAGTGACTCAAAGGAACCACCAAAGGGACATCAATTTGCCCAAGTTGACCAAAGTGTCATTTAGGTCAACATAGGAGAATCCTTGACCAATATGTCCAATTGACCCACAATTTATGAAATTGACCTCTCCAATACATCCATAACCCTAAGGAGGAGCCAGTTGACCAATCAACTCATGAATTGGTAGGCCAATTGCATGGGTTTGACCAAAGTCAACTTAAGGTCAACATAGGTCAATTCAACCCTAATTGGCTCAATTAGGCTTCTCATGGTCAAATTGACTCTACCCTTGGCCTTATGATGTCATAGGGGACCCATTAGACCCAAAAGCCTCATCATGGGGCCACCAATTTGACCCATTTGACCAAAGTCAAACCTAGGCCAATTTAGGTCAAACCTACACCTTTTGGATAAATTGGCCCAATTGGGGCACCACCATGACCCAACCAACTTTGGGTGGTGTTAAGGGACCCAAGACACACCCCTTGGACCAGTCAACCCATCAGTTGACCAAGTCAACACCTCAAGTCAACCTTGGTTAATCCTAGCCTAAAGAAGGAGAATTAAGCACAAGTTGATTTCAATGGGCTAAGGCTTGGACCAAGGCCCATCCTACAACCCATTAGGATTAATTTATTTTATTTTATCTGATTAAAATGGTTTAATGGTGGAATTAATGAATTTTTCCCCTTAATGAAGAGAGAGAAAGAGAGTGAGAGAAGGGAGTAATGGAGGAAGGCCATGGGGCACACTCTTCCTCTTCCCGAAGCCCTCCATTCATCTCCTCTAATGTTTGGGAGGAGATTCCCCATCAATTCCAGCCCCCAGCCATTAAGAGAGGGGCCATTAATGGCATGACTGAAATTTCCCCCCTCAAATCCCCCTATACAGCCCTCCCCACTCAAATCCTACTCCACCATTAGATTCAAAAGGTGGATGGCAGTCGAAATCATGCATGTATTGGATCAAAGGTTTTGGTGGAGAATCAAGGATTCAGCAAGGAGGAGCTTGGAGGCGGCCGAAAATGGCGCACCACCGCCACCACCATCGCCGGGCTCCAAAAAAGGTCCGCTTCTCCCCCCTCCCTCTGTGATAGATCTAGATCAATTTAGGATGAGAAATCAGACTCAAACGAGCCGGATCAAGCGAGTTCACCGGAAACGGCCTCTTCGGTGTCCGTGCCGCCGCCCGCCGATAGCCACCACCTCAACGGAGGTGGTGGTGGTGGCAGGCCAGGGAGGTGGTTGGGTGGCCGGGAAACGGCCATAGAAGAGGCTACAGGATCGGCCAATCATGGTCACAGGCTGATTGGGGAAGTGACCAGAGACATAATAAGATATGTTGAATTATTCACCTTAGAATGCATTTTTTGATCCTGAACAATGAGGCCCTTAGATGCTTTTTAGGAAAAGTAACCAGAGACAACAGTTGTAGATCTTGGTGTCTAGTGTAATTTAAAATTGATTTGAGCCGATTTGGCCCACTAGTTTGACCGCAACACTCATTTTGGTACATGGTGTCATAAGGTTGACCAGAAATTAAAATGGGTGCCCCCACTAAACCACTCAGTCGAATGCCTTAAAATTTGGACTATAGGCTAGTTATACTGACACCCTCATCATATCCAAAAATGAGAATTTTTGAAGATGATTTTTCTATAGTTTTTGTAAAGATTTAATAATTAATGTATGAATTAGATAGAGGTTATATGTACCTTAAAACCCTCCAATATTTTGGTGGGTCATCATATGACCCTGGTAAAAATTTCAGCCCCTTTGGAGTTGATTTGTCTAGGTATTCTAGTGTTTCAAAATTGGTCAACTATGGGAAAAATTAGGTCAATATACCCAAAGTGCTCTTGATGGATTTGAGGGGTCAATCCTCATCCAAATGTGGTGAAACTTTGGTCACTGCCATGTTATCACATATAACACCCTCGCAAGTGGTTTTGGGTGGTTTGGGGTTGATATGCCCTAAAACCCTAGTTTGAACCATAGGGTTGCTCATTTGAGCATCGTGAAGGACATGGGGTCACATGTCCTTGGAATGACTTGAAACTTGGTAGATAGTTTTATAGGGTGAAAATAAGACTTGGATAACTTTTCTAGAATTTTTAGTGACTTTAATCCCCACTGAGTTGCTTATTATTTAATTAGGTCACCCCCCTTCAAAATAAAATTACATGTCTATACATGCTAGGATGATTATGAAACTTTGTCAGTGAGTTTATATTGATGATATTATTCTCTGATAATTTTGTTATGAATTTTGAATTGATTTATATAGTATTTCATTCACAACCCTCAATATTTACCCTAGTTGTAAGAAAATTAATTATGAGTTTAATACTCACTGGAAAATTATGAAACTTGGTCAGAGGAGTTGTTAGGGCAAAAATATGATATGTAAATTTTGGTATAATTTTTGGAAGAATTTACAAGTAGGTTCCTTCACAAAATGTCCTAGATTGGAATTTCATTAAACCAATTATTTGGGTTATCAAAAGAATTTTAAATATTATTATTTCTGGCCAACAAACTTTTCTGGTCATTATAGATCTCTGGTAATTTTATCATAATTTTTGGATGAATAATCTTAGGACTTCCTTCATGATCCTATTTATTTGGTTAGTTGTTCGATATTTTTTTGGAGGTCAAAACCTTTCTGGAAAATAGTGATATCTTATATTTGCTGTTGTTTTGATGCTATGGATTTTTTGGAAAATTTTATCAAAGCCATTTCTAGTCTTAATCTCATACTTCGTGTTCAAATCCATAGGTGGCTTGATTTTAGAAAAAAATATTTTAACGATCGAATTAATTAGGAAAAACTATAAGTTTCTCATAGTAGACTTAAAATGTCATGATAGACCCCCAATAATAATCATAGAGCTTTTGGATGAATATTTGGAATACTCTCTTTCATACACATCATGTAGTTCAGTTGGTCTGCACGTAGTAAGATGGTAGAATAGTGGTTACCAGGTAGGCCCAACTTAAGGGGTAAAGTAGATGGTGTACCTAAACTGGTTAAGTTTGGATGAGGTCGCCAGTAGGAGCAAAGGGTGAGAGTGCCCGGATGGTGAAAGGGCAAGGTTGTACTCGGGATCGACGATAGATCATCCATCCCTTGGGAGGTCATAAAACACTTAGGGTAGTTCAAGTGTAATGGTAGAGGGGTATGGTTATGGGTAATTACCAACAATAGTAAGTGTCTTGGAAAGGGAGCTTTGGGGTTCAGGTCATCGTAGCTCCTAGTACCACTGCGAGCCCCTCACAGGGTAGTCCTCGGGAAGTCCAAGACTAACCCTAAACAGTAGGATTCAACTGTTAAGCAAGATTAACTCTTAATAATGCACATTCACACACCCCGTTGTAATGGGAGGTTAGACTGGTTTAGTCTCACGAGCGGTAGGCTCGGTGGTTGTATAGACGGACTGGTTAGTCCGGCGAGCCAGTGACTCGAAAGGTTGTTGTGACTGACGGGTTAGTCCACGGACGGGTTAGTCCGGGGAGTCGAGGGCTCGGAGTTATAAATATTCATGGTTGCATGTGCATAAAGGTGGTGGGTCTTCTGTATTGGACGATCGTTCACACCGACGTCAATACGTTGACTCGGCAAGTGTGGTTTTGCACTTGGCCAAGGAAAGACTAGTGGACCAGCCAGCAAGAGTATGCAGGCGCTCTGCGGTTGTGTTTTTTGCATTGAGGCGTATGAAGGTCTAGGTTAGGTAGTGTGAATGCCGACCTAAAAGTGGGTGAGGCCCAACCCACCACCTCCATTTGCCACTACGGGAGGTACCTGAGAGTTTAGCTAACTCCAAAAAGGGGAACTAATGGTCTGTGCGAGAGTTGGGTGCGTGAGTTGCACTTGTGTGAAACATCATCATTAAACTTGCATAGCATATCATGTCATACATAAACATTGCATTAAACCCTTACCCTTATCGTATAAATTGGTATGAGACTTTTTATACGATAGGCCTTGCAAAACGACCCCTTAATTTATAAATTTGTATGGGCATTCTTATAGTTTAAGGTTATTTATGTTACTTATGTGGTAACCTATTCTTAACTTACTGTTTACTTTACGATATTAATAATACCGCTCTTACTTTGTTATTACTGTTATACAGTAGTTCTCTTTATATATGCACTCATGCTAGTGTAGTTCCACTGTCATCTGTTTGATCTACTTACTATCTCAAATACCTTTCCTTTCCTCCTCCTCGCACGGTGCCTAGGATTCACGCGGAGGGGGGGAAGCGGGGGCAACAGTGGCTTAGTCTTTTGACTAACGGTCAGTGGATCATATCATTTTAGGAACTCGAGGAGATGCATCAGTCGCAGGAGGATGCAGGACATGAGGAGCAGTTGCGGCGCATTACCACTACTACACGACGACAGGTTGAGGATAGTCTTTTGTTGCTTCCGCTTAGCTGTTGAGAGCTGCATCAGTCACATGAGAATCAGTAAGTGCTAGCTGCCCCTCATCCTTGAGGGCCCGAGCTCAGATCCAGTCAGTTCCTTCCAAGAAATCAGTAAGTCCTGGTTTCAATAGATCTCTCCTTGGCTTGAGTCATGTTGGTGGTCTCCTCCTCCTTCCTTGCAGATAGTTGCATCTCATATGAGAGCAGCTTTCCAAATAGAGTATGAGGAGGAGTATCATTAAGCTTGGCCCCTTCCCAGATTGCACAGATCTTTGTGCCCCAGTCTTTAGTTAGAGATCTTAGGAACTTGTCATTCAGCTCATAATTGCTGAAGACCCTCCCATAAGTCTTCAACTTATTAACCACCCCAAAGAATCTTTCATAGCAAAGAGCTATGCTTTTCAGGCTGTGATGGCATAAGGCTTTATACTCCTAGTTGAGGAGGGATTTC
Source organism: Dactylorhiza incarnata (assembly GCA_033032865.1). Classification (NCBI taxonomy): domain Eukaryota; kingdom Viridiplantae; phylum Streptophyta; class Magnoliopsida; order Asparagales; family Orchidaceae; genus Dactylorhiza; species Dactylorhiza incarnata. Next base: position 11,422,562 of record JAWHQI010000047.1, on the reverse strand, counting down.
CTATCATCCTTCACTTCAGCAGTACCTTCCATGTACACTATAAGTGTATCCCAGAAGGTTGTGCTGCCAGAAGGCTTTATACTCCTGGTTGAGGAGGGATTTCCTATCATCCTTCACTTCATAGCAAAGAGCTATGCTTTCCAGGCTGTGCTGCCAGAAGCTAAGTGCATAATGTATTTGATAAGCCGTGTTTATTTCATGTTAAGTGCAGGCTTAAGTTAAGTGTATTTGACCAGTCTCCTTATGCCAAAGGACTCCTTCCTGCATATGGGCAGCTTCATGGAGCTCATCTCCTTATGAACTCCAGGGGAAGCCATTGAATGCAATAATAGACTACAACTTGTAGAATCTGATCAGACTGTTAAGTCCTTTTTGACCAACCAACCTCTGATACCACTTGATAGTTAACATGTTAAGCCCATACTCTAGGATTGTCCTTAGTCATTTCAGCATAAGTGTTGGGCACTTGCTGAGTTGGATCTATGGTGGAGGCCGTTAGGAAGATGAAAGGACCATCCTTCACAGTAATGTAAATCCTAGAGTATGAGGATTCCATGAATAGCCTAACCCTTTGCTACCAAATGCCAAAGGACTCCTTCCTGCATATTGGCAGCTTCATGGAGCTCATCTCCATATGAACTCCAGGGGAAGCCATTGAATGCAATAATAGACTACAACTTGTAGAATCTAATCAGACTGTTAAGTCCTTTTGACCAACCTCCCTCTGATACCACTTGATAGTTAACCTGGTAGTAGTCTAACTCACCTAGAGGGGTGTGAATTTGTTTCTTTGCTTTTTCTAATTATTTTTGACTGTTTTAGTTGTTTAGGCTATGTAGAACACAACACAGAAAAGCACACTGTTATTTATAATGGTTCCCCAAGGTCTGGGTACTCCACTTTCCCTCTACACCTTTTTAACAAAGTGTTAGACAAGACAATCTCCTCTAACCACTCAGCTCAAAGAGCTTACGACACAAATCTCTCAGGATTTCTCAGGGTTCCTCCAAAACCCTACCTCAGGCTTTCAGCCCTACCCTCAGACTTATCAAGAAGTTCTACCTCAGAGTTCTCCAACTCCTACATCTCAGTGACTATCCTAGTCACCTACCTCAGGCCTATCAAGAAGCCCTGCAACTCAGGCACACAGCCCTACAAACTCAAGCTTACAACCATACAATCTTAGGCTCACAGCCCTACAAACTTAGAACAAATATGTTCTTACTGAAATGAGTGATTCAACTATTACAACAGAAGAATATGTAAATATACCTTCAGATTGATTCTCATGTTGTAGAGCACATCATATTTGTGCTTTGGAGAAGGACTGGATAACAGCAGCTCTTGTCCTTGCTCCACCTGGTCTTCTTCCTTAGTAGAGGGAAGAAGAACAACTTGCTCTTCTGAAATGAATCAACAAGAGCTATCTACCTCTCTTGTATTGATCTGCTTGCAGCTTGGGAGTGATATCTCCACTGATAGAAGATGATGAACTTTAGAAGGTTCAACAAAGCTCTGGTCGTCAATCAATCTTCTCTTATGTGTTCAGTACCCTTCTATTTGCCCTCGCTGATCATTTTATACCTACATCAATCTTCAACGGCTCTTAGGAGTGCCTAGTCACATCATGGACAAAAATAGAAAAGCTTATCTTGCTTTCTTGTGTCTCCTGCAAAAGTAGATCCGGTTAGAGTAAAGTTCAGGTTTGAGTCTGTCTTAGCGGATGGGCTGAGACAGGCTTCAGTCTCAGCGGCTGTAATAAACTGCGTCTCGGCGGATCCGCTGAGATGGGTAGTCTTCTCGGCGGTTTACTAGCTGAGACAGATTTCTTCTCAGCGGCTATACTGCTTAGTTTCAGTGGTTCAGTTGAGACCAGGCTATTGTCTCAGCTAATCTTCATAGTAATATTCTCAGTATTATTCCAAGGTTTGGAATGACTTAAGCCTGCACTTAACATGAAATAAACACGGCTTATCAAATACATTATGCACTTAGCATTGTATGTGATGCATCTTCAAATTCAAGGAACATTGAAGGACAATATTCCCAACAAAGGCAATAAAAAATCAAAGTAAAAAATTGAAGCAAATCCAAATGAAATTCACATGTAGTAGAACATGATTTAACACGTGAAACTATAGCTACAACAATGTTATAAAAAACTAGATGTTAAATACCACCTATATACACACTCATAAAGCAACCTGCACCGATGACTTCAACGTATATGGCTATCCTACAGGCAAGCAAGTCAAAGATATTGTAAGGGACCAATCTCTTAAAATGCAAGGGATAGGTTTTTAATGTAGATAATCCTAGCCTAACATACATAAATATAGATAGACCAAATATTATCACGTGGCGATGTCTAAAACTAAATGACATTTTTATAAGGAACGACAAGATTTTATTAAATTGTAATATATAGAACACTAAACAAAGGCATGATATCAGTTTACATATTGTTTGATATACACTGATAAGAAAATCTCAGGATAGTCTTAATCATATAATAACTGAATCATATAACTGAATCATATAATAACTGAATCCAAGACAAGTTGGTAGCAAATCATCTGTGTAGCAGATCATCTCAGAACAAACACTATCACCATATCAAGAATTTTTTTTGCCAAATCAAATTTTCAATAACTAACAATGCTCAAATGATTGCAGTACACCAAACTATAAATAATATAAACATCAATGCTCCATTGTATATCATGTTCTATCAACATCCACATGTGCCTACAATAACAGGTCACTAGTACCACTTGAATTATATGTGTGCATGTGCAAAAATGGGAATAAGTCATGCTGGAACAAACATCTTATATGCAAACACTTAACTCAATCTTGATACATGCAAGTACAAATTCATGTAGAAGTAATACACACAAAAAACATATACATTGTCCATTATACAATTGGTTAACCATATTGCCTATTATACTATGTACAGAAGTCCTCTTTCTCATAAATTTAACACATATAATGTAAAGTAAAGTGAAGCTTTCTTACAAGCATCCTCAAGAGTTAAACCTGAAATAATGATCTTCACGGGCAACCTACAAAAGTAGGAAAATGACATGATAAATTGATGGCAAGCAACGTCATGAGAAAAAAAACTGGAAGTAATATATCAAAAATATTAGCAAGCAGAAGTTCATGACAACCAAAAGATGAGAGCATCCAACTAGAGCAAGAAAAAACAATGCTCAAGTTTAATAAAACAATTCAGTAATTTCACTTTGCCATATTCATGCACGACTTGAAACCAGATTCATTTTATGCATGATTGCACATCTTCAATCCTAATATGAACAAAACAAGTAACAAATCACAATGCAACAAATTTTAATGTGCATGCACACAAACACGGAAAAAAATCTCCATTCCTAAGTTGCCTAAACTTTGTTGAATTAACCATAGGTTTTCCTTCTTCTTTCTACAACTTCCATTTTGTTCTACAATCAATCGGTTGTACAAACAACGGTGCTTATACAAACGCCACATTAAAAAGCACTGCAATAAATCTAATTAGTTGTACTGTGCTATGACCTTCCTAATTACATTTATTTGAAATTTTTTCTTACCATCAAACTTATATCCATATGCATTGTCTCTAATCTTGCCATCCAGAAAAACATGCCAAATGCTCCCAGGCTTGTTGATCTGAACATCGAGCTGAATCTCCTCTGTTACTCTATTCTGCACCAAAAGATGCAAATCAAACTACCATGATCTCCTTCTACAAATTGAACTCTATGTTAAAAATCCGCCGATCAACAGATATAAATGCACGAATTACCTGCTTCAAATCAAAATGAGTAAAAGGCAGAGAGTCGCCGTCGATGCACCACCAAAGAACACGTCGAAGTTTACCCCTCCTCCAGTCGTCGTGGCGCCGAGTGGTTGAGGCATTCCTGCAAACATGCACCTTGTATGCGCTAAATTTCATCCTATCAGCAACATTATTTTCTACCACGGCATCGGCGGGCGGCGGCGCATCTCTAGCTGATTCCCCTAAGATCCTCCCAACTACTGGCATTCTTGTCGTCCACTTCTCTTTCTTGCGGTGAAACCATGATTGAAGACATACATCAGCCCGTTTTATGATCCAGAGTCCGCCGTCGGGAACTCGCGCCTAGGGCTGTTCACAAATAGTATAGTTCGTGAATAGTTCGAGATTCGATTCGTGGAAATTCGATTAAAATTCGTTTTTTCGAATTCGAATCCGGATTCGAATCCGAATTCCGATTCGAATAGTTTTCGAATCTGAATCCAAATAATTTTATTCCTATTCGAAGGATTCACGAATAGCTCTCGAATAGTAAAATATATTGTTAAACAAATTATATATGTGTAATTAAATATTAAATATAATTATATTTAAACATTATATATAATTAAATATTATATATAATTAAACATTATAAAATTCAGAATTCGAATCCGAATCTGAATTCGAACCTAAATTCGAATCCAACATTTCATGCCGAATCTGACTCCGAATATTTGAACGAATCCGAATTTGAATCTCTGCATTTTATGTCAAATTTGGATTCGATTGAATACCTATTCGATACGATTCGGTTCGTGAACACCCCTACGTGCCGCTGAAAAAGTGGCGTTGCAGAAGAGAAACCTAGGTCATCTATCGTTGTACACCTCCCTTCCTAAACCATCGGGACGGGCTTACTCCTAGCGATATAGAAGAGAAGGGGCTTCCGCAAAGCTTCACCTGCGTGATCGAGGAGGAAGAGATAATCCGAATGGCAGACGGTGATGAGCGAGAGAAAATCTTCGTTCACTCCAAGGACTCTGAATGTCGGCGGCTCCTATAGCTTTCCCCTTCCGGTTCGCTCGCAGCTCCAGTTGCGAGCCTACCGGCTTCGACGCCTACAGTATATTAGGGCACGGGAATAAGAGAAAGCGCGGAGGAATAAGGGAAGCGGTTTTATCAAATTTTTGGTAATGTAGCGGCGTTGTATGAAGCAGGCGTCGCTAAAACCTCAAAAATTCCGATCGGACCAGGGTTCAACCATAATATTATAATAGTATATATTCCGGGCCGCTAGATTAAAGGTTGAAACTCGAGATAAAAGTTTGTCCGCCTGTTAGTAGGAATTTACCATCAGAAATCCCGATCTATTTAGCATGTCTCTCTATTTTTTTCTATATTTCTTCTGTCACATTATGAAATAAATGATTTATTCCTCTGAAAGTACATAGCATACAAGAAAACTATTCCTTCCATATATATTAGGGTCCGTTCGTTTGGACGGAATTGGCTTTCTGGAATTGCCATTGGATATTAGAAACCCAATTCTAGTATTCGGCGCAACGAAATTTAAGCGGATATTGACTTTCATGTGAAAACCCATGGCTTTTACTATAAACTAAAAAATCAAATAGCAATTCTTACCTCCGCCCATAGATTTTCCGCATAATCAAATGTTTACACTAGAGTTTTTCGCCCGAGCGTGCGTTTTCCAGCAGGGTGTGTTTTTCAGTCGAGCACGAGTTTTTCGGTCGAGCGCGTGCTTTTTGACCGGAAGTTCATTTTTCTCCCAGGCGGGCGTTTTTCGACCGGGAGCGCGATTTTTCGCTCGAGCACGCGCTTTTCAGGCGGGCGCATATTTTTCTCCTGGGCGGGCGTTTTTCGCCTAAGCGCGATTTTTTCGTCCTGGCACGTTTATTTCCACCCGGGCGCATATTTTCGCCCGGGCGCGATTTTTTCGCCCGGGCGTGTTTTATTTCCCTGGGCGCGTTTATTTAGGCCGGGCGCGATTTTTTCGCCCGGGCGCGATTTTTTTGCCTAGGGCGCGATTTTTTCGCCCGGTCGCGATTTTTTCGTCCGGGGCGCGATTTTTTCACCCGAGCGTGATTTTTTCGTCCGGGCGCGTTTATTTCACCCGGGCGCATATTTTCGCCCGGGCGCGATTTTTACTCCCGGGCGAGTTTATTTCGCCCGGGCGCATTTAATTTCTCCCGGGCGCGTTTATTTTGGTCGGGTGCGATTTTTTCGCCCTGGCGCGACTTTTTCGCTCGGGCGCGATTCTTTCGCCCGGGCGCGATTCTTTCGCCCGGGCGCGATTCTTTCGCCCGGGCGCGATTCTTTCGCCCGGGCGCGATTCTTTCGCCCGGGCGCGATTCTTTCGCCCGGGCGCGATTCTTTCGCCCGGGCGCGATTCTTTCGCCCGGGCGCGTTTCTTTCGCCCGGACGCGATTTTTTCGCCCGCCGCGATTTTTTCCCCGGCGCGATTTTTTCGCCCAGGCAAATTTATTTCGGCTGGGCTCAATTTTTTCGCCCGGGTGCGATTTTTTCGGCGGTCGCGATTTTTTCGCCCTGGCGCGATATTTTAACCCGGGCGCGCTTTTAAAATTTTGAATTTTAAAAATTTTAATTCCAGAAAGCCAATTTCATCGTGCAGCCGAACAACTTACAGATATCAATTCCAATTCTGTTCACTGAATTCCATCCTGCAACCGAACAGCAGAATTTGTTTTATGCACAAAACCAATTCCTGCAGATATTGGTTTTCTGGCCAAAGCCAATTCCAGAAAGCCATTACCTGCGCGCCGAATATTTTTTCATTAAAATTCACTTTTCAATTTTACCCCTCTTTAATTGAGAAAATTCAGATTTTAAAATTTATGTATTTTTTCTTTTGTTTTAAAAATATGCTCTTATATAAACAAAGTCATCTACGTACAGTAGAAAATGTATTCTCCCCACCACTCGCAAATATCTGTGCACACTGAAAAAATGAGTGACGAGCAAAGTATAACACTCAAGAGCTTGCGAGCAGCGGGAGCGCCGTCACGACGGGACAATGTCGTGGCCATGATAATATCGCGCGGGGCACGGGGCCCCCGTGCACTATTGCAATTGATGTACTACCACGGTTGGCCGTAGGGGCGGAGCCCCATGCCTGGCACTCGTGTGTGTGTGTATATATATATACCAGAAGTTGTAAATGTGAATCAGGAAGGGGGATCGGCAAGGGAGAGGAGAGGAACGACAGGGGTTCGTCGCCGACAAATTCCCTGGAACACAAGGCCCGGAGAGGAGAGGAACTGGATGCTGAAATAGGATGCTCGACGGCGACAAAAATACACCTAGAGCGCCGCTCATCGCCGTAGAAGTGGGATCAAAGTGGCCGGCAGATCAGATTCAGGACTGCGTCAACACCCGCTGTGATTCATCGTCGAGGATCCAGGAGATTGCAAAGCAAATGGAAGGGGATCGGCAAGGGAGAGGAGAGGAACGATGGTAGGACACGAAAGGCGAAAGGCATAGGAAGAGCGATATGCCTAGAAGAGGAAGGCGAGATGATTATTATCGTCGTGCGCCTGAACCTCGGAGGAGACGGACCAGAAGGGGAAGGATTGGAAGTGGAAATGATTGAAGGATGCAAATGGAGGGTTTTAAGGCTTCGTTTGGCGGAGCGTTTGGAGTGCTCCGTTTGGGGCAAACGCCGCCGCACGACGGGTAACCAAATGGCCGGCGGCGGCGTTTGCTCCGTTTGCAACCTCTGAGCCATGGGAAATGGAGGAAAACGGAGCTACTCCAACCGCAGCCTCTCCCCTCCGGTTCCAACAGCCGGCTTCTCCTCCCGCCGCCTGAGCAAAACGCCGAACCAAATAAAGCCTTAAGTGTTTGGTTTATTTTTCCCAAAATTTTAGGAGGGCATTTTCCCTCAATATATATATTTAGATTTAGGTGAAATAATAAATAAATAAATAAGTTTTTTTATTAATAATGTATTTCTATTTTCAAAAAAATATTAAAATATACATTAAATATTTTTTTCATATAATATTTATTAGTTCCTTCTCGAATCTCGACTCACGTGCCCGATTTCCTTCTAGGAGATCATTCTCTGTCGTATATGGCGAAATTTTTATGTCCGCGTTCGGGTTCATCTAGGATGATCTCCATGGAGATCGAAAATGATCTCCGTGGAGATCGAGCGGGTTCCCCAATCCCTTTGTTTTTTTTAGTTTTGATCTTCTTAGTTCCTTCCTCCACGCGACAGAATGGTGGGGGTCTCGGACTCCGATTTCGGAATGGGACCCAGACGTAAAAATTCCTCGCCGTATATGATATGTTGACTCAATGATCTATATATTGCTTAACTCACTTCGTTGATTATTACCAATTTCCTCTCTTTGATGATAATTGTGCTTCAACCTTACGCTCTAGTTCTTTCCGGCTCTTGAGCTGCGTAGCGGTTTCTCAGTTCAATAGATATCCAAGACGGTTGTTAGAAAACAGTTTTGATTTTAGACAAAGTGTTGTCGATCTCTTCAGCTATATACAAGCTTTGATTATTAATTTGAGATGTTATTTATGCAAATCATTTAGATTGTTGGTTGTTAGAGATAGTTGGAGGTGACAATGACGCCTCTTATCCCTACAGAAAGAAATGCATATATATCTTGGTATGGTCACTCTTGCGGATCGCTCGGGTGCCCTGGTAGACCGGTCGAATTGAACCATCTTAGCTCGGAAGCGAACCGAGCGAGCAAACAATCAATGAGTGAGTTTGTAAGTGACAATGAGACTTTTAACGTGGAAAACCCAGAAAGGGTGAAAAACCACGCGGCTGTAGCTGTGCCAGCCAACTTCCACTATCTTCTGGGGGTTACAATTAGAGATTGAGAACTCGAGCGCGACACGCCACTGCTCGTTACAATGGTGGAGAGAGAGAGAGAGAGAGAGAGAACTCCAAGAGTGACAGGTCACCTCTCGGAAAACTAAATACTTTCTTCTGAGAACGGAGGTGAGAACAAAAGTGAGAAGGTCGAGCCGCCTTTCGTGACCTTCGAAGATTCGAAGGAGATCTTCGAGGGCCGAATGAGATCTTCAAGCGCCGAAGGAGAATTCCAAGTAAATCTTCAAAGGAGCTCTCTCGGGCGTCGAAGGCAATGTGTCTTGAAATGAAGGCTCTGGGCTCCTTTTATAGCTTTGGCTGGGGGTAGCCCGGTAATTTTGTCGTCGTAAGCACCGTAACCACCTGACGGGTGAATCACGCAGGTCGATTTGGAGCACACGGATCATCATTTTTCGTAAATGACTGTCTCGCCCTTCGGGCAGTTTGGGCGGCTTTGTTGAAGGCGATAAAGGCGACGAACGGGTCCTGCAATCTAAGAAATTAGGAAATGTTAACTGCGCGCGCGTTCAGAACGTGGAAATATTCTGAGCGCGCGAGGAAGTGTTCTGAGCGTGCAACGAACATAGGAGCGTTCTGGGCACGTAATGAACACGTGAGCATTCTGAGCGCGCGAGGAGGCGTTTTGAGCGCGCGGGGAGCTGGGAAACGAAAAGTCGTGCCCCCAAGGGGGATTGGGTTTCGGTCGGATACTCCACAGGACCTCCTGCAGGAGAGGGGTGCAGTTTGGCCGCACCCCCTATGCGGGGTGCAGTTAGGCTACACCCCCAAGGGGTGCAGCTTGGTCTCACCCCCATGGGGTGCAGCTTTGCCCCACCCCAAGAGGGTTGCGACTTGGCCTCACCCCCATGGGGTGCGCCTTGGCCGCACCCCCAGAGGAGTGAGGTTTGACCGCATCCCAAGAGGGGTGCGGTTATGCATGTGCGATAGCACGTGTGTTTGTGTGCAGTACATCCGCGTGTGGTGCTATCACGCGCAGTTGTGTGTGGCCCTGCGACGCATACTGCGCACGTGGTTGTACGGGCGGTTAGCTGCGGAGATGGTGGGTTTGGTCCACTTTCCCACTCATCCCCCATTAACTTAGTGGAGGAGTGGAGTTTTTGACTAACCGCCACACGGTTTTGTATATATAGATGAGAACCCGTAATATGAGTGAATATTATAAGCCCCCCAAACCTTCGAAGTCTGAATCATTGCGTGGAGGAGTGCGGAGGTTTTATCTTGCTCGCGCTGTCCCAGGTCGTTGTCGTCCTTGCGCAGTGCGCTACACGATGTTAGAGGTAATTGGTTATTTCATGCAAGTAATGAAAGAAGGGAGGGAGAGGGAAGAGCGCGAGCGCTGTCCATGCCCGGCCGAGGGGCGGTCGGTCGGGCGTGCATCTTGTGCGCCGCCGGTGCGGGCGCGACCGTCGGCGACCGCGCGCGCGTGGCCTGCAGCGCCCGCGCGGCCGGAGGAGTCCAGTGGCGGCCATGCTAGTGCGTGGCTAGGCGCTGTCGGTGCTGGTCTGGCGGGCGTGTGGCCTGTGCGCGAGGCTGGTGTGCGGCCGGTGCCGGCCATGCGAGCACGCAACCTATGCGCGCGAACAGCGCGCGGCTCGGGTATGGGCGGTCGGTGCTCGGTCGGCATCGGCCAAGGGGCGCCCAGTGCTCGGTCGGCATCGGCCAAGGGGCGCCCAGCCTACGCGTGAGCGGGAGGCGTGCACGCATCCTGCACGCACACGGTCGGGGCGCGGCTGGGGCCGGTCATGGGGATGCTTGGTTGCGTGCATATGGGCACCTCTTGTCCGGCGTTCGGTCGGCGCATTGTTCGAGCATGCGTGCCGGCGGGCGGAGTTTGACTAATGCGTGTATGTTCAGGCTTTTTGCTCTTTGATATATGTGTGTTTGTGTAGCGGCTTGCGGCTCTTGATTGAGTGCGCTCATGTATATATATTTTGTTTTTTTCAGGCTTCGAAACGGAATGACCAGTCGAGGTCGATGCGTCTGCGTTCTACTCTTCACGGCATGCGGATTAACATGTGGAGTAAGCGGCTTGGGCTTCCTTCTAACATTGATGTGAAGATTCCTCAGGCAGAGGAGCAAGCCCAGAATCTGCCGACCGGCTTCATGACTCTCTCTGAGAGTTGCTTGATGTCCGGGTTTTGGTTTCCTCCTTCGGAGTAGGCTATCGAGATTCTCCGGTTCTGCGGTGTTCCGATTACCCAGTTCACTCCTGCTAGGATGGCGAGGATTATGGGGATGATTGTGCTCTTCCAGGAGCATAACATGCGGTTTTCTGTGGAGGTGTTCAAAGAATTGTGCGAGGTCGCCACTGACTCAGGCGCCCGTATTGAAGTCCGAAGTAACAAGAGTTGGTTTCATTTCGGGGAGAAGGGTGATTATCTGCACGGGAACACCCTCTATGGGTATGTACGGAATCATTAGGATTTGTCGGAGCTATGAAGAGTGCTTCCCGGACCCTGCCGTCGACAGGCAGGGAGGGAGGATGAGTTTCTTCCTATCCCTGGCTTTCCTGGTCGAGAGGGTCTATCAAAGGCCCTGTATTGTATTTCCAGTTGCGTGGAGGAGAGCAGACTGCTCTCGGCGGGGCTTTACTGGGATGCCGAGCGCGCGTCCGCCGTTCCCCTTGATCGTGGGAAGAAGAGGAAGGTTGTCTTCAGGAATGGAGGTTCCCGTCCACGACTTATTTCGCCAGTGCCTAGGAGCCAAGATCTTGAGGTTGGTCCGAGCAGCCGCAGGGTGGAGCCGATTCCAGCCGACCCGGATATTGAGATTTTGGCGTCTCCTATCGCTGGCCCTCTCCCACAGGGAGACCTGTTGCCTTCTCCTTTGCCACCAATGAGATGAGCATCCTCCTCTCTTCAGGCGATGTCTTCCACGGTGAGTGGAGCTCTTTTTCTCTGGTTCTGGCACTCCTTCTTTATTGTTGTTTATATATACTAACTATTTATTTTCTCCCCATGTCGATGCCCTGACTAGCGTTGCCCTTACGTGGAATGACTGTTACGTGGGCCTCAAGGAAATTTACTTCACTCTTCAGGAGGAGCTGTGCGTGGCGAGGGGCGATCTTTCCGCCTTGATGAAGAAGAGGGATCGTGATCTTGCTCGTATTAGACAGCTAGAGGCCGACATCTCTACTTCCCGGTCTGAGGTTGAGAAGCTACGAGCGGAGTTCAGCGGTGATAAGGCGCTTTCCCAGGATGCCCTTCGTTAGTTGTCAGAGGCTCAAGGGGAGATGTTTCACCTAGAGGGGGAGTTGGGCTTCCTGAGGAGCGAGGTGGACCTGTTGTCATCGATTGAGCACAAAATCGAAGAGACGAAGGCGGCGGGGGTGGCTGAGTATCGAGACTCTTTGGCTTTCGTGGAGGAGCGGTTCCAGTTGTCAGAAGAGCTTCGCGCCGAGATTATGTTAGGTGGAGCCACTACTGTGGGACGAGTGCGGCGTTGCCTTTCAGAGGGGTATTCAGAAGACTCTCCGTATGATGGAGAGTAAGTTCGGGTGTGGCACCGCCAGTCTCGGAGTTGGGGACCTTTCCGAGGATGATAGCTCGGATGTAGCCAAGGATTGACGTTTACTGCTTCTTTATCTTATAGGTTTCTCCTTTGTCGCTCATTATTGCTTTTGTTTTTAATTTATATGCAGCGTTGATCTGGTGTAGTTGTATTTTTTTAATTATATAGCATTTATTTTCATGCTTCTTCGGTGACTTGGTTGTTTTACTCATCTTAGGAGTAATGATTGGGGAGACAGGCTCCAGAGTAGTCGGTGAAGAGCTTTTGTATTCAAACTGTGGACGAACGCAAGAGGGGCAGACCCTTACGACGTCGGGACCTTACTGTGGTGGAGAAGGGCGAACCTTCAATCGACGGCAGCGCGAAGTCCCCGGGACAAGGCCCCAAAATGGTCAGTGAATAGCGGGTGTATTCAAACCAGGGACGAACATAAGAGGGGCGGACCCTTACGATGTCGGGACCTTATTGCGGTGGAGAAGGGCAAATCTTCAATCGACGGCAATGTGAAGTCCCTGGGGCAGGGCCCTGAAGTGGCCGGTGAATAGCGGGTGTATTCAAACCGGGGATGAACGTAAGAGGGGCAGACCCTTATGACGTCGGGACCTTTATTGCAGTGGAGAAGGGCGAACCTTCAATCGACAACAATGCGAAGTCCCCGGGGCAGGGCCCCAAAGTGTTAGAGTTAGACACAAATAAAGATCGTTGAGTTAAAACAAATGTTGATAAATGTGCAAGTGTAATCTTGCGGCTTTTGGGTTAATAGTTTTTAATACAAACTAAACAAGAGCGTAGATAGTGTCAGTCTCTCTTGTCTGACTCCTGGTCCCTCTGAGCGGCGCTTGCATGGGTTTTCCTGATCACTCAACGTGAAGCGCGGTAGTGGTTTAGGAGCTGATCCCCTCCGGGGGTTGACCCCTAGTTGCCTTTTCTCGAGCCACCGGCTTCTGAGTTGTTTGGCAGAAAGTCTTTAGGTGTCCTGATTGGACAAGGCGTTCGATATCTTCTTTCAGTCTGTTACATTGACCCGTACGGTGCCCCAGGCCCTTATGAAAATCAGAAAACTAGGATTGATCTCCTCTTTGTTGGGAGAGTGTTCTGGGCCATTTGACGATCTTGCTGTATTAGATTATGGGCAAGATATGCTCGTGGGAGGCATCCAATGGGGTGTAGACCCGAGAGTTTTGGTTTGCCGGCCCTCGGGAGCAAACTGCTTGGCTCTGGTTAGGCCGTCCGGTCACAAACTGTTGATGTTGTCCCTTTCTTTTTTGACTTGTGATTCCAGGTTGCCATGGGTTTGCTGAAGTCGAGGGATTCGCTTCTGCCGCCAGTGTTGGCGTCGCACGGCTTTCCTGCGTGCGGTTTTTTTCGGAACTCGGACTTGGTGATGGGTTGTATTTGATCCAAGGAAGCCCGGCTGTAGCAGCGTTGAGTCCACAAATTGAATCTCTGGTGATTTTTCCTTTGTTGGCCATGCGGCCCGCCATGGAAGCGTCGTGTTGCAGGGCGTCAAGTAGGATGCTCCCTAATATTGCGTCGTACGGTCAGTCTGCTTCTGCTACGATGAATTGGACATCATATTGGACCGGTTCCGGGAGCGTTCCTACTTGTATGGGGAGGATGATGACTCCTATGGTGGGTATCATTGTTCCATCTGGAAATTCTGCGCTACTTGCTCTGAGTTTGAGGTTCCCGCCAAGGAGTTTGAGTTGTATTACAGTTGTCATGAACAAGATGTTGAACGAGATGCAGTGGCTTATCAATGCCCTTCTTAGTTCACAGGCTGGGTTGCATATGCTTGTGTTTAAGGAGAAGTCCAACCCTCCATGAGGATGCTTCTGACGAAAGCTTATGAAGATCTTTTCTTGCTGCTTGCCATGCTTCGCCTCCCCCAGATGGGGGAACCTGTCCGTCTCGAGCTCTTCCCGTTCCTCATCTTGGATCCCCCGCATGGGTGCTTCGTGTCATTCAACGAACAGCTGGGACAGCTCGGTGAAGTTGTGGATCGCTCCCTCGGGCAGGGATCGATACCAGCTGAGAGCATCTCCGCGCAGTGTCTCTGTGAAGCTTTTGCAGCTGATTTGGTCAGGAAGCACGAATGTCTTCATCGTTATCAAGAAGCGATTAACGCGCTCGTACGAGTCCTCTGCTCCGTGAAACTCCTTGCAGTGTGGGAGATTTATCCATGACGGGATTGGATATGTCGAGATTGACTTTGACAGAGGGATTGCCTTTGGTGGTACGTGACATCATTCGAACCTCGTTCCGCCGCAAGAGGGCCGGTTTGCTGGCTATGCCAAGCCACTGGGGCAGGATGGGTGTCGCGATGAGTTCCTTCTCTCCCGAGCCTGCGGGAAGGGAGGAACTGCACGCGTCCAAAACTGTCCGGGGGATATCCATTCCTGTCGGTCCTGAGTACTTTGGAGAAGCGGGTGTCGCCTTTAGGAAGCTTTTGCAGAGTATTTGGAAACACACTTCCCATAGACGACGCCAAACTATTGTGGATCACTCGGGTGCCCTGGTAGACCGGTCGAATTGAACCACCTTAGCTCGGAAGTGAACCGAGCGAGCAAACAGTTAATGAGAGAATTAGTAAGTGACACAAAGACTTTTAACGCGGAAAACCCGGAAATGGTGAAAAACCACGCGACTGGAGCTGTGCCAGCCAACTTCCACTATCTTCTGGGGGGTTACAATTAGAGATTGAGAACTCGAGCGCGACACATCGATGCTCGTTATAATGGTGGAAAGAGAGAGAGAGAGAGAGAGAGAGAGAGAGAGAGAGAGAGAGAGAGAGAGAGAGAGAGAGAGAGAGAGAGAGAGAGAGAACTCCAAGGGTGACAAGCCACCTCTCGGAAAACTAAGTACTTTCTTCTGAGAACGGGGGTGAGAACAAAAGTGAGAAGGCTGAGTCGCCTTTCGTGACCTTTGAAGATTCGAAGGAGATCTTCGAGGGCCGAAGGAGATCTTCAAGCGCCGAAGGAGAATTCCAAGTAAATCTTCAAAGGAGCTCTCTCGGGCGTCGAAGACAAGGTGTCTTGAAATGAAGGCTCTGGGCTCCTTTTGTAGCTTTGACCGGGGTAGCCCAGTAATTTTGCCGTCGTAACCACCGTAACCACCTGACGGGTGAATCACGCTGGACAATTTCACAACTAAAAATTTGATTTTAGCTACACATTTTTTGTCAGGGTTCTAAAACCGTGGCTAATACATTAGTATTAGCCATGGTTGCAAAAATTGTAGCTAACACATTAGTATTAGTCACGGTTGCAAAAACCGTGGCTAATAATTAAGTATTAGCCACGACAAACAAAAAGTGTGGCTAATACTTAAGTATTAGCTACGGCAAATCACAATTTATAAAAAAAATTTATTATTTACCACAAGTTCCCGCTGCCGTGGAAAAAGAAAGTATCTGATCGCATTATATTTCCCCCTCCAATGCGTGCTAGTGTTATTCTTCATGTCCTCAATGTTGATCTCGCCTGACTCGATTCCTCCCGCGCATTCGTTGACCTCTATCTCTTCGACAAATCCCTCTTGTCTCCTCTCTTAGTCACGCACCCAGCCACTCTTGCACCTGGCACTCTTGCACCTGGCACTTCTGCCGACGCTGATGTTGATCCTGCGGGCTAACACAACTGTAGAAATCCATGGGTGTCGCCGCCACCTGCACTCAAAGCTGTTGCTGAGTACAACAATCTGATCGGCAGTCTTTCTCGCACCCGGAACGCCATTTTTTGTAAATGACCGTCTTACACTTCGGGCAGTTCGGGCGGCTTTGTTGAAAGTGATAATGGCGACGAACGGGGCCTGCAATCTGAGAAATTAGGAAATGTTAACTACGCGGGCGTTCATAACGTGGAAATGTTCTGAGCGCGCGAGGAAGTGAGAGCGTGTAACGAAAGTAGGAGCGTTTTGGGCGTGTAATGAACACGAGAGCGTTCTGA
The DNA here is from genome assembly GCA_033032865.1 of Dactylorhiza incarnata. Taxonomy (NCBI): domain Eukaryota; kingdom Viridiplantae; phylum Streptophyta; class Magnoliopsida; order Asparagales; family Orchidaceae; genus Dactylorhiza; species Dactylorhiza incarnata. The sequence goes on along the minus strand of JAWHQI010000047.1, from coordinate 11,406,421 downwards.
GCGCGCGAGGAGGCGTTCTGAGCGCGCGAGGAGGCGTTCTGAGCGCGCGAGGAGGCGTTCTGAGCGCGCGGGGAGCTGGGAAACGAAAAGTCGTGCACCAAAAGGGGGGATTGGGTTTCGGTCGGATACTCCGCAGGACCCCATGCAGGAGAGGGTGCGGTTTGGCCACACCCTCTATGAGGGGTGCGGTTAGGCCGCACCCCAAGAGGGGTGCGGTTTGGCCGCACCCCAAGAGGGGTGCGGTTTGGCCGCACCCCAAGAGGGGTGCAGTTAGGCCGCACCCCTCATGGGGTGGTTTAGCGCTACGGCGCGCGGTACCACCACGCGCGTCGTGCGCGGTAGCGCGCGCTGTTGTGAGCGGTACTGTCGCGCGTGGTGTTGTCGTGCGTGGTGTTGTCGCGCGCGGTTGTGTGTGGCCCTGCGGCGCGTACTGCGCATAGTTGTACGGGCGGTTAGCTGCAGAGATTGTGGGTTGATCCACTTTCCCACTCACCCCCCCCCCCCCCCCCCCCCATTATCTTAGTGTAGGAGTGGGGTTTTTGACTAACCGTCACCCGATTTTGTATATATAGATGAGAACTCATAATATGAGTGCATATCAGTCACAATGTATATATTTTGTAGTAACATGCAGTTTGACGAGACCATTGAGTTACAAGTCAATGAATATACCTGATGCACCAACCCTTACCATTTACACTTGTGGAGACATTATATATCCCTAGTGAACACATTCATCATAGTTATCTGTATCGAGGTAATGATCGATATCGTCACTATCATCAATTGTGTCAATACTACCATCATCGACAGTATCGTTATCATCAGTATCAATATCGTCAACTTGAAACTTGTTAATTATATTCATGATCAGCTTATTCAAAAAGAATATATATATATTGAAATGAACATATATAGGAGTTTGTCACTAGGTATTTGATCAAAGAAAATTATCCGGTTCCTAAAAAATGTGTATCTAATGAGTTTCTACATGAAACTAATGGAGGAAGCAGGTGAAATTGATAGTTACTACGAAATTTTGATACACATATCGATTAACAAAACAAGGATACGTACAAGAGATCAAATAAAAATGGGAAGCTATAATATCGTTATGCTCTTCGTTGTCCGGATTGAGAAAATATGTAAGCAACGGTCATTGGGATGAAAAAGATATATGCACACATCGTTTTGTTGAAGAGAAAATAATTAGTGAAGACTGTGAAAGGGGAAATATTTGTTGAGGTCAATACATGAAGTGGAAGAAATGGCTAGATTGAAACACATTTTCTACATTAAAAATGACGAGATTAATGAGATAACATGAGGACGTAGCAAAGTTGATGAAGAAAGAGAAAATGACGAAAATGTACGTGAAAATTGAGTTTGGGACTTTGGGGGCACAGTTAGTGATTTTGCAATTATATTTTATGTTAAATAGATTAAAAAAAGTCATTAAATAATTTAAAGCTATTTGTACATCTTCATTTTATTCTGATATTATATTAAAAAAATAGTTCAATATATTTATCGTAACAAAATTTTGATTACAAAATATTATTAATAGTAAGTGTTACGGACCACTCAATGCTCTGGTAGATCGGACTTGGAGAAGGAGAGCTCGCCGCCCCTTATTAGGGGTGACAACAGAGGACAGGCAGCCAATTTGGCCGCCCGACCTTGGAGAAGGAGAGATTAAATTGAACTGTCTTAGTCCGAGAGCGTTCGAGCGTGCAAACAGTCAGAGAAAAGGGAAAGCTGACAAGACAATTTTTTTAGGGAATTGATATTGGTACCCCTAAATTGGCTATTTGTACCCAAAAACACCTAATATTTAATAATATTATAATAATTTTAAAACCCTAAATGTACCCACTCCCCTCTCATTCCACGATCCGCCCTCCCTTCGCAAAAATCCGCCGCCTGCTCTCCCTCCCCCACCTCCGGCGGGCGTTCCAACCGGCGGCCTCCACCCTCAAACCGCTCGCATTTTTCCTGTCGGCGCCCTTCGTTGTTCGCGATCTCATTATTTTTCCTGTGAGAAATTTTCGATCGCCGTTTGCAGAGGATCGCTGCTCTCAGAAATCGCGTTGTTCTCGCCTAGATCGTGCGATGCCTTCCTCGCCGCCGAGCAGCAGAAATCGCGTTGTTATAACCAGGTAATTTTCTGTCCTAAACTCCCAACAAATATCCAGTTATTGGTCTTGACGGGACGGGGGTAGGTGCGAGGATGAAGACGGGAGAGGAAATGAGAGGGAGGACCTTGAGTTATTTTTAGTTTTGTTCAAACGAAAGGGAAGAAGGGGGAATCTTGCATCTGTAAGCAAGACAGAGCAATGGCAATGACAATTATCTAACACTGTGAAGAGGTTTACTACATTTGTTCAAAATTTTAGTATGTGGCTACATTAAGAGAAGCCTACAAAAAAAATTGATGTTTTGAATGAAATATGATTTTTGAGTACTTTTTGTGTCATGTATCATGTATCGGGCATTTAACTTCCGTTCGATTTGGGAATGAAATATGAATTTTGCGTATTGCAATAGAATGAAATCATGTATCGGGCATTTAACAAATTAACTTTTAACTATTTGTTATTTTTTTTTTAAAAATTGGATTGGGTACAAATATCTACAATGGGTACAAATATCTACTATGGGTACAAATATAAGTGGACTACAAATAGCCATTTAAGAGGTACCAATATGAATTCCCTTTTTTTAATGTGGAAAACATATCAACTGGGTTCAAAAACCACGCGGTCGGGTCTGTGCCGGCCAAAACTTCATCCGAACGCAATTTTTTCGACCGGGCACAATTTTTCCGTCCGGATGCGATTTTTCCGGCCGAACACGATTTTTAACCCCTTACGCGATATTTTCGCCCGGGAGCGATATTTTCGCCCGGGAGCGATATTTTCGCCCGCGGGCGATATTTTCGCCCGGGGGCGATATTTTCGCCCGGGCGCGTTTTTTTTTCGCCTGGACGCGTTTTTTTCGCCCAGACGCGTTTTTTTTTCGCCCAGGCGCATATTTTTTCTCCCTAGGGCACGTTTTTTTTCGCCCGACCGCGATTTTTTTCGCCCACGAACGTTTTTTTCGCCCGGGCGCATTTTTTTCGCCCAAGCGCGATGCCGCGTTTTTTTTTGCCCGGCCACGTTTTTTTTCTCCCGGGCGCGATTTTTTCGCCCGGGCGCATTTTTTTGCTAGGACGCGTTTTTTTCGCTCGGGCGTGTTTTTTTCGCTCGGGCCCAATTTTTGAACCCGGGCGCGATTTTTTTGCCCGGGCACGATTTTTTCATCCGGGCGCGATTTTTTTTCGCCAGGGCGTGATTTTTCCCGTGCGAAAAAAATGCGACCGGGCGAAAAAAATGCACCCGAACGAAAAAATCGCGCCCGGGGAAAAAGACGCGTCCGGGCAAAAAAATTGCGCCCGGGGAAAAAAACGCGCCGGTCGAAATAAGCGCGCCCGGGCGAAAAATTCGCGCGTCGGGCTAAAAAAACACGTGTCGGGCTAAAAAACGTGTTATTACTTATGATAATTTGCAGGAAGAAGCTTAAAAGCTCAACATTGATCAATGTCAATTCTTATGAAAGAAACTTTTCTGCAAACGAACAGTAAAAAATAATGAATATCAATTCTTATGACAGAAAATTATCATACAAACGAATAATTGAATTGGAAGAATTGGATTTAAACTCAATGTCATTTCCCGTGTGTATTTATATTGGATTGAAAGCCAATACTTTAAAATGAATGGACCCTAAAAAAATAGAGAGACTGAAATCATAAATGTATGAAAGTATAGGAACTGACTTTAACATTTTTGCCTAAAATTTAATAACATTGCTCATAAAAATTAGCTACTTTGTAAATGCATTAAAAATGGCCGTCAAAATATTAAAAACTTGGTGGGCCTGGTTGACATGTAGATATAAATAGCAAAAATGTATTTATTGTACGCAACTCTAGAGAGCTCAAATATTACAAAATGGCCTACTTGACAAGAAGGGGAGCATGGTCTTAATGCATGTGTTACACATCCATAAAGGTCTTGGGGTGCGTATAGAAAAAATCCCGCAAAAGAGAGGTGGGGCCAGCAGTTAAGCCCGTGATCGCGGAAGTGGAGGCTTCGTCGCGCAAACGCATCGCACCGTAAACGGCGCCGGAAGGGCACGAAGCCGCGCCCCGCTACCAAGGTACGTCCGCACCCCACTAAGTGGGGTGCAGATAGCCCGCCCCCCACTCACGTGGGGTGTGGCCAGGTGCGGCCCAACCGCACCCCCCATAGGGGGGTGCGGCCAAACCGCACCCCCCCCACGGGGGGTGCGGCCAAATCGCACCCCCCATGGGGGAATGCGGCCGAGCCTCTTTCCGCGGGGGGTGCGGCCGAAACCGCATCCCCTCGCCGGGTGTGGTCGGAGTTCATTTTCTCCTTGGGGGGCACGACTCTCCGTTCCACCGTTCGCTCAGAACGCCTCGCTCACTTTTTGTCTTTCTAGCGCGCTCACTTTTTGTCTTTCTAGCGCGCTCACTTTTCGTCTTTCTAGCATTCTCACATTTCCGACTCGCTCACTTTTTCGACTCGGCTCGCTCACTTTTTGTCTTTTCAATTTCTCACTTTTCAGGAACAGCTTGTCGCCTTTCCCCAAAGGGCAAGGTGGTTGTTGGGTATTGTATCCACAATAGCCTTGATTTGTAGAAAGTCAACTTTGAACCAAGACTGAATTGTTTGTGTATTTGATATGTTTTTCTAGTAATGCTCTTGCAGGTTCACTTTGCTAAGTGTAGACCAATGTCAGGTCACAATGGGTCAATAAGCACAGTCTCATGCAATGTAATTCTTCATTGTGTGAGGTATGGGGTTGACTCATGTGTGGTCTCTCAATTGGGATACACTTTATGATCAAGACATTAAAGGTTCAAAGCTTAGGTGTGCAGCATTGGCCTGAAGACAAAAGAAGAAATTTCTCTAAGTAAACTTTTCGAGAAGTAAGGAGATTTTCCGAGAAGTCTTTCTGTGCTTTCGAAAAGTCCTTATGCTTTTTCGAGAAGAGTTGTTTCAGATGTTTCTCGAGAAGTTGTTGAAATTTCCGAGTAGTTTCTTGTATTTCTCGAGATGTCTTTGTTCTCTCGAGAGGTCTTATTTGCTTTCGGGAAAAGCTCTTTTCCAGGTGTTTTCGAGAAGTCTGTCTCAGCTCAGCTTTCGAGAAATCTTTTATCTCTCGAGAAGTATTCTTGTTTTCGAGAACTCTCTGGTTCTTTCGAAAAATCTTCTTCTCTGAAGGATGTTCTCGTAATTGTTCTGAAGCTTTCGAGAAGTTTTCTTTATTTTCGAGAAGTCCTGTATCTCTCGAGAAGTTCTGTCATAAATCTTTGATCTCTCTTTCTAAAGCTGTTTTTCGAGAACTAGTCGTTTCTCTCGAGAAGTCTTGGAATTCTCGAGAAGTCTAGTCCTTTCATTTCTCGAAAACTTTGTCTTCCTGTTTTGACGACAAGTCCTTTCCGTCAATTTGACGTGACGTCTTTCCTCGTCTTAAGGTGAAATCGTTAGGATGTCATCTATATAATGATTGCTCCTTAAGATTGAGAAATCAAGTTTTTGAGATTCATAAGATCAGAGTTCGTATTTTTCCTAACCCTAATCTGGTCCAAGATTGTCGTCAAGTGCCGCGCATCGCCATCGTTGGAATTCAATCGTGGGTTATCTGAAATCGTCTTCAAGTGGAAGAGGAAGGTCAATCGATCATTGCCTTACACGTTCTGATTCTATCGGATTGATCAAGACCTTAGAAGATCTGATTTGTGCCGTTTCGATTCTTCATCTTCTACATCAAGCCGAAGTCATTTCTGTCGCAAGAAGAAAAGAAGATCTTCATCAAATTATTCAGATCTGTTTGTGATTTGTTAAGTATAATCTCATTATCAATTTTATATTTGATTGTAGGAGAGATTGTTCTCCGAGTTGTAGGAGAGGTGATCTCCGAGTTGTAAGAGAGGGTTCTCTCTGAGTTTGTAGGAGATTGATCTCCGAGTTGTAAGAGTTTTGACTCTGAGATTTGTAGGATCGTTCTTGATCCGAGATTTAGTGAAGTAGTCAAGTCTAGCTGTGGTGCTAGATTGGCGAGGCCGGCAAGTGGAGTACCCAAGATCGGGGAACCACTATAAAATTCTTTGTCGTCTGTGGTTGTGGTTTGCTTTTTTGTGCGTTCTTTATTTTCAAGATTTTCAATTCCGCAAAAGACGCTGTTATCACCTATTCCCCCCCTAGGTGATTTTGGTGGGCAACTAGATATTTCAGTGGTCATTTACGAAAAATGGTGATCCGAGTGCTCCAAATCGAGAAATATGATTCGCCCTCCAAGGTGGTTATGGTGGTTATAACGGCAAAATTACCGGGCTACCCCCGGCCAAAGCTATAAAAGGACCCCCAAGGCTTCATTTGAGGGGACTTAGATTTCTGGACCCGGGAGAGCTCCTTGAAGATTTCCACGGATTTCTCCTTCGGCACTTGAAGATCTCCTTCGTAGACTTGAAGTTTTCCTTCATCCCGAAAGGCGACTCGGCAATCTCACTTTCGTTCTCACGAAAGCGGACACAGCGCTCGCTTTCGGCTTCACGAAAGCGGACAGGACATTCTCACTTTCATTCTCTACCATTCTCAGAAGGAAAAGACTTAGTTTTTTCCGAGAGGTGGTCTGTCGCCCTCGGAACGTTCTCTCTCTCTCTCTTTGATATCGTAATGAGCAGCGGCCTGTCGCGCTCGGCTTCTAAATCTCTAATTGTAACCCCCCCAGAAGATAGTGGAAGTTTGGTCGGCACAGCTCCGGCCACGTGGTTTTTTACCCTTTCGGGTTTTCCACGCTAAAAAGTCCCAGTGTAATCAACGAATCTCAAATTGACTGTTTGCACGCTTGGTTCGCTCCCGAGCAAAGGTGGTTCAAGTGAACCTATCTACCAAGAGCCCTAAGCGACCCGCAACAGTTTGGCGCCGTCTGTGGGAAACTTCCCAGAACTCTTTGAAGGCCAACTGCGATGGCAAGGAAGAGTGCTCGCACTACTGAAGGATCAATGCCGGAAGGACGCATCGACCCAGCTCCCTCCCACTCGCTCATCAATGCGCCTCTCGCAGAAGAGGCAGCGCTTATGCCTGCGACGGTTCTGGAAGGTCGCATTCGGCAAATGGAAGAACAACAAGCCGAGATGCTGACTCTCGTGAGAAATCTAGGGGCACCTCGAGTTCCCATTCAGCCTCCAGCATCAAACGCTCTGCCACCCCCAGTTCCAAATCATGCTCCGGTCGAGGGAGCCGTTCGGGAAGATGAAGTCTCTGAAGATTTCTCTGACGCTGCAAGCTCCGCACAACCTGCTCCGCCGGTCAGAGGACCGGAGGCTGACCCTCATCACCCCCGCCAAGGAAGAGCTGCTCTCGTCCGAGCAGTGGAAAGAACCACGCGAGAGGAAATACGCGATATGATAGAAGAAGAGTACGCCCAAGCAGGACGACGTGCGACTCTCGCCCGCCGTCCCGCACACCACGGCTCCCCCCTATCGCCTCAAGTCTTGGCTCATCCAATTCCGAACGGCTTCAAGCTTCCCAACATCGAAACGTTCGATGGGACGGACGATCCCCTGGAACGCGTCAATCACTTCACCACCGTTATGAGGATTTACAGTGCCCCTGATCAACTCCTTTGTCAAGTGTTCCCAGCAACCCTGAAGGGACAAGCACGCACTTGGTTCCACTCCCTGCGAGATGGGGCCATCAACAACTTCGCAGAAATGGCGCAGCAGTTCGTGGACCAGTTCATAGCCAATCGCAGGATTGTCTGAGATCCCTCCCATCTCTCGGGAATCCGCCAAAACGACGGAGAAACTTTGAAGGACTTTTTCCGACGCTTCACCTCTGTGGCTCGGCAAATTCCGGGAGTCGACCCCGAACTCCTGCGAGGAGTTTTCCTCGGAGGCCTCCGCCCGAGTGGTTTCTACTCGGCCCTAATGAAAGAAACCGTGCCAAGTTACCCTGACCTCGTTCATCGGGTTGAAGCTCAGATAGCTGTTGACGAGGCCATCGAGGCGCACCGTCGGCAGTTTCAAGGTAGCCAAGGAAGAAAGAGGGGGTCAGATCAAGCCCCTCGCGGACGAGAAGAGCGGCGTGACGAGGGACGCCGTAACGATGAACATCGCCGCGACCCCCGAAGAGACCTGGGTCCGCAGCCTCCCAGGGTCTACACTCCGTTGAATACTACCAGAACAAACGTACTCTATGCCATTCAGAACAACCCAGAGCTCCGCGCACCTCGGGCGTTAGCCCCAAACCCAAGGGGCGATTAGTCCAGGTATTGCGAGTTCCACCGAGGGACCGGGGATACCACCGAATAATGTACCAGACTTAAAGACGAAATCGAACGTCTCGTCCGTCAGGGACTCCTAGGGAGATTCCTACAAGGCCAGGTCCCCAATCAGCATCAACAGCCTAGGGATGCGAGGGAGCGGCCTCCCGCTCCCCGGGGCGCGGAAGCAGGAAGACCGGTGGTGGGGGAAATCGAAACGATCGCTGGACCTCCCGTACTAGCGGCGCAAATCCTCTCGATTGCCAAACTCCCGAGAAACCACGAAGACAAGAAGCTCAAGCAGGACACTACGACCGCCTTCGGAGAAGAAGACCTGCAAGGATTACGACTACCGCAATAGGATCCCCTCGTAATCAGTGCAGGGATCGGAGACCCCTGCTTTAACGTGAGGAGGATATTGGTCGATAACGGAAGCTCAGTTGATGTTCTGTTCCTTTCTACCTTGCAAAGTATGAAGCTCACAAAGGACCAGCTCAGCCCTGCAGCCGGGCCCGTCTACGGCTTCGACAATCGACCTGTCCCTGTTCAAGGCATGATCACTCTCCCAGTCACATTGGGCGAGTTTCCGAAACAGTCAACATACAGCATCCAGTTCGTGGTGGTGGAATCCACTTCCGCCTACAACGCCATCTTCGGGAGACCACTCCAGTCTATCTTTGGAGTAGTCTCATCAATTCCGCATCTGGCCTTGAACTTTCCGACCGCCGCCGGCATAGGGGTCGTGAGAGGGAACCAGGAGGCAGCCAGAACCTGTTATCTGAAGCAAGCTCAGTCAGCAAAGGCAACAGCTCTCAACATCAATAACCTTGATCTGCGAGACGAAGCTACTCTGCAGCGAGGAGCGCCCGTCGAAGGGATAGTAGAAGTACCGCTCTCCCAACAAGACCCGACTCGGATTGTTCAGGTCGGGTCGCTCTTGTCACAAGAAGAGCGGGAAGTGTTCACAACCTTCCTGCAGGAGAACGAAGACATTTTCGCTTGGAGCCCAGAATACATGTCCGGGGTAGATCCCGAAGTCATTTATCACTCTCTAAATATCAACCCCGCCTGCCGGCCTGTAATCCAAAAGAAGAGGAACTTTGCCCCCGAGCGGTTGAAGGCAATCGAAGAGGAAGTAGACAAACTCCTAGAAGCACGATTCATACGCGAAGCGGAATACCCCACGTGGCTCGCCAACATGGTCATGGTGAAAAAGGCCTCCGGGAAATGGCGAATGTGCATCGACTACAACAATCTGAACCAGGCATGTCCAAAGGACAGCTTCCCCCTCCCGAGGATCAACCAGCTCGTCGATGCGACTGCCGGACACGAGCTACTTAGCTTTATGGATGCTTATTCCAGCTACAACCAGATAAGAATGAATCCCGCGGACGAGGAACATATCGCCTTCCGCACCGACAGAGGAGTCTACTGCTATAAAGTGATGTCGTTCGGCCTTAAGAACGCCGGAGCCACCTACCAAATACTGATGAACAAGATCTTCAAGAGCCTCATTGGAGAAACAATGGAGGTGTACGTGGACGACATGTTGGTCAAAAGCGTCCACCGTTGCGACCACTTGAGCGTCCAAATGCGGCTCAACCCCAGCAAATGTGCATTTGGTGTGACGGCGGGAAAGTTCTTGGGTTTCATGGTAACCCATCGGGGGATCGAGGCCAACCCCGAGAAGATCAAGGCGTTGGAGGATATGTCGCCACCTCGCTCAATTAAGGAAGTGCAACGCCTGCACGGGAGGATCGCTGCGCTATCCCGTTTCTTGTCACGAACGGGAGACAAGTACCTCCCCTTCTTCAAAATCCTCCGGGGAGCGCGCCACTCCGGCTTCCAGTGGACCGACGAATGCCAGGTGGCGTTCGAACTACTCAAACAATACCTGGCTTCACCACCGCTTCTGTCAAAGCCCACCCTCGGAGAAACTCTATTCTTATACCTGGCTGTGTCGCCTACGACACTTAGCTCGGTGCTCGTAAAAGATGAGGGAGGGGTGCAACGACCAATCTACTACCTCAGCAAAGTCCTCTCCGACACCGAAACTAGATATCCAGCAGCGGACAAGACAGCCTTGGCCCTTGTCTTATCGGCGAGGAAGCTTCGACCCTACTTCCAGGCTCATACAGTAAAAGTGTTGACACAACTCCCACTACGAGTAATCCTCCAGAAACCAGAAGTCTCAGGAAGACTAGTGAAGTGGGCCGTGGAACTCGGCGAGTTTGACATTCAATTCCTGCCCCGACCAGACAACAAAATATCAAGTACTCGCCGACTTTGTCGCGGAATACACCATCCCACCAGAAGCAGCACCTGTCGAAGGCACCACTGGCCCCCGTTGGACTCTCTATGTCTACGGTGCCTCTGGAGCTGAAGGGGCCGGTTAAAATTCCCCACAACAAACAACATTGCAGAGTACGAGGCGTTGATCGTCGGTCTTCGACTCGCCATCAGTTGCAAAGTAGAGAACCTAACTATCTACGCAGACTCTCAACTCGTAGTCTCACGAGTCGAAGGAGACTACGAGGCAAAGAGCGACCAGATGGCGAAATACCTCGCATTCGCAAAATTACTCCTCCAGAAGATCCCGTCATATCAAATTCTGCACATTCCCCGGGAGCAGAATTCTAGGGCTGATGCTCTTTCCAAGCTCGCCACTTCACCCTCCAGCTACCAGTCTCGAAGACGCCGAATAGAAGAGATCGTGATTCCGAGTATTCAAGGACCGTGGGAGGTCGCGACCATCCACCAGGAAGAGTCATCCTGGATGACCCCCTTACGAGCTTACCTCGAGCACAGACACCTCCCTGAAGACCGCCTAGAAGCACGCAGATTACGGATGCGGGCGGCATCGTTTACTATCGTGGACGGGGAGCTCTACAAGCGGGCATTCTCAGGACCATATCTAAAGTGCCTACCGGCGGGCGAGTCGGACTACGCCCTCAGAGAAGTGCATGGGGGAGTCTGCGGAGAACATCTAGGAGGAAAGGCGTTGGCACAAAAGATTCTGCGCCAAGGATTCTATTGGCCGACAATGAAGAAAGACGCGACCGAGCTGGTCCAAAAATGTAGGAGCTGTCAGCTACATGCCAACGTGCCTCATCAGCCCCCGGTCGCGCTCTCCACACTCCAAAGCGCATGGTCGTTCGTGCAATGGGGAATCGACCTCCTCGGCCCCTTACCTCTGGCTTCCGGACAGAGGAAGTTCATCATTCTAGCCATTGTCTACTTCACCAAATGGATAGAAGCGGAACCCCTAGCCAAAATCACAGAAGAGAACGCTAAACAATTTGTCTGGAAAAATATCGTCTGCCGCTTCGGTATCCCAGCAACAATCATTGCCGACAACGACACTCAGTTCACCGGGAAGTCCTTCACTAAGATGTGCGAGGACCTGAAGATCAACCTCCGTCATACCGCCGTAGCACATCCGCAAACCAACGGACAAGTAGAAGTTACGAACCGCACCATCCTCAAAGGATTGAAGACGCGCCTGGAAGAAGCCGGGGGGGGGGGGGGGGCAATGGGTAGACGCACTCCCAAACGTACTATGGGCATATCGAACAACAGAGAGGACTCCCACAGGAGAGACGCCATGTAACCTCTGTTACGGTACTGAAGCGGTCATCCCCATCGGCATCGGCATTCTGAGCACTCGAGTGCTAACCTTCGATCCCAGCAAGAATGACGGACTGCTTCGGGAAAACCTTAACCTAATCCCCGAAGTCCGGGACGACGCCGCCCAGCGTACCGCCTCTTACCAAAGGCGCGTAGCCCGGTTCTATGACAGAAGGGTGAAGCCCAGACCGATCAACATAGGAGATCTCGTCCTGCGCAGCATCGAGGCGGCTGGAAAGGGCCCCCAAGGAGATAAACTCTCACCCACTTGGGAAGGTCCGTACGTTGTCATTGCGATCGTAAAACCCGGAACATACAGGCTCAGAACAGCGGAAGGAAAGACTCTACCACGCACCTGGAACGCCCAGAACCTGCGCCGCTTCTATCAGTAACATCAAGTCTTCTATTAAGAAGAAAGCCGCGAGCTCAGACTCGTGCAAATTTATGTTATATTATGTATGCAAAGCCGCGAGCTCAAACTCGTGCAAATCTATCCTATATTATGTATGCAAAGTCGCGAGCTCAGACTCGTGCAAATCTATCCTATATTATGTATGCAAAGCCGCGAGCTCAGACTCGTGCAAATCTATCTTATCTCATGTTATGTACTAAGCCGCGAGCTCAGACTCATGCGAACCCATCCAATATTGAAAAAACTGTGTAAAACAACTTCTTACTATGAAAATATGCATATACTTTGCCGCCTATATTAAATAAAGAAAAAATTTTACTTCGGGGCCCTGCCCCGGGGACTTTGCACCGCCGTCGATTGAAGTTTTGCCCTTCTCCTCGGCCGTCGAGTCCCGGTGTCGTAGGGGCCTTCCCCCCTTGCGTTCACCCTCGGTTTGAATACACCCGCTATTCACCGGCCACTTCGAGGCCTTGCCCCGGGGACTTTGCACCGCCGTCGATTGAAGGTTCGCCCTTCTCCTCCGCCGTCGAGTCCCGGTGTCGTAGGGGCCTGCCCCCCTTGCGTTCACCTACGGTTTGAATACACCCGCTATTCACCGGCCACTTCGGGGCCTTGCCCCGGGGACTTTGCACCGCCGTCGATTGAAGGTTCGCCCTTCTCCTCTGCCGTCGAGTCCCGGTGTCGTAGGGGCCTGCCCCCCTTGTGTTCACCCTCGGTTTGAATACACCCGCTATTCACCGGTCAAGCCGCGAGCACAGACTCTTGCAAAAAAGCCGCAAGCACAGACTTGCGCAAGCTAATTTTCTATAAAAGTCGCGGGCTCAGAACCGCACAAGTTCATCTGTTATTTTGCAGAAAGCACTCAACTTATTCGGATATCAATGCTAGGCAGCAAGCCAGCAACAAACTCAGAGAACCAACACCCTTCACCAGCCAACTTAAAGCGTCCTCCCTCAATCAACACTTTGTCAGCCACCAGGGCAGCAGGACCATCAGGGGGCTATCACAACTCAGCGCAGAGCGAGAAACGCCTAACCAGAGCAAAGAAACAAAGTCAACCACACACTCACCCTTCGACAGCAATTCCTACCCAAGGCATCGTAAATAGAGCAGTGGATAAAGCCGCCACGGAAAAATCAAAACCTCCGAACTCCTCGCACAGAGATTCGGACTCCGAAGGTTTGGGGGGCTTATGTTACACATCCATAAAGGCCTTGGGGTGCGTATAGAAAAAACCCCGCTAAAGAGAGGTGGGGCCAGCTGTTAAGCCCGTGATCGCGGAAGTAGAGGCTCCGTCGCGCAAACGCATCGCACCGTAAACGGCGCCGGAAGGGCACGAAGCCGCGCCCCGCTACCAAGGTACGTCCGTACCCCACCAAGTGGGGTGCGGATAGCCCGCCCCCCCACTCACGTGGGGTGCGGCCAGGTGCGGCCTAACCGCACCCCCCCCATGGGGGGTGCGGCCAAACCGCACCCCCTCACGGGGGGTGCGGCCAAATCGCACCCCCCATGGGGGAATGCGGCCGAGCCTCTTTCCGCGGGGGATGCGACCGAAACCGCATCCCCTCACCGGGTGTGGTCGGAATTCATTTTCTCCTTGGGGGGCGCGACTCTCCGTTCCACCGTTCGCTCAGAACGCCTCGCTCACTTTTTGTCTTTCTAGCGCGCTCACTTTTTGTCTTTCTAGCGCGCTCACTTTTTGTCTTTCTAGCGCGCTCACTTTTCGTCTTTCTAACATTCTCACATTTCCGACTCGCTCACTTTTCCGACTCGGCTCGCTCACTTTTTGTCTTTTCAGTTTCTCACTTTTCAGGAATGGCTTGTCGCCTTTCCCCAAAAGGCAAGGTGGTCATTTACGAAAAATGGTGATCCGAGTGCTCCAAATCGAGAAATATGATTCGCCCTCCAAGGTGGTTATGGTGGTTATAACGGCAAAATTACCGGGCTATCCCCGGCCAAAGCTATAAAAGGACCCCCAAGGCTTCATTTGAGGGGACTTGGATTTCTGGACCCGGGAGAGCTCCTTGAAGATTTTCACGGATTTCTCCTTCGGCACTTGAAGATCTCCTTCGTGGACTTGAAGTTTTCCTTCATCCCGAAAGGCGACTCGGCAATCTCACTTTCGTTCTCACGAAAGCGGACACAGCGCTCGCTTTCGGCTTCACGAAAGCGGACAAGACATTCTCACTTTCATTCTCTACCATTCTCAGAAGGAAAAGACTTAGTTTTTTCCGAGAGGTGGCCTGTCGCCCTCGGAATGTTCTCTCTCTCTCTCTCTGATATTGTAACGAGTAGCGGCCTGTCGCGCTCGGCTTCTAAATCTCTAATTGTAACCCCCTAGAAGATAGTGGAAGTTTGGTCGGCACAGCTCCGGCCACGTGGTTTTTTACCCTTTCCGGATTTTCCACGCTAAAAAGTCCCAGTGTAATCAACGAATCTCAAATTGACTGTTTGCACGCTTGGTTCGCTCCCGAGCTAAGGTGGTTCAAGTAAACTGGTCTACCAAGAGCCCTAAGCGACCCGCAACATGCAAGATTTCATTTCTAGAGCGAAGGTGTTGGCGACTGTGTTAATTGGTTTATACATATATTTTCTTACCCCAGTGAAAACTCTATCCGATCCCGGCTCACCTCATCTGCTCGACCATGACGCCGCCGTCGCGCGTCTGATCGCCCACCGCCTCCGTCGCATGTCCACTCACCCGCCGCCCTCACTCGTCTGCTCGCTGGACGCTGCCATCTTAGCCCGCCACTGGCGCACTACTTCTATTAGCTCGGGTGAATCTCATAAGCTCTGCACTCGAGTACTTATACTTTTTAGCTTGATTTATCTTCCAGTAATTCAAAGTTTTTCGGCCCGAGTCCATTGTTTCCTTTATCATGATTTATCTCTTTAAGCATGATTTATCTTCTTTAACATGACTTATCTTCTTTAACATGATTTATCTTCGTTCCAACAAACGTTCTCTGTAACTCGTGTATTCAACAAGATATTTAATATTTTGGGTTATGGATTTTTTTTTTAATTTCCGAGTTACGATTAACATTACGGTATCGCCTAAAAAATGGCTGCAAAATATCAAAAACATGGCCTGCCTCAATACGCATGTGGAGCATTAATCATGTAATGTTTCGCTTATCATAAACCTTATCTTTACTGTCAAGTTCTGGCCGAAAATCAGAACCACCAGGCTGGCGATGCCCACCAATGCACTGGCATTCAAGAACTTGCAGAAAACAAACATAACCTGTTAACACGACAATCTAATTATTGCCGAAAGAAGGTTGAAGTACTAATCTAGAAAAATGCTTATTATTTATTCAATGATGCCTCACCTACAAAAATCCATGTATTTTATGCTTAAGTAGTTTATTTTATTGGTAGCGGTCATAACCTTTGTATTGCCAAACATACATTCTATGATAATGACGTTTTTTATCAAACTCATCGGAGAAAATAAGTCGCGCCAAACGAAGCCTAGGTGTTTGTTTGGCACAGTGGTTATGAAACGTCGTTTGTGAACAGCTGACCACACCAAAGGAGCTACATCCACTTTTAGGCTCAAACAAGTGTTTTTTTCTTGGTGGACGACATATTCGTTTTTATGTTAAACGTATATTCTATGACGGTGATGTTTATGTCCAAACTCATCGGTGCAAAAGCGATGAGTTTGGAACAATGCGACAATTTTTTCTGGAAAAAATAAAGTATATTTTTTTGTAAAATGTAGGCCGGCTTATTTGATTTTTTGGATATATAAACGGAGAAAACTTTTGAAAATATAGTTATGTAATTATGTTATACTATCAATATTCATGTTTAAATTATCTCCATATATTGCATTGTATATAATTAGATTGAATAGATTTATATTTTGTCCTCTTCCATAAGTATTTATCCATGCAATCATGTTTATATAATTATTTTATAATATATATTTATTTGTTATCATTAAAAAAAATTATGCATTATTACTTAATAATTCTTTTTTGATACCGTTTTGATAAGCACGAGAAAGAGTTATTATCAATTAACCACAAACAATTTTAAATCATCTTTACTCTCTATTAATTTAAATTAGGTAAATAAAACTATTATATAGTGTTAAATATATTTCGTAATTTTATCAATTTGTACTTGTCTTTGGGTGTTTGTTCGTAGAAATTTTAGGGCTTTACTAATATTTTATTTATCTTATTTTGTACTCTCCGATCTACTTTATTTTTGGGCATTGTTATATATATATATACTATATTTGGCTATATATATAAATCATAATTATATATAAATCAGATCAAATGAAAAATCATTATACACGGACAAATTTATTGTATGCAGACAAATGTATATATTAAAAATAAAGGTAAGAGTCATAAGCTACTTTGAATTGCTCGACCAACTAAAACTTGTATTATTTAGTATTGATTGAAGCGAAGTGAACGGAATGAAATGAATTTACAACAATCTATTTATTTCAACACTTCTTTCATTTCCTTTCACTGATATGAATGGTGAACTAGTACTTCCTGTTAGGTATTTAATATAATATGTCTGTGCGTGCCGAGACCAACTCGAAAGGATCCAATGAGTTACGTGTCACATTAGGGCAATGCTCTACGCTGGAGATACTATAAATAGTCATTCCAAAGTCCAAACTCGATGAGCTATTATGGACTATCTTGAGCGGAGCCTCAACATTCTCAAGAAAGGAATTAGGTTTTCCGCTCTTGCGTCTCGTCCGTCCGCTCTCCCGTTTTCGCGATTTTCTGACTCACTCGATTTTCCAGTCGCCGTGCTGTCGCTGAGATCTGTTCTGCGAAGGAGGGAAAAGGTTAGTCCGTTTTCTCGTCTTTCCGCCGCAAGGAAATTTTGGATCACCGACCCGTCGCCTTCTGTTCGGGAAGGAGAAACTTTGTCGCTGCCATTTACTGCTAGAATCCCGTTGCCGCTGTTTTTTTTTCGGCCGCCTCTGCTCTCTCTCTCTCGGGTAGCCGCACAGATCCGCCTCTCGTGAGAGGCAGAAGCCTTGCGTAGATCCGGCCGCAAAAACTTCAGATCCGTCCGCCTTCAGTGCAGATCCGATCGTAGAAACTTCAGATCCGTCCGCTTCCAGTGCAGATCCGGCCGCCGTGCTCCAAGTTGTCATGCTCCAAGTGCAGATCGTCTGATTTCTGTGCAGATCCAGTACAAGGAGGGTGTCTCTTCGGCAAATCCTAATCAAGGAGCCGGCCATTAGAGGAAACTTGATCCGCTCTTTCCAGCTTGTGGCCGGAAATTCAGATCTTGCTCTTCATCCAAACCTCTGGGGTTTTTTCTTCTGCCAATTCTTTAGATTGGAGAAGTGCTCAGCCGGAAAAGAGGAGCAAATGGTTTACTGGATTGGTTCTGAAGGCACCTTGTCGTCTATGCACGGATCAGGTGATTTTGTTCTTTTTTTAGAACCAAAGCGCGATGTCGAAAAAAAATGCGCTCGACGTCGCCAAATTGCAGTCATTCGATGCCACTGATTTCCTCAGTTGGAAAATTCAAGTTCAACTAGGAATGAAGGAACGAGAAATTTTCTATACCGTTCAGAGTGATTTCACGACTACCCGTGAGGATGTGAACGAATATCAGTGGACCAAGGATGATGATTTCTGCAGGGAATACCTCTCGAACTCCCTGAATCCTCATCTCACTTTGACCTACAACTCTTACAAAACTGCAAAAGAAATTTGGGATCGTCTGAACGTGCATTTCTAGAAGGAGGAGGGACTGTCAAAGTCGCTCATTGGAGAGAAGTTCTTCAACTTCAAGTTCAAAGCGAACTCGCATGTCACCTCACAAATTGTAGAACTGGAGAACCTGCGTCTCAAACTGGATGAAGATCAGTCCAAGATGAATGACAACCTGTTTGTGTACCTGATTCTGAGCAAGTTGCCTCCTGAATGACTCCCCTTCAAGATTGACATGCACAGACTGAAGGAAAAGATCGCTCTAGATGAACTCAAAAGATTCATCCACATTGAAGACCAAAACGTTGTTGGGAGGAGTTTAGAGCAAGTTGCTCAACCCTCACAGGCTATCAATTTCATTTTTCGACCTAGCAAGCCTTCTCGGAAGCCCCCGAAACCTAAGGGTGATACACATGCACAGTTGGCAATTAAAAAGCCTTCTCTCAAAAGGAAGAAGGGCAAATGCCACAACTGCGGCAAGTGAGGTCACTGGGCCGCTAAATGCAAGAGTCCGAAGAGGAAGAAGGAGGAAGCTCCACAACAAATGGAGAACATGGTGGTCGACAACTATGATCTCAAGTCCTTTGTGGCTATGATTGGGAGTAGTCACTGCAGGGCATCTTCTGAGTGGTGACTGGGCAGCGGTGCTACATGTCATGTTACAAATGATAGAGAGGTCTTCTCTCAGAGGTTAGAGCAGCCCAGGACAAAGTTGAAAACTGCAATAGAGGAGAGGCTGAGGTTACTCATGCTGGGACAACGGAGCTGGTACTCTCTTCAGGTAAATCTTTAATTTTAAAGCATGTTAGAGTAGTACCTAGTTTAACTAAAAATCTAGTTTCCATGAGTTTATTAGATAAGGCTGGAATTTCTTTTACAACTCAAAACAGTAAAATAATCTTAGCAGTTAATTCACATTATTTTGATTGTGCGTATATGATCAATGGTATGTACAGACTTAGCCTAGACAATGAGAGCATTAACCAAGTGAGTTCAAACTTAATTGATCCTAAGCTATTACACAATAGACTTGGACATGTGAATTATAGGGAAATGCGAGATGTAGTTACGAGCCATAACATTCCCTTAGATCTATCTATTCGATTTGATAAGTGTGAAGTATGTGCACAAACTAAGATCACTAGAAATCCCTTCAAGTCAGTATCTAGAAGTACACAACTTCTTGAGTTAATACATTCCGAGCTTTGTGATTTTCGAAGTCATGCCACTAGAGGGGGAATGAAGTATCTTATAACATTCATCGACGACCATTCCAGATATTTTCATGTCTACTTATTGAAATCGAAAGATGAAGCCTTTGAGGCCATTAAGTTCTTTAAAACTCGTGTTGAAAACCAGTTAAACTTAAAGATTAAAATATTTAGGAGCGATCGAGGAGAAGAATACACTGCAACTTGGTGTAAGGACTTTTGTGCCTCTGAGGGTATAATCCTAGAAACCACAGCTCCTTACTCACCCCAGTCGAATGACGTTGCTGAGCGTAAAAATAAGACTTTGACAGAGATGTTAAATTCAATGCTCCTTATAGCTGGCATGCCTAATTTTTATTGGGAGAAACAGTTCTAACTACAAATCACATTCTGAATAGAGTGCCTCATTCTAAGCTCTGTTCTACTCCGTATGAGCTGTGGCATGACCATCCTTATAGATATGATACTTTAAGGACTTAGTGTTGTATTACTTACGTTAGAATATAAGACCTTAAGAGACCTAATGTGGGATTTAGAACAACAACCTATGTTTATCTATGTAATGCAGAAGATAGTGCAGCCAACAAGTTTCTGGATCTACCCACTAATACAGTGATAGAGTCTAGAGATGCTATTTTCTTTGAACATAAATTTATCAAAGATCATGGCTTAACTATCTCCGGGTTTACTGACACAAATTTTGAATCTTCTATAGAACCTGAATCTGGCCCCTCTGACACTACTCCATCACCTCTACAGGTGGAACCTATTCCGGTTAGAGTATCTATGAGAGATGGAATCCCTAAGGATTTTGGTGAGAATTTTATCACCTACCACTTAGAGGATGATCCATTCTCCTACTAGGAAGCAATGAGATCTAGAGATTCATTGTTGTGGGCAGAAGCCATCGACGATGAGATGAACTCGCTGCTACAAAACAACACTTGACATCTAGTTAACCTGCCGAAAGGAGCTAAAGTCCTAGGTTGCAAGTGGGTTCTGAAGAAGAAATTACATAGTGATGGGTCGATAGCCAGATACAAAGCACGTCTTGTAGCTAAGGGTTATAAACAATATGGGGAATTGACTATTTTGACGTCTATTCACATGTATGTCATCTATCAACAATCAGGATTCTTCTTGCCTTAGCCTCTATCAAGAACTTTATAGTTCATCAGATGGTGATACGCGAAAAGTATATATATATACGCAAGTGCACGTGTCGGTTCAAGTAATAAAGTGTAAGTAAAGATCGTTCCCACGAGGACGTGATTAATCTAATACTCGCAATTACTAGTTCAATCCTTTTCTTTAAATTCAAGTAAAATGGTTAAGGTGATTTTTTGTTAATTAAAACTAATAAAATTACAACAAGCTGGAACTAAGAATACTTAAAAATACTTTGGATCAAGTTGGACAAATAATCTTGTACATTGCTTTCCTTTGCTCTTTATGATGTGTTCTTAAGGTTACTTGTTATAAACGATTAATCTTTTATCTTGCAACGATTTAAAAATGGACTACGCTATCTCTCGATATCCGAAATCCGCTTATCCACGATTTTCCTAGTTATCTCTAACTTAGGCAAAATCAATGAATAGCATAAAGCACACAAATCGATGTTGCTACCGAGAAGATGAAATCTCTTCCTCCCTTCTACGATATATTGAATTTATGAAACACTTACGCTACTCCTCTCTCGAATCTCGCGGCATAGTATAAAGACGGAAATTTTGGTTGACCAATTATGCGACTCCTCTCTCGAATCTCGCCGCACAAAATAAAACATTCATCTAGCCTGACTCCTCTCTCGAATCTCGCCAAGCAATTTTAAAGATGAAAACTTAACCCAAGATTTCCAAGATTAACTTCATAAATTCAATAAAGATAAAGTCTCAAACATTCATAAAATAAATTACGGTTCAAACATCACAATTAAGCAAAGTACTCGCAATATACAAGACATAAAAAATTAGTTCATAGCGGAGAAGGAAGAACACGCAATTGTATAGAGTATGTTAGACATGGTTAACAAGAAGAGGAAAGATGTAAGAAATTCTTCCCCAAAACGCTGCAGGAACTCCTTCTTCTCCGATGAACAGTGCTGCCCTTCCTGGTTTCGTGAACAGTTGCCCTCCTCTCCCAATTCGTCCAGCCCAAAGATTTTCTTCCTTCTCACTCTCTCCCTTCTTTTCAAAAGCACGTACCATCCATATATTCCAGCCACAATTTCGGCCAAATAACTGCCCTCCAAAACTGAAAAGACACCTCCCATCATCCACTACTTCGGCGGTTACGAATCAGAAATTCGTATTTAAAATTCGCAGATGTGTTGCAACACCCAACTTTTTGTGTTGCAACACCCAGCTCTCATTGAAATTCAGAGAGTAAGAGGTTGCAACACCCGATTTTTGTGTTGCAACACCTTTGTCAAAAATTCAGCAAAACCGCATATCACGTCCTAGATTTCCACCGATTTAGTTCCTTCGATAAAACTAGCAAGAAACAATGGAAAATGTCAACATCACTCAGCGTTTGGACATAAATATTAATTAAGAGCATTTTTATTCATTTAACTCCATTTTCTCTCATTTAAATCAAAGATTATAACAAAATAAAGAGTTATATCACTTCAAAATGAAGTGATGTCACACCCCCACACTTAAACATTTGCTAGTCCCTAGCAAATATAACTAATTCAAAACTTGAATAAAGAACTAATAAAGTTGTGCAAACTCAACTAATCACACATCCTTAAACAACAAATTAACTAAGGAATATTCAAGAAAATCCGTTTTACTCAATCGATAAGCCTATAAATCAACAAGAATTCAATCATTCACAAATCCATTAGCTCGAATGAAAGGTAAAGCTCAATAAAGACATATGTGTTGTGTGTGCTTTTCCTTAAAATTAGTTACTCCTAAACATCTTTTAGCATTAGATCTCCGCAACATAGGTGAGGACAAGAATAAGCTAAGTTATTGATTGAGCTTACGCAAAGTTTAGTAGTTCAAATGAGAGTAGATTTGACTTGGTCAAGCGTTCAGGGCTAATGTTGAAAGTGGAAAGACATTCCCTTAGTTCGTAATCTTAGTAATTCACCAAATTATGGGGTTTATTGACATTTTTACTTTTTTTTTCGTAGTAGGGATCATTCCAAGTATAAGTGTACATACCCAGGCCACATATCACTATGATGCCTTTTTTTTTTAACTTTTATAATTTACTAGCATAGTAGGGATCATTCCAGGTATGTATACATATACTTAGGCCCATATCACTATGAATCTTAACCCTTTTTTTTTTGAAATTAAATACCCATAAAATGGCTAATATACTAAGACGTAACTAGTAAGAATATTGGGAAGGTAAGCGTGGAATAATACGTATCAACATGAAAAGAGTTCAAGCACAAAGATTGTAGTGGAGGGTCAAAATGATTTAACTACATAAACTCATGTTTCAGCCAACATCGCTAACTCAGTTCTTGCTTACCCATCCCCATTATATTTTAGAAAACCATGTCAAAAGCTAGGTTTTGAAGTAAACTATTTCAAGGAAAACTGTGCATAAATCAGTCTTAAAAGAGCGCTTTACCAAAAAAATTCTCACTAATTTCAAATTCAGTGACATAAATCTTTAGATTATTCGGACATATCAATCGATTATCATTGGATAACAAGAATGTCCTATAGGTTAATTTGCAAAAAACAAAGATGGAATTATTGAGTTTGCACATGTAAATAAATAAGTTCTTATCCAAGTGGTAGAGGTAAAACTCTACCCCCCCCCCCCCCCCCCCCCCCCCACACACACTTAACGCTTTGCTAGGCCCTAGCGAAGATATCATATTTTATCAAAAAGTTATCCCAAATCTATTAAAAAATGAGAGCAGAGGTACATAAAAAAAATAATATGGAAATTAGAACTCCCCTGAAATTTGGACAATGAGGTTCACTGAAAGCTCCATTCTTTTGAACCAACACCCTTGTCCCAAAGCTCCTCATGCTCAACTAGTGACTTTTCACTGTAGATCAATCATGCAGACATTGTTAGTGTAGACAAAGCATTTCCACAATAGAAGTTATATGTTGCAAGTTGGAATTGAAACTGGAATGATCTAGCCACATCACATAACACATTAGAGGCGTAGCAAGTAAGCAAAGTGTAAGTAAGTTCATCAAAAATCAAGTAAGGAAAATCATAGAAAAGTACCAATCAATATCAAACACGAAACGTCATGCAATTTAAAATCATAAAACATCCAAGTTCTGAAATTAAACGCAGCAATGTCATAAAATATTACAAATATTAAAATGAGGATGTTCGAAAATCTTCCATCAAACTAAAATAACCAATAACTTAGTTCTCGTTTTCTTCGTTGTTATTATCATCAGCATCAGATTCTTCATCATTGTCGGAAACCATTTCAATCCTTTCGCCGCTTTCATTAAGTAAGTATCCTTCAGAATCAAAGTTGCCCGAAAAATTGTAATGAGGCGCTGGCATTGAAAGTTTTGCTCTATTCATTAACTTAGCTAGCACACCACATATATAATCTGCTCGAGAATCGAAGTAGAGATGATCCATTCGTTGGTAGGCTTGGATTAAAGATGCACCATTATGGACATTGTCACAAGGCTTAGGGCTGGATGGTTTTGGCCGTACGTATCGTCCTAGTGCAATAGTGCTTTCATGTTCACCTCTTTCTGCAGACTGGTTAGGAACCTTGATATTAATTTCGACGACCGTCTCAGTAATATGGTGCCCAACTTTGGTTACCAAACCCTCCGCCTCTATATAAACTCCTGCTTTTCTGCACAGCTCCGTGATGAGGGTGGGGAACCATAAGTACTTGGGTTTCTCCTCTTTAGCTTTTGCTCTGATTGATTCATGAAGAACTCTCCCAACGTCAAATTGTATGTTTTTGAAAATGCAATACATGATAGACAATCTGTCCAATGAAACATTATTTAAGTGCTTAGTTGGAAGAATTCCTGCATTGATGTACAACAGCCACACCTTTGCTTCCCTTGTGAAACAAGTGGATGTCAAACCTTGCTTGTACTTCCTTGTCCATACGGGTTGCATCGTTCCACAAACCATTGCAGCCATATCATCGGGCGAAACCGTTCTCAGTATCTCTTTGTAATCTGTAACCTCCAACGTGGGGAGATCAAACAACTCATTGATAGCCGTTGGGGAGTAATCAACAACTCTTCCTCTTACTTCAATCGTATCATTATCACTGAACATTGCGTTTGCATAGAATTCGTAGACCCAAGGAAGAACCGCCTCACAACGTGGGTGACAGAATGTATTCCAACCCAGGGCATCTATTTGATTCACGAAGAAAGCACTCCATGCCCTTGATTCTATCATGAAGCCTCGCTCAAAAATGCAGGGCAAAGATTTCAGTATCTCGCATCGATTTAAGGCCTCATCATTTATAAACTTCTCTTTAGGCATGCTAGCCAACTCCTTCTTTCTTCGCTTATCAGCTCGTTTAGGGGCCATAACCTAGAGAAATTAACTAAGAAAGCTACTCATTCATACTTGATAACACATAAGAAATGCAGGGCTTACCAGGGTTGGGAATGGCGATTAGCAAAGTGATGCTTCCAGCACGAAAAACTTCTCGACACAGTAATGAGAATGCAGAATGGAAAAAAAAAGGGCTTGAAGTTGCCGCGATGTCCCTTGACGGGAGCGTTTCCCTATGCGCCTTCTTCTTCTACGCGGTGCTGCCGACAGTTGCCGCGACGTCCTCTCCTCGACAGAACCCTAATGTCGCGATCCAAATGAGAATGAACCGCCGGGCCCTTTTTCAATTTGTTAAAAACCATGATTTAATGTTAGCTTTAATCGCGATTTAGAAGTAATTAATCGTGTCTTAACTGATTATAACGTCGAATCATGGTTTAAAGAACCCCCGATGGCGGTTCACTTGAACCGGCTTGTACCTTTCCGCTACTTCTTGTGAAACTTCCGAGGCTAAGGTGTTACAACACCTCGTTTTTGTGTTGCAACACCTGGCGGCTACTGCTTCAATACTGACTTCCGAGGCTAAGGTGTTGTAACACCTTGTTTTCGTGTTGCAACACCTGGCGGCTGCTGCTTCAATACTGACTTCCGAGGCTAAGGTGTTGTAACACCTTGTTTTCGTGTTGCAACACCTCGTTTTCAAAAAAAAAATTTGTTATCAATTTCGCCTCGAATTTTGTTCCATCCAGAGCTCTCCTACCAGTTTTTCAAACATAATATACTCAACAATACATGGCTAACATTCCTCGAGTTAGTGTGATCCTTCTGACTATGAAAACAAAACAAAACACATAATTAAAACATAAAGAAAAGAGAGATGGGTTGCCTCCCACCTAGCGCCTCTTTTACTCGTCTCGGCAAGACGATCATTTCTTCTTCTTGCTACTGGAATTTCATGACCACCGCATCATGATGGTCACCTCCCTCGTAGTACGTCTTGAGTCTTTGACCATTCACCTTGAATGTCGAACCATCCTTTTCATTGCCAATTGTAATAACTCCAAACGGGTGGACTTCTTTCACTCGGAATGGCCCTGACCATCTAGATTTTAATTTTCCCGGGAATAATTTTAGTCTTGAGTTATATAAAAGCACGAGCTGACCTTCATTAAATTCCCTTTTTTCTATCCTTGCGTCATGCCATTTCTTAGTGCGTTCCTTATATATCTTAGCATTTTCATAGGCATTCAATCTCATTTCCTCTAGTTCATTGAGTTGGAAAAGTCTATTCTTACTAGCATCCTGAAATTCAAAGTTTAACTTCTTGATTGCCCAATACGCCCTGTGTTCCAATTCTACGGGAAGATGACAAGCCTTACCATAAACCATTTTATAAGGTGTCAATCCGATGGGTGTCTTAAATGCAGTCCTATACGCCCATAATGCATCATTCAGTTTCTGTGACCAGTCCTTTCGAGACGAACTTACCGTCTTCTCTAAAATTGACTTGATTTCTCTATTAGAGAGTTCGGCAAGCCCATTGGTTTGTGGGTGATAAGCTAAAGCAACTTTATGTGTCACTCCATACTTTCGCAAGAGTGTTTTGAATTGTGTATTGCAAAAATGTGTTCCGCCATCACTAATAATGGCCCTAGGTGTACCAAACCTTGTGAAGATATTCGATTTTAAGAATTTTAGCACAACCTTGGCATCATTTTTCTGGGTGGCTATAGCTTCTACCCATTTAGACACATAGTCTACCGCTAAGAGAATATATAGATTTCCGTTTGAATTCACAAACGGACCCATGAAATCAATACCCCAAACATCAAACACCTCTACTTCCAAGATGTTGTTCAACGGCATGCTAGCTCTCCGATGTAAATTTCCCGTCTTTTGACACCTATCACATTGTTTTACAAACATGTGTGCATCCTTGAATAGTGTGGGCCAGAAAAATCCAGCCTCTAATACTTTAATAGCAGTACGTTCTCCCATGAAATGTCCTCCATAAGGAGATGCATGACATTGTTCTAGGATACTATGCACCTCTTTTCCGGAATACACCTACGCATCAATTGATCAGGGCAAAGTTTAAATAAATACGGAGCATCCCAAAAGTAGGATTTCACCTGATGGAGAAATCTTTTCCTTTGCTGATAGTCCATGTCTGAAGGAAGAACATTGCTAACTATAAAGTTAACAAAATCTGCATACCAGGGGGCGCTACCATTAGTGATAGCTAATAATTGCTCGTCAGGGAAATTGTCTCTAATCATGACTTGAATATCTTTCTCGCTCTCGTGTTCTAATCGAGATAAGTGATCAGCAATTGGGTTTTCAGCCCCCTTACGGTCTTTGATCACCAGATCAAATTCCTGTAAGAGAAGAACCCACCTGATTAATCTAGGCTTTGCATCCCTCTTATCCACTAAATACCGAATTGCCGAATGATCAGTATAAACTATCACTTTAGAGTTAATTAAGTAAGACCGGAACTTATCAAAGGCAAAGACTACCGCTAATAGCTCCTTTTCTGTTGTGGTATAGTTTATCTGAGCATTCATGAGCGTTTTACTGGCATAATATATAGAGTGAAAAATTTTCTCACGCATTTGTCCTAACACAGCTCCAACTGCATAGTTACTAGCATCGCACATTAAAACAAATGGTGCTGACCAATCAGGTGCAATGATAATAGGGGACGATACTAAACTTTGTTTTAATAACTGAAATGCTTTAGAACAATTATCATCAAAACTATAAGGCGTATCTTTCTCAAGTAAACTACACAATGGCTTTGAAATTTTTGAGAAATCCTTAATAAAACGTCTATAAAATCCAGCGTGACCCAAAAAACTACGAATGCCTTTAACATTCGTTGGTGGAGGAAGTTTATCAATAACCTCAACTTTTGCTCGATCAACTTCCATACCTTTGTTGGAAACTTTGTGTCCTAGCACAATCCCTTCTCGTACCATAAAGTGGCACTTTTCCCAATTCAATACCAAATTGGTTTGAATACATCGATCCAAAACCTTTTTAAGCACTTCTAAACAACTATTAAATGATTGAGAGAATACAGAAAAATCATCCATGAATATTTCAATGCCTTCATCCATAAGATCAGTAAAAATTGAAATCATACATCGTTGAAATGTTGCGGGTGCATTACACAACCCAAATGGCATTTTTCTGAATGCAAAAGTCCCATAAGGACATGTAAATGTAGTCTTTTCTTGATCGTCTGGTGCAACCATAATTTGGTTGTATCCAGAATATCCGTCCAAGAAACAGAAATATTCACTACCCGCTAATCTATCTAGTACTTGATCAATGAATGGTAGCGGGAAATGATCTTTCCTAGTGGATTTGTTCAGTTTTCTATAATCCATGCAAATTCTCCAACCGGTGACAGTTCTAGATGGTATTAACTCATTCTTTTCATTTTTTACAACAGTCATGCCTCCCTTCTTAGGTACACATTGCACTGGGCTCACCCACTTACTATCAGAGATTGGATAAATTATACCGGCATCAAGCCATTTGATAATCTCTTTCATTACTACTTCCTTCATAGGAGGACTAAGCCTACGTTGATGTTCTATGGATCCCATTGCATCATCTTCCAATAGAATTTTATGCATACAAATGGATGGGCTAATCCCTCTAATGTCAGCAATAGTCCAACCCATAGCCCCTTTAAATTCTTTTAAAACTTCTAGTAATTTGTCTTCATTCTCTTGTTCTAATGATGCATCTATAATGACCGGCAATGTGTTATTTTCTCCAAGAAATACATACTTTAAATGTTCAGGTAGAGGCTTCAATTCTAGAGTTGGGGGATCCAGAATAGAAGATTTCATTATTTTAGGTTCACTAGATCGATTTATTATCTCAAATTTCCTTGTAAAGGGTAGCCTTTCATGTGAATCAAGAACTTTAACGCATTCTTCTAGTTCTAAATCATCTCCCCATTCTTCATTAGTTAGAATTGATAAAAGTTGTTGCTCTAGATCATTTTTGACATGCAGTAGTTTGGTAGGCTCCTCCATTTCTTCTATGGAAAAACATTCTTCGCTATCATTTGGAAATTTAAGAGCTTTGAGAATATTAAACTTCACTTCTTCATCATTTACTCTCATCGTCAACTCACCCTTTTGGACATCTATAAGCGTCCTCCCCGTGGCCATATCTAAAACAACAAAGTCGGCCGGAAAAATAAATTTCTCCACTTTGACCAATACATCTTCAACAATTCCCTTAGGAAATGCTAAAGTTCTATCGGCTAGTTGAAGGGTAAGAGATGTTGAAGCAATCTCTCCTAGGCCTAACTTTTTGTAGATAGATAATGGCATTAAGTTAATACTAGCCCCTAAATCACATAACGCTTTACCGGAAAATTTAACTCCTATCGAACATGGTATAGTAAAGCTTCCGGGATCTTTTAGTTTAGGTGGTAGTTTCTTTTGCAGAATCGCGCTACACTCTTCCGTTAGCGCTACTATTTCTTTATCAACGAATCTTCTTTTCTTAGATAGAATATCTTTCATAAACTTTACATAACTAGGCATTTGTTCCAATGCCTCAGCGAATGGAATATTTATGGTTAGTTTCTTAAAGATATCCATGAACTTTTGAAATTGTTTATCTAGCTTTGTCTTTGCTAGCCTAGAAGGGAACGGTGGAGGAGGGTAGACAATTTCTTTCTTTTTATTAGTTTGTTGTTGCACTTCCTCTACTCCCGGTTCCTCATTTTCTATTGGCTTTTCTTCTTCTGATTGACTTTCTTTAATAGCTTTTTCACGTTCTTCCTCTTCTCTAATCCTCTCCAACACCCCATCTCCGCTTGAAATTTCTACTCCACTCCTCAACGCAATGGCTTTGCAATGGTTAGGTTGATCATCTCTTGTAGGATTAGATGTCGTATTAGAGGGTAACGATCCAACTGGTCTCTGACTTAGCACATTTGCTAGTTGACCCAGTGTGGATTCCATAGATCAAAGAGATGATTCAATCCCAACCATCCTAGACTCACTCTTTTGAAACATTCCTAAAATGACGTCATCCGGTATTTTTCTAGTGTTCAATTGGTTATTAGGGGGAGGATTTTGTATTGGGTTAATATTTTGGTTAAATCCCGACGGTTGATTCATTACTTGATTGTTTTTCCAAGAAAAGTTAGGATGTTGTCGCCACTCGGGGTGATAATGATTTGCAAAGCCAGGTGGAACTTGCCTAGGTTGTCCACCAATATAATTTGCTTCTTCAGTGACTTGATTTAGTTGCTCTACCGTGAGTGGTGCATTAGATGTAGGGGTAGATAAAGAATCTAACCTCTTGTTAATTATGTTGAATTGTGATGCCATTTGAGCAGCTAATGATGTAATTTGATCTACTTGGTGGACTCCTACTGGATTGCTAGTCCCTTGTCTTTCATAAGCTTGGTAGTTATTAGAAGTAAGATCTTCCAATATAGCATAGGCATCCTCCGGATACTTCTTCAGTAGTGACCCTCCTGCAGCACCATCAACCAAAATCATGGTTGCGGTTTGCAACCCATTATAAAATGTGGAGACTTGCTGATGTTGGGCTAATCCGTGGTGTGGACATTTTCGCAATAGATCTTTAAAACGCTCCCAAGCGTCATAAAGAGTCTCTCCGGGGCCTTGCATAAACGTTGAAATATCCCTAATAAGTTTTGCAGTTTTTGAAGGTGGAAAATATTTATTTAAAAATTTCTCAACCAGATGATCCCATGTGGTGATTGACTCCTGAGGCACTGATGCTAACCAATCACTAGCCATCCCTTCTAAAGAAAACGGGAATAATCTTAATAGGATTGCATCGTCAGACACACCATTGCATTTAAACATATCGCAAATCAATAAAAATGTTCTTAAGTGAGCAGTTGCGTCTTCATGATTTAGACCTCCAAATTTACTATGTTGTATTAATTGCATAACTGTAGAATCCATTTTAAAGTTGTTAGCTTCGATTGGGGGTCTGACAATACTAAAGTGCAACCCTCCTCTTAGAGGTGCATTATAATCCCGACAAGTCATTCTTGGTTCAGGAGGTTGAACATTTTGTTCAACTTGTCCGTTGGGATTCGCTTGTTCCTCATTGTCATTCCCATTGGCTTGTCTATTGTTATTATCCATCGCAGGATGAATAATATTTTTCGCTTTTCGGCTTTTTCTATTTTTTCTACAAGTGCGTTCAATTTCAGAATTTAACGGAAGTATATCAACGTTCCGATGTCTGGACATGCATTAAACGAAACTCTAGATATAAGCACAAACAATATAGAATAAAAACTTGATCTCTAAATACTTAGGGTTTACTAATATTGCAAGAAATGTACTATTAGACCGTACCCGTCCCCGGCAACGGCGCCAAAAACTTGATACGCGAAAAGTATATATATACGCAAGTGCACGTGTCGGTTCAAGTAATAAAGTGTAAGTAAAGATCGTTCCCACGAGGACGTGATTAATCTAATACTCGCAATTACTAGTTCAATCCTTTTCTTTAAATTCAAGTAAAATGGTTAAGGTGATTTTTTGTTAATTAAAACTAATAAAATTACAACAAGCTGGAACTAAGAATACTTAAAAATACTTTGGATCAAGTTGGACAAATAATCTTGTACATTGCTTTCCTTTGCTCTTTATGATGTGTTCTTAAGGTTACTTGTTATAAGCGATTAATCTTTTATCTTGCAACGATTTAAAAATGGACTACGCTATCTCTCGATATCCGAAATCCGCTTATCCACGATTTTCCTAGTTATCTCTAACTTAGGCAAAATCAATGAATAGCATAAAGCACACAAATCGATGTTGCTACCGAGAAGATGAAATCTCTTCCTCCCTTCTACGATATATTGAATTTATGAAACACTTACGCTACTCCTCTCTCGAATCTCGCGGCATAGTATAAAGACGGAAATTTTGGTTGACCAATTATGCGACTCCTCTCTCGAATCTCGCCGCACAAAATAAAACATTCATCTAGCCTGACTCCTCTCTCGAATCTCGCCAAGCAATTTTAAAGATGAAAACTTAACCCAAGATTTCCAAGATTAACTTCATAAATTCAATAAAGATAAAGTCTCAAACATTCATAAAATAAATTACGGTTCAAACATCACAATTAAGCAAAGTACTCGCAATATACAAGACATAAAAAATTAGTTCATAGCGGAGAAGGAAGAACACGCAATTGTATAGAGTATGTTAGACATGGTTAACAAGAAGAGGAAAGATGTAAGAAATTCTTCCCCAAAACGCTGCAGGAACTCCTTCTTCTCCGATGAACAGTGCTTCCCTTCCTGGTTTCGTGAACAGTTGCCCTCCTCTCCCAATTCGTCCAGCCCAAAGATTTTCTTCCTTCTCACTCTCTCCCTTCTTTTCAAAAGCACGTACCATCCATATATTCCAGCCACAATTTCGGCCAAATAACTGCCCTCCAAAACTGAAAAGACACCTCCCATCATCCACTACTTCGGCGGTTACGAATCAGAAATTCGTATTTAAAATTCGCAGATGTGTTGCAACACCCAACTTTTTGTGTTGCAACACCCAGCTCTCATTGAAATTCAGAGAGTAAGAGGTTGCAACACCCGATTTTTGTGTTGCAACACCTTTGTCAAAAATTCAGCAAAACCGCATATCACGTCCCAGATTTCCACCGATTCAGTTCCTTCGATAAAACTAGCAAGAAACAATGGAAAATGTCAACATCACTCAGTGTTTGGACATAAATATTAATTAAGAGCATTTTTATTCATTTAACTCCATTTTCTCTCATTTAAATCAAAGATTATAACAAAATAAAGAGTTATATCACTTCAAAATGAAGTGATGTCAGATGGATGTAAAAACAACCTTCTTGAATGAAGAGCTTGATGAAGAGATCTACACGCACAACCTGAAGTTTATGTACATAAGGATCTCAAAGAGAAAGTATACAAGCTAGATAAATCAATCTATGGGCTTAAATAAGCGCTTAAGATGTGGCACATAAAGTTTGACCAAGTGGTGAAGAGCGTTGGATTTCAGTCCAGTCTCTCTGACAAGTGACTCTATCACCGCTCATTGGAAAATAAAACAGTCGTCATATGCTTATATGTGGATGACTTGTTGATTCTGGGGTCATATCTTGCTGCAATGGGGGATGTTAAATCCACTCTCGCAAAAGCATTTGACATGAAAGACCTTGGTCCGGTTGATACCCTTATAGGAATGAAAGTTAAAGTAGACAAGCGTTGAGTTACCCTTAGTCAAGCTCATTATATAGAGCAGATTCTTTCTACCTAGGGATATAAAGACTGTAGGCCTATAGAGACACTATTTGATCCAAATGTCAAGTTGAGTCTAAATGTAGGGGCCGACATTGACCAAGTGAAGTACTCAAAGATCATTGGCAGTTTCATGTACGCCACAAGTTGTACTAGACCAGACATTTCCTTCTTTGTAGGCATGCTAAGCCGCTTTATCAGTAGCCCAAGCAAAGAGTATTGGGATGCCCTAGACAGACTGATGAGATACCCGAGAGGTACTAAAGATCATGATCTATACTACACTAGTTACCCTCCTACCATGGATGAATACTCTGGTGCCTCATGGTGTTCAGAAGTTGATAATAGTAAGTCCACCAGTGGATTCATATTCACTATGGGTGGAGCTGCTGTTGCTTGGAAATCCAAAAGACAAACTTATATAGCTTTGTTATCTATGAAAGCCGAGTTGTTCTCCTTAGCTTTGGCTGGCGAAGAGGCATACTGGATCATGAATTTGATTCTAGACATTCCCTTGTCTAGGCTACGAGTCAATTCTTTGAGCCTGTACTGTGATAACCAAGCAGCCATTCAAGTTGTTAAGAATGTCCTCTTTAACACTAAAAGAAGACATGTACGACTGAGACACACTCTTTAGAATTATTTGAAAGAACAAGATATTCTCACTTTGATCGATGTGCGATCGAAGGATAACCTGGCTAATCCATTGACGAAAGGAATGCCCAAAGACCGATCAATCAAAACAGTGGGGGAAATGAGACTCAAGCCGATTTAGTTTAGTCTTAGTTCAAGGGTAGGTGATTCAGTTCAGCCTTAGTCCAATGTTTTGATCCATCTAATTCTTTTGTCAAAGCAAGCGTGTTGTGTCCCTCTGATGTTCGTGGTTGCTGAGTATGAATCTGGTGAGTTGTTTCATGCCAAAGCTGATGTTAACAACCTCATCGGGATTCGTCTTCCTTTCCTAGGAGGAGAGTGTTATTCTAAATTTGATAACACAATCTAAATCGGTTTAACCCTTCTTCTGTTAATTGGTTCCATTCCAAACTTGATGAGTTACAACTAACTTTAGAAGAACAGTAACCGTGACATTTCGTATTGGAACATATATACAGTTGTAGTGTCCAGAAGTCCATAATATCGTTTCTTTGGAAACTGATAATGGATTTTGAGGTAGAACCTATAATACTTCTTATACGTGTCCTCTTAGCTAATTTTGAGTACTACGTTCTTACAGTAGAACTAGATACATGTACATTTTCAAAGTTTTGAATTCATTCTAAATGAAATTCTCTGTTGGAAATTACAGGAGCTGCTGCTGATGGAGGAGCACTTGCAAATTGGGATCCTGACAAGGATGATCTGATGGATGATGTTTTCTAGAGTATTATTATTTTTTATTTTCTTCTGCTACTGTTTAGCTCTCCTTATTTTACCTATTTGTTTTGGACTATTATGCTCTCTGTTCATTTGGGACGCTAGGCGTATAGGTCCTGCCCCTGATTGTATCTGAGATTGTGTTGTGTTGTGGCTTAGTTTTATTGTACTCATGCGTGCATACTATTTTCTGTTTAAAAGTCTAATATTTTTTGACAGGTGCTATGGACACGGTTGTGTTTTGACTCATGTTTGGTTGAACACTACACACACTAACCCTTTTTCGACTTCGGATTTATGACGGACATAAAAGGAGATTGTTAGGGTATTTAATATAATATGTCCGCGCATGTCAAGACCGACTCTGAGGGACCCAATGGGTTTCATGTCACACTAGGGAAAGGCTCTACGCCAGAGATACTATAAATAGTCATTCCAAACTCGATGAGCTATTGTGGACTATCTTGAGCGGAGCCTCAACACTTCCTACCCACCTCATTGTTGTTCATAAGCTATTATTGATTTCCTTGCATTAGCTTAAGCTCGGTTCCTTCTTGACAAAACATTGTGTAGACATTAATAGCCTGCCCCTTTCTTGTAAATCACTTATCTTAATTGTTGGGAAATTTCCTTTATTTATTACATTGAATTATTCTTAAAAGTGATCTAGGTTGAGCCTCGTTCATGTATAGAAAGGCTTTGTTTCTTATCTTTGCTTTGCGGGCAAAAGGACTTTGTCTAATTCAAAAAATGATGCAAAATTGATAATTTCTGATAAGCTGACGTCGAATTGCATTCAACATACATCTCAGTTTTCATCATATTCCTCTCTGAGAATGAAACATCGCAAAGTTCAAGTATAAGAAGGCTTTCATCGATTTAAATTCAGAGTACAAAAATCAAACATTGCTTATTATATTGAAGTAATATAGCAGCACATCGAATTGTATTTGACGTTTAAATTTGAAGGAGGAAGTTGAATTGAAGTTGCTTACAAGATCTACGCTCAAGGATCCCCGATCGGATGTTCGTTCGCTGATCAGGCGTTATCCATCCAGAAACCTGATCGTTGACCGAGCCATCCCTCTTGCAGCGCTCGCAGAAAGAAGATTCTTCCTAATCGAGCAAAGATCTTTGATAGTCGTTTGTCGGCCAGCCGCTCGGCGATCACTGATCGAAACTGAAGTTCTGATGGAATTTCAAATAAAGTCGCAGCTGATTAGAAAATGGATAGCGCCAATTTGTTGCGTAACTGATTAAGGATGAAGATTCCTAAATTTAAGAACTTGCTTTTTCAGGTTATGAAGACATGGAACCTCCTCTCTGTCCTTATATGAAGGAGACATTTGAATCTAGATATATAAGGATATAGAAGGGGTTGACAAACCCTAATGAATCATTCTACTTTCTTATGAATACTCTCAAGCACCCAATCATCTTCCTCCTGCTCTCTCAAGAAGGAGTTTCTCTTGTTCTTCCTTTTCTCTCTGAAGAACAAGAATTGATTATTTTAAACAAAATTCACTTAAAACAGAATACCAGAAGCAATCTGTTCCCACTGAAGATTAATTGTTTTATAGTGTTGAAAAGTACAAAGATTCATTTCAATAACAACTGTACAGAGTTTTGAGAATCCCTTTATAAAAGATTCGGCGCTTGATTCTACAAGTGTCTTTATCAAAAGACTTAAGATGGTTCGAAGAGTCCCCTTATCAAAAGAATCAAGCTGGTTCTAAGAGTTTCCTTATCAAAAGACTCAATGGATTCCTGCCTGTGGTAGAAAAGAGGAGTACCCGTGTTTAAAAACATCTATAAATCTCTTGTGTCGTCTAAGATTGAATGCTTATTACTTAGTTTTTTTTTACATTTACTTTTTTATTTTGCGTGCTAGTTTGAACTGTGAATGTGCTATGAAAGTGATTAAGTTTGCACAAACTTTAAATACTCTATTATCACCTATAGAGTAATCTATGTTAATATTCTCATTCTATTCCACACTTTCAATTAATATCAGAGCTAGGTTGAACTCTAAAGGCTAATACTTTGATTAACCAAGATCCTTTACTCTGGGAATATTAATCTGATTATCACTTAATCATGAACACATCACAGATAAGAGAATACTACTGATATGACTAAAAATATGTATCTTGTTGCGGGTCGCTCGAGTGCTCTGGTAGACCGGTCGAATTGAACCACTTTAGCTCGGAAGTGAACCGAGCGCGCAAATAGTACGTCAATGAGTGAATTAGTAAGTGACACGAAGACTTTAACGTGGAAAACCTGAAAATGGTGAAAAACTACGTGGTCAGAGCTGTGTCGGCCAACTTCCACTATCTTCTGGGAGATTACAATTAGAAATTGAGAACTCTAGCGCGACAGGCCGCTGCTCGTTACAATGATGGAGAGGGAGAGAGAGAGAGAACTCCGAGGGTGACAGACCACCTCTCAGAAAGTTAAGTACTTCTTCTTCTGAGAACAGTAGTGAGAACAAAATTGAGAACACTGAGTCGCCTTTCGGGATTTGAAGGATTCCCGAATCGCTTAGGAAGATGGTCTTCCAGAGCAAAGGAAATCTCCAAGTCCATGAAGGAGATCTTCGAAGCCCGAAGGAGATCTTCGAGCGCTAGAGGAGGACTCAGAGGAACTCTTCAACGGAGCTCTCTCGGGTGCAAAAGGCAAGGTGTCTTGAAGGCCCTGGGCTCCTTTTATAGCTTTGGTCGGGGGTAGCCACATAATTTTGCCATCGTAACCACAGTAACCACCTGACGGGCGAATCATGTTCGCCGGTTTGGAGCACACGGATCGCCATTTTTCGTAAATGACCGTCTCGCCCTTCGAGCGGGTTGGGCAGTTCGGGCAGCTTCATTGAAGGTGATGAAGGCGACGAACGAGACCTGTAATCTGAGAAATTAGGAAATGTTAACTGCTCGCGTGTCGGGAACGTGGAAATGTTCTGAGCGCTCGACGAACACGAGAGCATTCTGAGCGCGCAACGAACACAGGAGCGTTCTGAGCGCGTAACGAACACGCGAGCGTTCTGAGCGTGCAACGAACACAAGATGAACCGTCGCATCCCAAAGGATAAATTAGGCTCCGCCCGCACCTGCCAAGGGGGATGCGGTTTTTGGCCGCATCCCCCGTAAAGCGGGGGAGGTGCTCGGCCGCACCCCAAAATAGGGAAGGGGTGCAGCTTGGCCGCACCCCCACTGGAGGGTTGCATCTTGGCCGCACCTCAATGGAGGGGTGCGGCTTGGCACCCCCACATAAATTTGATTTCAATATCGCTAGAAATCGAAGGCGTACAAAGTAAAACAATTTTTCCTTTTCTATACCGACTCGTATCCCCACAAACCGGTTGGCTTTAGCATATCCTTCCCCGGATATGGCCTCAAGCCGCTCTAGCCAATCCTTCCACGGATATGGACTTGAGCATCCCCTAGATCTAATCACTTAGACCTAGTCTCCAACACACATGGCGAATTCCCCCTAAGCCGTGCAAGGACCTAGTCATCAAACACAAGACGATTTCACTAAAAAATACAATGAAATAAAATAATACAAATAAAGACTCCCTCTATGAGATTTTCTAGAGTTGATGATGAAGGACCATTGTGGCTCAAGCGAGGTTGATGCGATCGTTCTTCAGATGCAGTATAATGACTTCCTTCTCCAGAATTCTTCTTTGACTTTGAGTGGGAGATGAGAATTCGGCAAAGTAACAACTCTGGAATTTGGCAAGGGACTCTCTCTGGGATGATAGAACTCCATTTTATAGAACTCCGAGCTAGCGCCTGCGCTATCGTTCGTGTAGAGCAGTTGCGAAACTGTCGGCGGCGTGGCGCTGTGCACGAACTTGAGCTAGCGTCAGGCGGTAGCGCTAGCACTGGCGGTAGCGCTAGCGCCTGCGGTAACCACTAGCGCTGGTGGTAGTGCTTCAGCTCAGTTTGTTGGTTCCAAGCTGCTTTCTACCTGTGGAGTATTGCACTTATAGTTCCTACACACTATTTAGGAGTGATCTAAGAGAAGAATACACTGCAAATTGGTTTAAGGACATTTGTGCCTCTGAGGGTATAATCCTAGAAACCACAGCTCCTTACTCACCACAGTCGAATGACGTTGCTGAGCGTAAGAATAGGACTTTGACAGAGATGTTAAATTCTATGCTCCTTACAGCTGGCATGCCTAAATTATTTTTGGGAGAAGCAGTTCTAACTGCAAATCACATTCTGAATAGAGTGTCTCATTCTAAGCTTCGCTCTACTCCGTATGAGCTGTGGCATGACCATCCTTGTAAATATGATACTTTAAGGACTTAATGTTGTATTGCTTACGTTAGAATACAAGACCTTAAGAGACCTAACATGGGATCTAGAACAACAACCTGTGTTTATCTATGTAGTGTAGAAGATAGTGCAGCCGACAAGTTTCTGGATCTATCCACTAATACAGTGATAGAGTCTAGAGATGTTATTTTCTTTGAACATAAATTTATCAAAGATCATGACTTAACCATCTCCAAGTTTACTGACACAATTTTTGAATCTACTATAGAACCTGAATCTGGCTCCTTTGACACTGCTCCCTCACCTCTACAGGTGGAACCTGTTCCGGTTAGAGTATCTACGAGAGATAGAATCTCTAAGGATTTTGGTGAGAATTTTATCACCTACCACTTAGAGGATGATCCATTCTCCTACCAGGAAGCAATGAGATCTAGATATTCATTGTTGTGGACAGAAGCCATCGACGATGAGATGAACTCGCTGCTACAAAACAACACTTGACATCTAGTTGACCTGCCGAAAGGAGCTAAAGTCCTAGGTTGCAAGTGGGTTCTGAAGAAGAAATTACATAGTGATGGATCGATAGACAGATACAAAGCACGTCTAGTAGCTAAGGATTATAAACAATAGGGGGAATTGACTATTTTTGACGTCTATTCACATGTATGTCATCTATCAACAATCAGGATTCTTCTTTCCTTAGCCTCTATCAAGAACTTTATAGTTCATCAGATGGATGTAAAAATATCCTTCTTGAATGGAGAGCTTGATGACGAGATCTACACGCACAACCTGAAGGTTATGTACATAAGGATCTCAAAGACAAAGTGTGCAAGCTAGATAAAATCAATCTATGAGCTTAAATAAGTGCTTAAGATGTGGAACATATATAAAATTTGACCAAGTGGTGAAGAACGTTGGATTTCAGTCCAGTCTCTCTGACCCACGCGCTGTGCGCGCTCGTGACGTGCGCTCACGCGCTATACGCGCGTGGGACTTGCGCACACGACGCTTGTATGTGCGCGGGGCATGTCCCCGTGTGCTGCGTGCGCACGGGGCGTGCGCCCGCGCCTTGCGTGCTCGCGGGGCATGCACTTGTGTGTCATGTATGTGCGGGACGGGAGCCTGTGTGCCGAGGCGTGTACTTGCACGCTTTTTGCTTGTGAGGACTCGAGCGACTCCTTGGCCCTTCAGGTAACGAGGCGTTATTCTCAGGGGAAGCCTATGTAGTGGCGTTCCTCATTAGTTGTGGAGCATGTTGATGTTTGAAAGTGACGGTATGGGATACCTGCAAGTCCGGGGGTGAAGTTCCCCTGTACGGAGGCGTTGTCGCATTGTTGAGATATAATCGCGCTTGATATCAGAGGTCTCTTCAAAGGTGAGAGAGGGGGCTCTAGTGTTGATGTGTATGAGGCGTGGCTCCGCCCTTTCCGTTTCTTTGCACATTTGCATCATGCAATAGCTTTGTACATTGTTTACGGAGCTTTGGTCGCTCCTTGAGCGTTGCTTGATTGTTTGCCCACCGTTCTAGCTTTGATCACTGGCTTGTGATAGTAGGGCTTTTGTTGTGTTGGAACCGACGTCTTGCGCGGTCAACTATGTTTTGCTTCTTTGATGTTAACGGTTGGAGGACGAGACCCAGGTGGTGCTAGAACCTACTATATACGTGGGCAAATGGCGGGCGATTCGAGCCGAGTAGTGAGAGGTTCGCGTTACCGACCTGGGGGATGTCGTTGATAGTAGCGGTGAAGGGTAGACACTTCGAAACTTGACCTTGCACAAGGGCAAATGGCGGGCGCTTCGTGTCACAAAAGTGAGATCGCTGGGGGAGGAGAGTGAGCTCTCTCTCTTTGTCTGGCGGACGTTGGGTCCTTCAAAAAAGATTGGCGTCTCTTCATGGGATACCTGATCGTTCTGTTCGGAAGAGCTCGGTGTTTCTGCATAGGATATCTGAGTGCTTTGCTATGAATGCTGGAAACATGAGGTATATGCATATATGTTGGTTTCCCTGGACGTTCCACGGGCATGGAATATGTTCTTCTTTGGGGCGGTTGCCCTGGGGATTTCCCCTTGCTGGGTCATTTTTTACCTATTGATTCATGGTCCTTGGTTTGGAGAAATTTTCCACAGAGTCCCATACGAATGAATCTTTCAATTTTTGCGGTCGGTCGCGAACAACCTTATGTTTTATGCATGTGACCTTGATGGTAGTCGCGGTACTTGGATTGATCTCCGGAGTTTGGCGCAAGAGCCATTGTCCTCTGAAGAGAGGGACGATCGCGGGTGGCTATCAATACTTCTGTTTGCGAGGTATTGAGTGGGGTGAAGGTTTGACCTTACTTATTGTAACTAGCAGGTACAAACCGCCAAAGGGGCAGGCCCTTGGCGATGGCAGGCGGAGGTCTGGCGACCTTACCTATTGTAACTTGGCAGGGACCGACCGCCAAAGGGGCAGGCCCTTGGCGCTGGCAGGCGGAAGTCTGGCGACCTTACCTATTGTAACTTGGCAGGGACCGACCGCCAAAGGGGCAGTCCCTTGGCGATGGCAGGCGGAGGTCTGGCGACCTTACCTATTGTAACTTGGCAGGGACCGACCGCCAAAGGGGTAGGCCCTTGGTGATGGCAGGCGGAGGTCTGGCGACCTTACCTATTGTAACTTGGCAGGGACCGATCGCCAAAGGGGCAGCCCCTTGGCGATGGCAGGCGGAGGTTTGGCGACCTTACCTATTGTAATTTGGCAGGGACCGATTGCCAAAGGGGGCAGGCCCTTGGCGATGGTAGGCGGAGGTTTGGCGACCTTACCTATTGTAATTTGGCAGGGACCGACCGCCCAAGGGGCAGGCCCTTGGCGATGGCAGCGGAGGTCTGTCGACCTTACCTATTGTAATTTGGCAGGGACCGACCGCCAAAGGGGAAGGCCCTTGGCGATGGCAGGCGGACGTCTGACGACCTTACCTATTGTAACTATGTTATCTAAAACATATAAAGTTAATGAAGTCAGAAAAGTAATTCGCAGAAACAATGTGCGGAAGTTTAATTACACGTTTTATGGAATGCTGATAAAGCTGACATGGCGAAGAGGAGGCGTAAGTACAACTCGGTAAATGGGGAGGGAGCTTTCTCCTGGTGTGATTACTTTTAGGGGTTGCCCCCTAGTCTTTCCTGGCAAGCGGGCGGCCAATCCCTCGATGGTCCGGGTGGCGTCAACCGATTTGATGTTTTACTTTGCAAGAACCTTCTCAGAAGCCCTTGTCGAATAAGACGCTCAATTTCCTTCTTTAACTTGGTACAATCTTCTGTATCATGTCCGCGTCCGTGGTGGAACTCACAGTGTTGTGATTGGTCTCCTTTGTTTGGAGCGATTGGCTAGGGCCTATGAAGCGCCACCTTATCTTGGATTGCGTAAAGTATGTTGGCCCTAGAAGTGTTGAGGGAAGTGTGGTTCTTATGTTGGTGATGCCCCCAGCTTGGCGGGGGTGGTCACGGGGCTTATCATTCCTCTTCAGTATCGTTGGTGGGTCTTGTTCTCTTTTTATTTTTCGACTGCCTTCAAATTGTTGTTGATGTGCTTCGATTGCTTCGTCAGCGTCGATCTGGGCGTCGATCCGTTGAACGAGATCGTGGTAGCTGGTTATAGTCTCCCGTATTAATGCAGAGTAAAAGCCACCAGGACGGAGCCCTCTGAGGAGAAACCCACGCATGAGCTCCGGTTTTACCCCGGGGATTTGGCATGCCTCTGCGGTGAAACGGCGGAAGAAATCTTTAAGGGTTTCCCCTTCGATTTGACGAATCCCGGACAGGTGGGAGGGATCTTTGACTATCCGGCGGCTTAGCGATAAACTGGTCCATGAACTGCTGAGTCAGTTCTGCGAAATCCTTGATTTCTTCCTCCTTCAGGGATAAGAACCAGGTGCGAGCCTGTCCTTTCAAAGTCGTCGGGAATGCCTGACACAACAATGGATCTAAGGCATTACAGAGTTGCATCATGATCGCGAAGTGTCTGACGTGCTCAGATGGGTCGCTCGTTCCGTCGTCTGCCTCAGTCTTTGGGAGCTTGTAGCCGAGGGGATTTGATGTGCCAGAACCTCAGGTGCGAACGGTGAGCGATGATGGAGAGGGCAAGGGGCCAAAGCGGCACACTGCCTTGCTCGTTCGTGCTCTTCAAAAATTATGTCACAAATTTCTTCACGTGCGAGCCTCCCATCTGCATGCTCATGATCTGCCGCTTCAGTGCGGTTGTGGTGATACTGAGCTTCAGGTCCTCCGTCAGGACAGGCCCCGCGGCCTTAGACAATCGAACTGGGGAGCTCTCCTTCGGGTTTGTTGATGACCGAGTGGAGGGGAGCTAGGTCGGCATGCCCCCCGGGAATTGATCCTTCACTGGTGTGGACGGCTCTTCCTGCCATAATCTCTAGTCACGAGTACCGTTGTGTAGTCGGTACTGTCTTCAGAGTCTTCTTCAAGAATTTGGGGAACTCTTTCCCACAGACGGCGCCAAACTATTGCGGTCCACTCAAGGATCCGGTAGATCGGACTAAATTGGACCGTCTTATCCCGGGAGCATTTGAGCGCGCAAACTTTCACATAAAAAGAGAAATCTGACAAGACAATTTTTTTTAACGTGGAAAACCCGTCAACTGGGTGAAAAACCACACGGTCAGGCCTGTGCCGGCCGAAACCTATATTATTTGTTGGTTGTTGTTCAGAGCCGTTTTACAGAACTCGAGGGCGACAGGCCGCCTTTCGTTACAATTGTTGAGAGAGAGAGGCTCGAAGGGTGACAAGCCACCGCTCACGGAGATAAGACTTTTGTCTACTGCAGAGGGGAATGTTGCGCTCTAAGCGCTCTAGAGGTTTTGACTGTGGCTTGAAGGTTGGATCGATATGCATTGTGCGTCATTGTCTCTGCGGCTTGCCTCTTGCTGCGCGAGAGGAGTCTGGAGTGATGATCTTGAGTGTGCAGAGTGCTTGTTGCTGCATATGCGGGTGCGTGCTTGGAACGGAGCATGCGCGCAGCGCGCTTGGAGCGGAGCGCGCGGCGGCGCGCTTGGAGCAGAGCGCGCGGCGGCGCGCTTGGAGCGGAGCGCACGGCGGCGCGCTTGGAGCGGAGCGCACGGAGGCGCGCTTGGAGCGGAGGAAGGCCTTCGAAGGATCTTTAAGGCGCTCGAAGATCTTCGAAGGAGTCTTCGAAGGCGAGGGAGATCTTCAAAGGAGGCTGAAGATCTCTGAGCCGTCTTCGAAGTGCTTGAAGAATCTTCTAGGGCGGCTTCGAAGATGAAGGAGATCTTCAAGAGCTCTCTCTCTCTCTCTCTTGAACTTAGGAGGAAGGATGGAAAAAGAAGGGAAAAAGAGAAGCCTTGGGGTCTTATTTATAGTTTTTGAGGGTGACACTTTCGTAATTAAATAGGTGGTTAGAGTGGTTATGGTGGTTATGCGGCTACCTGTACACTATAACCAATTTATGTGTTATACGCACACCAGTTTGTATAGTTTTGCGGTGATATGTATTCATATGACGGATATGGTTATGCGCACACCATAACCATATTATTTGCCATACGCAGACCGTATTGAAGGATTTTACTATTTACACCCCCATGATGTGGGATTTTACTATTTGCATCCCATGGTGTGGGATTTTACTATTTGCACCCCATGATGTAGGATTTTACTATTTGCACCATATGATGAGGGATTTTACTATTTGCACCCCTATGATGTGGGATTTTACTATTTGCATCCCATGATGGGTGGTCATGGGGCTAGCAGAGTTTACTTTGGTCAACCACGTTTCCTCCACTAAATGAGGCGGATGCTTGGCTATTCGCAGCCCGGATTAGAGGTACCTATCAGTAAGAGATAGAAATCTAGTATTTTAACATATCCCGACATTATAAAACATGGAAAATGTTACGTGCGGGTAGATTTATTAGATGGAATGTGAGTAAAATCTATTTATCAGATACTTTTTTTTTTCACAAAATAAATCACGAAATATTGATCCATGTATTTTTACGATCATTTTAAGTACTAATATGTATATGTTTTGTGGGTATTTTTTGAACCATTTTACAACTGTATTTGACAACTGCAAATACGATCATTTTACGACTGTATTTAACGTTACAACTGTAATTTTGCAAAAAAATATGGACCCGCGGGATATTCTGTATGCGCTCAATGCACAGAAAATATTCTCTCAGAGAAATATTTTTATACGTGTAGCGTTTCTAGGCG
The DNA here is from genome assembly GCA_033032865.1 of Dactylorhiza incarnata. Lineage (NCBI taxonomy): Eukaryota > Viridiplantae > Streptophyta > Magnoliopsida > Asparagales > Orchidaceae > Dactylorhiza > Dactylorhiza incarnata. Next base: position 11,361,434 of record JAWHQI010000047.1, on the reverse strand, counting down.
CGAGATTGTATTTTCCTAATTAACTACAGTTTTATCGAAAATACACAAAAAACTGTATTTTCAGATTTTTTTTACGGCAAAAATACACTTGTATTTAACACATACCAAAACATAATATTTTTACAACTTTTATCCAAAACATATGCATATGAGGTCTGAAAATGATTGTAAAAATATGATCGATATTATGATATTTATTTGTACATCTTAGCATACAAAATTAATTTCGCAGGTGCTTGTTGGATGCTACACGTAACGGCTGCTGGAATTAGTCTAAAGTACTTTTTGTGATCTCCGCCGATTAAAATATCTTCATAATATAAGTACAGGCCGGCAAGCAGGCAGCTGAGAGCAGAGATGGCGGCCACAGCACTGACTGAGATAGAGAAGAGATGGTCTCTTCGTGGAACAACCGCTTTGGTCACCGGCGGCAGCAAAGGCATAGGGTTATTTCTTCCTCCTACTCCCTCTTCCTCCTTCAGAGCTCCTTCTTCTTCTTCTTCTTCTTCTTCTTCTTCTTCTTCTTCTTCCTCTTCTTCTTCTTCCTCTTCCTAGCTAGCTAGTTATATTACCATGCGCACTGCTCTAATGGCAGGAAAGCTATTGTTGAAGAGTTGTGCGGGCTTGGTGCGAAGGTGCACACCTGTGCCCGGAACAAAGCTGACCTCGATGACTGCCTGCAACATTGGAAACTCGCGAAGCTTGACGTCACGGGGTCGGTTTGTGACGTATGCTCTCCGGCCGACCGACAGAACCTGATGGACACAGTTCACGCTTCCTTCCAAGGAAAACTCAACATATTGGTAACTAATAATTAAATTATAATCCATCCGTTTAAAAGTCTATAATTAATTAATATGTGATATCGATGAAGCATATTAACAGTATATATGATCAAATATTAAAAAAGATAAATAAATAGATATATGAATGCCGTGCGCAGGTTAATAATGCAGGGAGCGGGCGGTTCAAGGAATACTTGGAATTTACAGCAGAGGACTTCAAATTCATGGTGGCGACGAACTTGGAGTCAGCGTTTCATCTCAGTCAACTCTCTCAACCTCTTCTCAAAGCCTCCGGCGCCGGCAGCATCGTCTTCATTTCCTCCGTCGCCGGTCTCCTAGCCGCTCCAGGTGCAGCCATCTATGGCGCCACTAAAGGTATTCGATAGGATCATGCGTGTACTATTAATTATCTCATGATAGTATTAATATATAGGGTTAGTTACCGGGACCTCCCTTGGGATGGGAGTTTGCATAATTACAGGTTGCACCCCTCTATCTTTCGAAATTACATTTACCTTCCTCTATCTTTAGAAATACGAATGAAAAATGATAAAAACAGTCAAATTATTTTACGATGTTTTAATTTTATCTTTTAATAATCATTTTAAATTCATTACAGAGGATAAAATGCAACACACCCTTTTCAATGCATAGTTATTACAAATGATAAAATTGGAATACCACGAAATAATTTAGCATATTTTATCGTTTTTCATCTATATTTCTAAAGAAAAAAGGCCACACCTTTCAATGTTGAGTCATTACAAAAGGTAAAATTGAATATTAGAAAATCTTTAACTAATCCTATCATTTTCATCGAAATGAGCATTTTTGTAAAATGGAAAAATTTAGAGCGGAGGTAAATGTAATTTTGAAAGATAGAGGAGTGCAACTTGTAATGATGCAAACTCTCAGGGGAGGTCCTGGTAATTAACCCTAATATGTAAGTAAATTTGTTGTGCATATCAATATTCAGATGCAATTGCTTGATTACAATTTCAGGAGCAATAAATCAGCTCACAAGAAATCTTGCAGTTGAATGGGCTAAAGATAACATCCGGTCCAACTGCATCGCACCCGGTCCAGTGTCAACTCTGTTGGCAGATGCGGTGAGCACTATTTACATTTCTTAACCACATTTCAGTTGCGGAGTAATAACTAATAATTATAAAATAAGTTGCAGAATTAGAATTATTGTCTAACCGGGCACTAATTAAAACTTAATTAAATTGATATTTTTTCATTAAAAATCAAAATTGGTATGAAGATATTAGGGATAAGACAGGAGTGGCACCAATTGCGGAGATGAGAATGTTTAGGTGGAAGTGTGGACACGCGAGACTAAATTAATTTAGAAATGAATGTATCAGGGATAAGACAGGAGTGACACCAATCGCAGAGGTGTGAGAAATTCGACTAATTAAGATGGTTTGGACACGTACAAAGGAAACCATTGGAGGCACCTGTTAGGCGTTGTGAGAGTTTGGTCATTAAGCATGTTAAACGGGGGAGAGGTAGACCAATAAAGACTTGGAATAAAACTATAAGGAAAGACATGATGTACTTAAGCATTAGTGAGATTATAACTAAAGATAGGGCACAATGGGCGACAAAGGACCCATATAGCCGGCCCCACTATAGTGGGATAAAAGCTTGAGTGTTGTTTTTGTTGTATAAATCAAAATAAAGATAGGGACAATGGAGACAAAGGATCCATATAGTCGACCCCACTATAGTGGGATAAAGGCTTGAGTGTTGCTGTATAAATCAAAATAGGTAAATATTGAACGCATACACTAGTCATTCGGTGAAGGAACAATACTTTTGTAGGCTAGTTGTATTAGATTACACAGTGATGAACACCTGTAGTAGTAAAGTGTAAAAAAACTTACATTAAATAGGCTACTTTTCGAGCAGATATCTTCTGAAAATGCTTAATAATCTCTTCATTAGTAATCTTCTCTACAAGATCTTTTTTAATATATGTTATCAAACGATCATTCATCCATTCATTCTCTAATGTATTTTTCAAACGGCTCTTTATAATTTTTATAGCAGGAAATATCATTTCCACGCTAGTAGTTGCAATGGGTAGAAGACAACTTCAAAAGTCGAAAATCAATTTGAAATAATCATATTTTTAAGCTCCACTATTTAGTATACAAATATCATCTACTGTTGAGAATGCTTCATTAAACTGCGCGCATCAATATATATATATATATATATCCAGTTGGTCATAAAGTAACTGCAAATCTATAGAAGTAAAAGCAATGAAAACGGTAACTAAGATCAAGATATGAAGTACGAAAAAAAATTCAATATGTACTTCATTAAATTTGTCATTTAACTCATTCGGGATCAAATCAATCACAATGTTAAAAATCTCAACATGAAAATAATGATTATTTGTAACATCTCGCCTAGTGCGTTTTGATTTTTTGCTCGATAAAATTTATCATTTATATTTGGAACGTCAATATTGTGATTTCCACACAAAAAAATGATAATTTCATGATAAGAGTCTCCCGCTGAAGATTATCATTTCTCATATTGAGTAATGAATGTTTTGATATTTTTACAAAATTCATTGAATTTACGAGGTTTTGATCTTTTCTGCCGCGTTTGTGATAACTCATGCGTTTTCAATATGATATTTTTTTTATTAAATTCACGAGAAAGATAAAAACAAAATTTCTAATAATTTTTAAAAGATCACTGACAATTCCTCTTTGATTTCCATATATGTGTAATAATTTTCATATATGTGAACAAAATTTCTAATAATTTTTAAAAGATCACTGACAATTCCTCTTTGATTTCCATATATGTGTAATAATTTCCATATATGTGAACTTCGCATGTATCTCTTGTATTCTTAATTTGCATGTATCTCTTGATTTCCACTTTGTAACTTTCTACAAATAATTTATTCAACAATTGTTTCGATTTCTAATTCTCTAAGGCAATCACATCATTTACAGGTGCCCCCAATGACATTCAATTAATACATTGTTAATATAGCAAAAAAGCCCGCCAACTTCAAAATATCTCTTTGCAACTGCTATTAATATTAATTATAGTTGATGAGCAAAATAATGAATATAAAAAAAGAACTGTTATATTCTATAATCAAGATTTTTAAACCCTTAAATTCACATCTCATTTCATGTTATTGTCCTAGTAATTATGAAATATTTAAATTGTATGTACCAAATAGTTTAACAATAGAAAATTTGAACGATAAAACTCTAGTATTTGAAACATGATGTTAGCCGATTTGGGAAGGCACAAAACCATACCCGAAACTCAAGTCAAAGTTTTAGGCACTAAACTAGAGCTATTTCATATCTAGATGTGCCTCCACACAATTCCACCCCTGAATATAAAATATATGTTCCATCTGATCCTACAACTAATTAATAAACATATATGCAGTTTTTTGCTTCGAAGGTGGTTCCTCCGATAGAAGCCTTTGGAATTCCGATGGGACGCTCCGGCGAACCGACGGAGGTGGCGACACTAACGGCGTTCCTCTGTATGCCGGGGGCATCTTACATCACCGGCCAGGTCATCGCTGTCGATGGAGGTTTAACTGCGTCCGCATGAATTGGAGCTGAAGCTTGGAAGATGCCGACAGGCTTTATTATTAAAAATAATTAAATGCGTACGTGTCTTTGTAACAATAATGCCGTGCGAGCTACTTGCTTGGATTACAACACGTGTTCATTTGTCTGCTTGTTGCAACTTGCGAGCGTTGCATAATAAAAAAGCTGAAAAGTCGCGGTGGATGACGCATGCATGCGTTTGGGTTGATCATCGTATCACTAGTAAGATTGTGTTGGAAAGTGTGACCTTTCTAATAATTAATTAAATAGTGCTTTATTAGAAAATCATGTTTGATTTTAGCAAATCAGTAGTGATAGGGTCATCTCAAATAAATAACAAAAAAAGGGCTGTGAATCGTGGCATCTCCATCAAAATGAATGTGCGAATAGCCGCACTTTCCTCATCATGGGAGTTGGCCTTAGTGGGAAGAGAGGAAACCACCCACGCCCCAACCGTGCGGCTCCGTTCGCGCGGCACCCGACCACGCGGTTCCGTTCGCGCGGCTCCGGTTGTGCCCTCACCGTCGCGCCCTCACTGTCGCGCGCGGCTCCAGACGTGCGCGGCTCCGGACGCCGTCACACTGCCGCTCCCGCAGGGCTGTTGCCGCCGCACGACCATTGCCACACGGGGATCTATCCCGCGCGCGCTGACCGCGTGGCCGTAGCCGCACGACCGCACCAATGCGGCCCCCACGCGGGGACCGACCCGTCGCGTCGGCCGCACGACCGCACCTGCAAAGCGTGCGCGCGCGGGATCCCTCAGCAAAGCCTGCGCGCGCGGGATCCCTCCCGCAAAGCCCCCACGCGTGGGATACCTCCCGCAAAGTCAGGCGCGCGGGATCCCTTCGGGTGCCGCGCACGCGGGATCCCTCCCGGGGCCGCGCGAGAGGGATCCTCCCCGGCCGTGCGCGTGGGAGGGCGCGAGGGGACCTTCTAGAGCGCTCGCAGGGCCCTCTCGTTGCAGGAGATTCTGAATCATGGCTCGTCAAAGCGTCCTCGCCCGGATGACGATATCGGCGATCTTAAGGGAAAGAAGAAGAAGATGATCGCCAATGAGAGGGTCGATGTGCCCGCTCCTACCGGCAATGCTCTACCGCCCGCGGTCATCCCTACGAGTACCTAGGACACACTGGACTAGATGGGATTGAGCGAGGGTGCCCAACAACTTGCTCCCGAGACTTCTCGTCAAACCTCGCATCAGGATGATGCTGTCGAGGATGCTTCGCATCAGGATGATACTGCTGAGGATCTACACGCACCTCTGGAGCAGAGTCACCTTGATCTCACCTCACGAGGTTTGATAATCGTCTTTGATTTTGTCTTGATTTAACTCCACCTTACTCGCCCGACGCTACATTTATTCGCAGAACCAGCACCAACAAATACTCCAAGCGATGTGAGCTTGCCTCCTCCACCTGGAGACACTCCCCTGGATGCCACCCCTCTTCGCTCGGTCCCGCCACTCTTTATAGTGAGCATGTCGAGTTCCAGGGTTGGTCCCTCAATGCGGATTAACATGAGTAGCGAGAGAGTCCGCTTTGGGGCGGGCTCGTCGTTATTGATGCCTCCCGAGGAACTGTCCCCTTCTGCTGGCAACTCGCGAGTCCTGCTGGCGAGCAACACTTTCACCGCTAGCGAGCAGCGTACCATCACCGCCTGCTCTTTCTGACGATGTCTATCCCTCAATGGTCGCCTACCCGAACGTTGTCACCCTGACATTTATGCATGGCGTGAGGAATGAAAGGTTGCTTCTGTTCGACCTTCCTTCTCGCGGGGGTGCGCGAGGATCTGATACTTGCGGGAAAGCTCCTGCAGACCCACTTGCGGACGATCACTTCCGGCGAGCTGGAACCTCGCATCTGTAACCCACCTCTTCAGATAGGGGGGCGTCGCGGGGGTATGTTGATATGTCGGCGAGCTTACTCTCAACGCATCCCCTATCCTCGTCGGAACCGCTCTCCTCGTCAGTAGTCTCCTCACCAAGAACGTTCTCCTCCTCGACACGACGCGAGGCCCTAGACTCCACGCACTGGTATTTCTTCAAGTTTTTGTAAGTAGCTGTCATTTCCTTTCCTGGATTATCACCGACTGTTTGAATGTTTTGATAGGTCGTGCTTTGACTCCGGGAGGCGCACTGATTGACGCAATCGGCCTTCCTTTGCGCGAGTATCAAGAGAAGGTCAATTTGGTCTATCTTGATCTCGAGACGAAATTCGACCAGCTGGCGATATGCTTGCCTACTCGCAGGCTTGTCGCGCTGGAGGTGCGAGGATGGAAGAGTTTGAGTATCGGCTGATTGACACGGAATCCAGTTTCTACACGATCAACGAGATGGAACAACGCGTCGCGATGGCGGAGCATTAGCAGAATCTGCAGTAGGATGAGCTCCGCGGGATGACAACAAGCATGGGCTTGGTTGGCAGGCTGGCAAGGATGGAAGACCATATCCGTCAAGGTGAGGAGCTTCTAGCTCGCACGAGCGAGCATTTACAACGTGCTCTCAATCTAGGTTTTTCCTGGCGACATGCTCAATCCCCCCGACAGGCGTGAGAACCTCCAGGTGCCCTAGGCATAATTGTTTTCTTTTATTTCTTTCTTCTTCCTGTAGGCGCTTCTGGCGACTTTGTAAACATTCAATTTATTGACTCGCCAATTCCCTTTGTGATTATTAAATTGATCATTTGCTTATTTTCTTGCTTCTTGTGATCTGCGATGATGTATAGTGCTCCGTGTTTGATGCGTGCGAGTATTCCCGTGGTTGGATGTTTGGCTTGGCGAGTTGGTGTTTTGCGGGTTTGGGATTTTGCGAGATACTAGCAGCACTAAGTGCTTCGCAACATTCTGGCTACTCGGTGGACACTATCGATACCCCCATTTCATTTAGTTTATAAATAGACAGGGGGGTCTGGAGCGATGATACTTTTCAGCGCTTCCGTCGATCCTTGCGAGCTTCTAATCCTTGTCGGTTATGCGTTATTTGATACTCGCACGTCGCATCCCGCATTCAAGATGATTTCTGCTGAAGATGATGCTGCTCACTGCCAGAACTACACTGAGCTCTTTGCTTCGGCATCGTTCAAGAGGTCGATCACTACGAGCGATGACATGGATGACTTCAAGGATCGCTTCCTTGCGGATAACTTCAAAGCGAGATTACACCGCGAGAGCGAGCAAATTAACACATTCCTCGCTGACAAGATCATGCTCCCCATCCGCCACTTCAAAGACAGCTTGTGACTTCACTTATGGACGAAGTTCTGTCAGATCCTTCGGTACTATGGCCTAGTACCGACGTAGATCAACCCCAATTGTGTGGCGATCCTCATTGGGTGCCTCTGCTTCTTGCGAGCAGAAAATCTCGTTCGACTTGTCGGTCTTTAAGAAGATCTTCAGCATGGGGGCGATGAAGGAGGGCGACATCTACTTCTGCAACCATACATGTACCATCGCAGGTATGGTAAACAAAGCTCATCGCTTGAGCGAGCGATTCATAGTCGTCCACGACGACTTTGGGTCAATACCTCTCAGCACTCAACATCCACCGGAGGCCGTCTTAATCGCTCCCGTCTTGCAAGGACCGCTAGAGGAGCTGTGGAAGGCCTTCAAGGGGCGTAAGTTCAACGTCACCCACTGGCGGTGACGAGTTGATGAGTTGGAGCCAGCCTATCATGGCGAGGGTAAAACTTGAGCGAGCATTATTCAGTACTCGCACTTACCTGGTTCTGGCGACGAACACCAGTTTGTTTGCTTTTTGCTGCATCTCGCTCGGTTCCATGGGAAGATATTCTGGTGGCGAAGGAGGTCATTCCTCCTCTGATGAGCATTGGATCTCACTCGCGCGAGGTGTCACCGATCCCTAAAGATTTGTTGGGGGAGGATTTCTGCGCGCCTTACTCAGTGCCCAAGCGGGCCGAGCCATCTTCCAAGAAGTGGAAGAATGATGGTAATCAGACGAAGGGATGACAAAAGGAGATCGCGAGGAAGAATGAATGTGATGAGGACTCCTGGTCTCCTTCCTCACATCCCAATTTTGGCCAAGGGGTGGATCGGCTGGATCGCATCAGTCACCCGCTGGTCACCTGGGCCGAGGGAGAGCATGAGATTCACCTTTGCTCGAACCCGCCGGTCTGGTCTGAAGACTGGAAAGACGAGGGTGAAAGTGAGGTTAGATCTTAGATTTACTCTAGAGATGGGGTGAATAGAGTTTTAAAAGATTTTTCACTTAATTTTATAGCGGAATTAAAATAGTGTTACTTATATGTGTATTACAGAGTGAGTTATAAAATAAAATAAGGAAGCACAGCACACAACACAGCAAAATAAGCACAACACAGACGACACAAGAATTTTATTGTAGTTCCCCACTAAACTTGGTTACGTCTACTCTTCTACCACACTTGGTTGGATTCCACTACAGGTTTTTGTTCAGGTGCCCTGCCACCAAGAAGGTTTTGATCAGGTGTCCACACACCAAGGAGCTTTTGATCAGGTGCTCTAACCAAACTACAAGTTTTTGCTCAGGTGCCCTACCACCAATGAGTGTAACTTTTGAAGGGAGTTATAACCTTTTATACTGTTGAAAGAAAACAAAAATATATTGTTCTTCTCTTTCAGAGAAGACTCTAGTGGATCCTTGATGATGTTGAAGAGCTCCCCCTGATTTGATTAGTGTTTGATGATCAGGTCAGGAAGCTTCTTCTCTAGAATGTAGTAACTCCTTTCTTCTTCTTCTGCAGTTGAGATCCTGAGCAAATGATCTAGATTAAGTGTCTCAGGATGAAGATGATCTGCAGAGAAGAGTAGCAAACAAGATAGATAAAAATATGTTGTCCTTTGTCTCTCTCTTCTTTATGCTTTCTCTGTATCTATATAATCTGGAGAGCTTCTCTCTTATCTTCAATTCTTGATCCTCTCTTCTTAAAAGGAAAGAGATAAAGTCTCTTTTATCAACTGGACTCATCGAGAAGATAAACTGCCATCATTTATTTAAGCTATTCTGCAACGGCTATATCATTAATTATTACGCAACGACTATATCATTAATTTGTTCTGCAACGGCTATATCATTAATGTGAGGCAGTGACAATTCATACAAAAGAAGGGCAACAATATATAAATAGAAACTATTCAAAATATTGCTTTATCAGATCTGACAACATATAGAATTTTAGTTGAGCTGAGAAATGAGATTTTATAGAGCTGATAATATTTCGTCGATCTCAGCTTGAAGTTCGTCAGACTGAGCTCGACGTTTGTCGATCTGATCATTGATTAACTGCTGAGTGAACTTTCGTCGAGCGCTGCTTGTTTTCGTCGAACGCAGCTTCAGATATATTTCGTCGAGTGCTGCTAGCTTTTCGTCGATCGCAGCTTTAGAGTAATTTCGTCGAGCGCTGCTAGGTTTTCGTCGATCGCAGTTTAACTTATATTATTTTCTCAGTCTTCCGTCTTAATGAGATTTGATCTAGTTTATACAAGATGTGTTATGATAGAAACTTAGACCATAAAGATAGATCCCGACTCAAATCAAAACTAGGGTTCCGACAATCTCCCCCTATTTGAGTTGGGATACAAATTTGAAATTTAAAACATATAGGGATCCTAATCCAAATCAAAACTGGTGATCCAACAATCTCCCCCTATTTGATTTAGGATGTCAAGCAAGAGAAAATAGAATAACTCAAAGCATAAGGTATTTGTAACAGTCATTATAAAGCTTTAAGGAGATATACAGAATAAACAGATAGTATAATTAATTGTTCTTTTGAAAACATTTAATCATAAATTACTAAATTTATTCTTCTTTTAATTTTCTCCTTCTTTTAATTTCTTCTTCTTTTAATTTCTTCTTCTTTTAATTTCTCTTTAATTTTCTTCTTCTTTTAATTTCCTTCTTCTTTTAATTTCTCTTTAATTTTCTTCTTCTTTTAATTTCCTTCTTCTTTTAATTTCCTTTTTAATTTTCTTCTTCTTTTAATTTCTCCCCCTGTCTTGATTCAGGGAACCCTGGATCAAGACCCCTAGAAGAAGGGTAAATGGGAATATAAGCAATTTTGATTCTTAGATTTTGTTTCAATAAGATTCTATTAATATGATGAATTGCTACAACTGTTAATGGATTCTAAGGAATTTTTAAGATAGAAAGTTTTTATCAGATTTGAATTGCTACAGCTGTTAATGGATTCTAAGGAATTTTTAAGATAGAAAGTTTTTATCAGATTTGAATTGCTACAGTTGTTAATGGATTCTAAGGAATTTTTAGAATAACATTGCCTGATACCTTCCTTCTTACAGAATTCTCTCATCAGAAGAGATTCAAACTCAGTGCATGATCACTTCTGATCAATGTAACTAGAGTAGAGTACTCAATCTTGATGGACCTGAGAAAGTCTGTCAGAACATGAAGTTATCTGACTTTATTTTTAAGATAGAAAATTCAAGTGAATCCTATAACTTTTTGTTTGATTACAATTGGAGTTAATAGGTCAAGCATTGCCTTATAGTTAGTTATATTGGCCTTTGCACCTGATAAGTGTTTTACCAATTGAAAGTTTCTTTGATAATCATTAAAATAAATGTTTGGTAAACTACTCTGATTTCATCGATCTCGGGTTGACAAAGTGCAGTGATTTCGTTGATCTCTGATCAAGGAATAGTTATATTTATTCTCTGTGTTCAAAGTTCGTTGAACTCTGATTCGTTGAGATCTGATCACAAGAAAATTATGCTTGATTTCTGTGTTCGGCTTTCGTCGATCCGCGTTCGACGAAGTCGTTTGATTTCGTCAATCTCTGTTCGACGAATTTTGTTGAACACAAAAGATTTAAGCAATTTCTACTGAGTCTTCTGCTACTTCTTTTTCCTTACCAGAGACAAATATTATAGATGTAGTTAGAGTATTTTTCTTTTGAATATGAGATAGATTAGATGAAAATCCTAAGCCAAGTTTGCTGCCATTTAATCTGGCATTTATAGTGCTTGTGATATTCATTAGTTTGATACTTCTCCCATTAAGAGATTGTTCAAACATTTCAGCCTTAATTGACTTATTTTTCAAAGAAATAATTTGCTCTTCTGATGTTTTCAAATCTTCTCTAAGTTTAGTATTTTCAGAAGTTAAATTGTTTATTTCTGTTAACTCTTTTCTGAGAGATTTGATTTCTTTCTCAGATTTTATTAAATCTGTACATAGCAATTTAAAATCTGTTTTGAATTTTTCAGAAGTAAAATCAAAACTTGAAATTACCTCATCTTCATCAGATTCAGATTCTGCATCTGAGTTGTGGTTTGAGCCATTTATGGCCATCATGCAGAATTTTATAGCTTTTTGTTCTTCTTCTTCTTCTTCACTTAAGCTAGATGATGATTCTGTATCTGAATCACTTGAGGTGGAAGAAGATTCAACTACCATTCTTGTGAGGGAGTTTCAGATGTCTCTTGCTGAAGTGCAATCAGCAACTATTTGAAAAATGTCATTTGACATTGTTTGAGCTAATATATCCATAGCCTTGACATCAACACTTTTCAGCTTCTTTGAGCATCTGTTGATGTTGGTGAAGTTGGAGGTCCTGTCAGGATAGAATTATAAATTTCTTCATTTATTGAATTCATATATAATCTAATTCTAGCTTGTCATAAAGAAAATTTATTCAAATTACAGATTGGTGGTCTAATGCTTGAAAATTCTTCTTGTGCCATGAAAAAGTAAAACTCTAAAATAAATTTAAGATCTAATTGATCTTTTTGATTCAGGTGTTAGCCTGTATACAATCAACCAACCTCTGATATCAATTGAAAGTGAGGTTAGATCTTAGATTTACTCTAAAGGAGGGAGGGGGGGGGGGGGGGGGGGGGGGTGAACAGAGTTTTAAAAGGTTTTTCACTTAATTTTATAGCGGAATAAAAATAGTGTTACTTATATGTGTATTGCAGAGTGAGTTATAAAATAAAATAAGGAAACACAGCACACAACACAGCAAAATAAGCACAACACAGACGACACAAGAATTTTATAGTAGTTCCCCACTAAACTTGGGTACGTCTACTCTTCTACCACACTTGGTAGGATTCCACTACAGGTTTTTGTTCAGGTGCCCTGCCACCAAGGGGGTTTTGATCAGGTGTCCACACACCAAGGAGCGTTTGATCAGGTGCTCTAACCAAACTACAGGTTTTTGCTCAGGTGCCCTGCAACCAATGGGTGTAACTTTTGAAGGGAGTTATAACTCTTTATACAGTTGAAAGAAAACAAAAATATATTGTTCTTCTCTTTCAGAGAAGACTCTAGTGGATCCTTGATGATGTTGAAGAGCTCCCCCTGATTTGATTAGTGTTTGATGATCAGGTCAGGAAGCTTCTTCTCTAGAATGTAGTAACTCCTTTCTTCTTCTTCTGCAGTTGAGATCCTGAGCAAATGATCTAGATTAAGTGTCTCAGGATGAAGATGATCTGCAGAGAAGAGTTAGCAAACAAGATAGATAAAAATATGTTGTTCTCTGTCTCTCTTTTCTTTGTGCTTTCTATGTATCTATGTAATCTGGAGAGCTTCTCTCTTATCTTCAATTCTTGATCCTCTCTTCTTAAAAGGAAAGAGATAAAGTCTCTTTTATCAACTGGACTCATCGAGAAGATAAACTGCCATCATTTATTTAAGCTGTTCTGCAACGGCTATATCATTAATTTGTTCTGCAACGACTATATCATTAATGTGAGGCAATGACAATTCATACAAAAGAAGGGCATCAATATATAAATAGAAACTATTCAAAATATTGTTTTATCAGATCTGACAACGTATAGAATTTTAGTCGAGCTGAGAAATGAGATTTTATAGAGATGATAATATTTCGTCGATCTCAGCTTGAAGTTCGTCGGGCTGAGCTCGACGTTTGTCGATCTGATCATTGATTAACTGCTGAGTGAACTTTCGTCGAGCGCTGCTTGGTTTTCGTCGAATGCAGCTTCAGATATATTTCGTCGAGCGCTACTAGCTTTTCATCGATCGCAGCTTCAGAGTCATTTCGTCGAGCACTGCTAGGTTTCTGTCGATCGCAGCTTCAGAGGCATTTCGTCGATCGCAGTTTAACTTATATTATTTTCTCAGTCTTCTGTCTTAATGAGATTTGATCTAGTTTATACAAGATGTGTTATGATAATAACTTAGACCATAAAGATGGATCCTGACTCAAATCAAAACTAGGGTTCCAACAGAGGGCAAGGCTTTTGATGTCACCTTCGCCTTTAGTACAGCCACGAAGACGCGACAATGCTGCAGGAGGCCACACCCTCCTTTCTCGCGCTTCAGACCTCGCACTCGTTGTTGCACTCAGTGGAACTCGTCCATCAGACGGTGAGGAATCTGATTGTCGCCGAGGCGAGGATCAAAGAGAAGGATGAGCTTAAGGACAAACTCGAAAATTCTATGGTCGGAACTGAGGAGAAAGCCGCCAGTTGCAAGGGCTTTTAGGTGACTTTGGTTAGTAGAAAAATTGCTTCTTCTTTCTGCGTATGATACTCGCATGTCGCCTTACTAACAACTGTTTGCTTGATACTCACAGGAAGCTGAGCTAGTCGTGCCTAGCTTATCTTGGAGCTGGGGCTAAAAGGGAGCCAAGTCGCGCTGGAGACGGCTCAAGTCAAGATTGCCGAGCTCAAAACTCGCGAACCGTGAGGGCTCCATCTGAGGCAGGTCCCTCCTTGGAGGGAAAGAACATGCGGATGCTTCCTTTGGAGATGTCCTCAGTGCACCGCGAGATTTCCAAATCCACCAGGCATCTGCTCCTTCACAAGTTGAAGTTCGATGGCCTGCTCTTGCCGGAGGCCGAGAATCTGACGACGGTGGACCTCATCCCCGAGCTCCTCGCTGAAGAGGTCGATTCCTTGGAATCTTCAGGGTCGGAGGAGGATGACGATGATGAAGACTACGATAAGGATGAAGATTAGTCGCCCAGGCGAGCAGCTAGGCTGCAATGCATTTTTGATCACATGTTGAGAACTTGTACACCTTTTTGTTTTTACATTTATACAGGGTGTTGCATTGCACTATTTTAAATGTAATGCACTCGCCGATAAAGTGAATGAAAAAATGACATCGAATTTTTTGACCCTGTTTTTCTCTCACTCGCGTGAGTCGACACTCGCTAGGCTCTTAGGCTCGAATGCGTTGAGTGCTCGCTAGGCCCTTAGGCTCGAGCGAGATTGAATGTTCGCTATGATCATAGTCTTGACGACGTTCTTGGATGCTCACAGCCATGTCGAGCGAGTAAGGCGCTTACTCGCTTATTTATACTCGCACTTCTCACATAGTCTTTTTTTTGGCCGAGTGTAGTAGGTGCATGGGGAAGGAAATGACATTCGGGAGGTCCTGCTGAACACACACGCTCGATGCCGCCATCCTACCTTTGACGAGAAGACAAAGGATCTTGGATAGGGAAACTACACTCGAGGGGTCTCGCAGGACACAAACACTCGAGGCCTCCATCTTATCACTGGTCTACTCCCTTCACTGAGGTCATTCTCCATGTCACTTGATAGTAAAAGAGAGTTAACATCACCACATCTCATGACTAAAAGCAATGGTGTTAAGCATAAACTCAAGAAGATTGTTGATCCCGCCTCGGGCTTCAAGCCCTTTTGATGTTGACGATGTCTTTGATGACAAACGATCTTTCCTCGAGGGAAAATGGTCTTCTCTTTGTCGAGTTAGGAGGTGGGTCCTAAACTCTCTCCTGATAACCTCTCCAATCGGATGAGAAATGCAATAGGGGAGGGGGTCATCGTCCAATATGCAAGAGGGGAGTTGATCTCGACTGTCAATGCAGAGGATCGGACGTAAGAGACCCATTAAAAAAACCTACACACTATCTCATCACCCGTTCTGGGTTTTATGGGAGTCAAGTCGGAGGCTTGTTTCACAACTCGATCGTGGAGATCAATTTCACCTGTGCATACATGAGACATACTTTTTGAAAAAAGCATAAGACCTCTTCTTTCAGGGTGAGGAAAATACACCTTCTCTTCGTCGAGTTGGAAGGTCGTCTCCAGAATATCTCCTAATAACCTCCCCAATCGGATGAGAAGTGTGATAGGAGGGTCATCGGCCAACATGCAAGGGGGAAGATGATCTCGACTGTCAATGCAGAGACTCAGACTTAAGAGACTGCAAAAAACCTTACACATCATCCCATCACACACTCTGTGTTTTATGAGAGTCAATTCAGAGGCTTGCTTCCCAACCCGATCGAAGATCGATTTTACTTACTATGCCTTGGAGAAAAGATCATGAACTCACGTGTTTCAGGGTGTGAGAAAACCATCTTTCATATAAATGAAATTATACAACAACAAGCATACCATTCCCTTCTAGGGGTAGAACCTTTTCAGGTTGTCACCTCTCTATGTGTTCCCAAGCAGCTATCCTTCGTGGTTTTGTAGGCGATACCCTCCAGTCGCTAGCGGCTCCTGGATGATGAATGACCCTTCCTAGTTCATGCTAAGCTTCCCGATGGCGGACGATCTTCCTGCTACATCCACCTTCTTCAAGATAAGGTCACCTTCTTGGAATTGCTTGATGCGGGCATGCTTGCCGAAGTAGTTGGCCATCCTCATCTTGACCTCTTCCTGTCGGACATATATGATGTCTTGAAGTTCTTCTATATAATTAAGAAATAGTCTTTGGGATTCTTCATTCTCGAGCCGCCACTCCTCGTCACCTTCTTCCGCCGCAATTACTCTTGGGCTCCGAACCTCAAACTCCACTAGGATGAGAGCTTCATACTCGTGGGATAACTTGAAAGGTGTCTCCCCTGTGGACAAATTATGAGCGGTCCTCAGAGCCCATAAGATAGAAGGGAGCTGCTCAGCCTAGTTCCCCTTCAAATTCTCAACTTTTTTCTTCAAGAGATTGATGACCAACTTGTTAGCAGCTTCCACCTACCCATTAGTCCGAGGATGATGCATAGAAGCAAACTGAAGATATGTTCCCAATTGTCTACAGAAATCCTCTAGCTCCAAGATGGCAAACTGCGGACCATTGTCGGTGATGTTGGCGAGGGGTATCCTGAATCGACAATCGATCCCCCCCCCCCCAGATGAAGTTTTTCACGATTTGAGATGTGGTCTTAGCTAGCACCTTAGCCTCGATACACTTTGAAAAATAGTCGAACATGATGAGAACAAACTTCCTCTACCCACTGGCTTGGGGGAAGGGGCCGATCAAATCCATTCCCCAGATGGCGAACGACCAAGGGGCCATAATCAAACGAAGCTGCTGGGCCGACTGCAGCTGAAGAGGAGCGAATAGCTGACATTTTTGGCACTTCTTTGAGAAATCTTTAACATCCTTTCGGATGGTCGGCCAAAAATATCCTTGCCTCAAGGTTCTCTGCTCCAAAGTGTGAGGCCTAGAATGACTTTCACACTTCCTTGAATAGATCTCCTCTAGGACTCCAGGTACTTCGGTTTCTGATGCACATTGGGCCAAGGGCCCGAGATGGTTTTATGGCACAACTCCCCCTCATGGAGTATTAATATGTTACCTTGTACTCGAATTTTCTTTTATCTTCTATTTCCGCCAAGAGCTGGCAGATAGCCAGAAATGCTACGAACGGATCCAACCAAGAAGTCAATTACTCGATCTCCATCATCTCCCCCTCTTGGATGGACAATCACAACAACTCTGATTGTGTCCCCATCCCTCGGGCCACATTTTGCCAAATGATCCGTCGTCGGGTTCTCTTCTTTGGGCACATGCTGGATAAAGAAGGATTTGAAGCCTCCTATCAACCCCTTTACCTTCACCAGATACCACTGCAGGACGACATATCTGACTTCAAACTCCCCGTGGATCTGTGATGCAAACACCATCAAATTGGTGAAGGTTATGAGATCCTAGATCCCCAACTCCTTGGCTAGGAGAAACCCTGCCACTATGGCCTCATACTCAGTTTGATTATTTGTGATGTGGAAGAGGATCTCAATCGCCTGCTCAATCCTCGTCCCATGTGGGCTCACCAAGACTATGCCCACTCCCACAGAGCTTTTGCCTGAAGCTCCATCCATGAACATCTTCCAGGAAACCAAGCCCGACGAGCCTTCACTTTCATCTGCCTCTACCGAGAAGTCCATCAGGAAGTCCGCCACCTCCTGTGCCTTGATTGCCACCCTTGGTGAGAAAAAATGTCAAACTCACTGAGTTCTACTGACCATTTTGCCAACCACCCCGAGTGCTTCACCCATTCATAATGCTTCGAAGAGGATATATGGCCAGTCACCACGCGGATGGAGTGTGTTTGAAAGTAGGGCCTTATCTTTTGCACCAACACCACCAAGGTGAAAGCCAACTTCTCCAGAATAGAATATCTTATCTCTACCTTCCGGAGCTGCTCACATAGTAGATGAGGAGCTGCCCCTTCCTTTCTTCTCTGACCAACATCAAACTCACCGCCTCCACCCCCACTCCTAGATAAAGGAGTAAGTCTTCACCTTCCTTCAGGCCTTGAAGCAAGGGGGCTTGCGCCATCTGCTTCTTGAGCTTCTCAAAATCCCTTTCACACTCCTCCGTCCACACAAACTGCTGGCCACTTCAGAGAGTCTTGAAGAATGAAGAGAACATCTCCCCAGCCTTTGACAGAAAGTGACTGAGGCATGCTAGCCTTCCTGTCAACCTCTGAACTTCCTCCGTGCATCTTGGTGACGTCATCTCCATGATTGCTTTGACCTTGTCGGTATTTGGCTCTACTCACTTCGGGGTAAGAAGATGCCCACCCAAAATTTCCTCTTCCTGCCCCCCGAATACACACTTCGTCTGATTGAGCCTCATCTTGAACTTTCGAAGGCTTGTGAAGGTCTCCACCAGATCATCGACATGCTCATGGATGCTTTTGCTCTTTGATCAAGAGGTCATTCATGTATACCTCCATGTTCCGCCCATTTTGCCCTTTGAAGAAATGATCCATCATCCTCTGGTAGGTGGCTCCCGCATTTTTCAATCCAAACGACATCATCTTGTAGTTGTAGCAACCATCGCTCGTGATGGAGACATCACGACGATCAGGGGTGCATCCGAATCTGGTGGTATCTTGAAAAGGAATCAAGGAAATTCATCATGGAAAAACCGACGGCAGAATCAACCAGCACGTCGATTCGAGGCAGGGGATAACAATCCTTTGGGCAAGCTTTATTCAGCAAAGAAAACTCTACACACATCCTCCAGCCCCTCCGGCCTTCTTTACCATTACAATATTGGAGACTAAGCCTGAATACTGGATCTCCGACACAAAGTCTGCCTCTAGCAGCTTCCTTACTATTGGAACACAGTTTTCCGCATTCCTTTTGTTTGAGAATAACAACTCCTACTTGTATTTGATCTAGTTTTCCATTGTGTTTTTAGCATGCAGGTTTGAACAAAATTGACACTAGGATGTTGTATTGTTGGTCTGGATTTGCTCACAAGCTGAAAAGATGAATGTTGTCTAATGCCATGCATTAGGACTTAACGTCGGCGTTGACTTTCGTTCCCACCAAGATGAAAATGACATGGAGGGAAGCTGCCATGATTGCAAAAGCATTTTGTGAATGATTTGACTTAACGCCAGTGTTAGCCTCAACGCCAGCGATAAGGTTGCCTAAAATGAATGTTTCCAAAGATGCAGAATCTCCTTCCTGTTTTGAAGATCCGAGCCGTCAAAGTATGTCTATACAGAGTCAACGCCTGGCGTTAGACTTAACACCGACGTTTGCTTCCTGACCTATAAATAGGTGGCATTCATTCTCTTCAACTATTGATTCCAAGGAGCCCTATTCCAGCACTTCAGAAACTCTGTGAGGGACGTATTTTCCAGACCACCATCTCCCACACAAATTCAAGAGAAGAATTCAAAGGAGGATCAGATCAACGCTAACCCAACGCGAAGAACGCACGCTTTGACTTCAAAGATATTCAGCGAGTCTTCGCCGTCTCTAGAATTATTCATAGGGAGTTTTTAATTTGTCTTTTATATTTTGTTGTACCTTTATCTTTTGTAATTGTGTAAGTGAATTTGCCGCGGTTGTTGGCCACTAGGTCCGTGCGCGGCTTAGGGGGAATTCGTCGCGGTTGTTGGCGACTAGGTCTAGGAGTTAGATCTAGGGGGGTGCTTGAGGCCTTTCTGGGGATAGAAGGGCTAGAGCGGCTTGAGGACGGATCTGGGGATAGATCAGCTAAAGCCAACTGGTTCTTAGTGAGAAGAGTCGGTATAGAAAACTAAAGAGTCTATTATATTCGCCTTTGATTTCTAGCGTCATAGAAATCCAGTTTTGTAATCAATTTTATAAATCATAATCATGTCTCTTCATATTGAATAAAATTGATTTATTGCACTCTACTTTTGATTTAATTTGCATCATATAAAAATATCAAAAGATTGTTTTAAAATCCTAAAGTTTTCGAAAACCCTTATTCACCCCCTCTAAGGGCGCCTAAAGATCCAACAAGTGGTATCAGAGCTAGGTTATTCCAAAATGGTTTCACCACCTGGAATAATGTCGCACCATTATCTCGCTTCTTATGAGGGACAGGGAATTAGTTGACCACCATTATTTACCGGGTCTGATTATAGCTACTGGAGAGCAAGGCTGTGATGTTTTTAATGACTTTAGATATAGAAGTTTTGGGAATGTTAGAACAACGCAATTCTCCTCTTACCGCCGTAGTGGGAGATGTTACGCTTCTAAAATCTAAAGATAAATGAGATGATCACGACAAACTTAGGTGCAAAAATAATGCTAAGGCAATGAACGCATTATTTTGTGCATTTGATAGAACTGAATTTAACCGTGTTTGTGCTTGTGAAACTGCATATGATATATGGAATTTATTGGAAATTACTCATGAAGGTACCTCGCAGGTGAAGGACTCAAAGCTTTTTCAACTGGAATCGGTGTATGAAATGTTCCGCATGGAACCTGACGAGGATATCGACGTCATGTACACAAGATTTACAAAAATTGTAAACGCATCAAGAATCCTTGGAAAGACTTTCGTTGACGGAGATCTAGTGAGGAAGATTCTTAGATCTCTTCCACCAAAATTCAATCCTAAGGTGCGACGATATCAGAATCTCATGATCTAAGGCAACTTCACATTGAGCATCTCATTGAGAATCTTAAAACCCATGAGGTAGAACTCAAGATTCAATATGAAGAGTACAATGCAGAGCCAAAGAAGAAGGCCTTAGCTCTAAAGTCCAAAAAGGAGGTCAATGATGATGAAGAAGATGAAGAAAGCCTTTTTGTAAAGAATTTCAAGAAATTCATGAATAATCCGGAGAGAAGAAACTCTTTCTGAAAATACTTCGTGAAAGATGCAAAAAGGAAGGAATCATCCTCTACAAAAGAAAAAGGCAGCGACGACGATGATGAGCGGCCACCGCCGGAGTGCTACCATTGCCGAAAGATCGGACACATACGGAGTCAGTACCCAAAATACCTAAAAGTGTGGAAGGAAAGGAGGTACCAAGGTAAAGAAAAGAAAAAGATTCTAAAGGTGGCTACATTGGATGATTCTTCCTCGGAGGTGTCAAGTGGATCTTCCTCAGGCGAGGATGAAGAGGCGAACATGTGCCTCATGGGTAGGAGCAACGATCTCACCGACGATGAAACGAGTGTCCAAAGTGACACTGAGGTACCTACTCCCACTTATGATGAACTCTATGATGAATTTCTTCAAACTTGCAAATATTTTGAAAAAAGTCTTAAAGATATTGATCTTTTAAAAATTGAAAATAAAATCTTATTAAAAGAAAAAAAACTAAGTAAAGAAATAAAAACTCTTGGAAAAGAAAAGGGAGGTTGCCAAGATAATGATCTTTTATTGGCAAAAATTCAAGAACTTGAAGAAACTCTCTCTAAGGCTCTCTCGGAACAAAAAACTGGTAAAAGAGAAGGGGGACTTAGAAAGAAAACTAAAAACTTCTCTTCTCCAAATTAATGAAGGAAATAAATCATTTGCAAATCGATGTGTAATACTTGTTAACGAAAATACCTCTTTCAAAAAGCCGAATCAATGATCTCAATATGACAATAAAAAAATTCGGGGTTGACCAAAAATCACTGGACATGATTTTAGGAAACCAGTGTCATGGCCTGCAAAGTTTGTTATGGGGTATGAATCGGGAAGCTACCGCCTAGCGTTAACCCCTAACGCTGGCGTTAGCTCTAGCTCCAAAAATCAAAACTCTTTTAATAAAAAATCATCTATTACCCTTTCTACCAACAAAAGTCAACAAAATTCTTTGAAAAATGTCTCAACCCCTTTTATTGCTTGTACCAACTGTTTGTTTTTGGTCACACCACAGACTCTTGTAGGAAGAAGGGAAAACGCACTTTAAAGCAAATCTGGGTACCTAAGACCTCCACCTATATCATGGGAGGAACCTCATGGGTATCCAGATCTTTACTAACATCTTCTTCTTAGGTGTGTTAGCAGGCTAAGGACAAGGAAGACATGTGGTACTTGGACTCAGGCTGCTCCAAGCACAAGACAGGCAATAAAGCAAAGTTCCTTAGCCTCGTTATGAAGAAAGGAGGGATGGTGACGTTTGGCGACAATGACAAGGGAAGAATCATGGGCAGTGGTGTAGTGGGTAACGACTTTTTCTCCATTTCAAATGTTTCATATGTTGAAGGTTTAAAACATAATCTAATATCTATTAGTCAATTATGTGACAAAGGACTAAATGTCTTATTTGAATCTTCAATAAATCTTTGCAAATTATAAATCCTAACACAAATGAAGTTGTACTCACCGCACCAAGAACTCATAATGTTTACATGATTGGTTTTCATGATCTTTCAAAATCATCTATCAAATGTCTTATTTCAAAAATGATGAATTAGAATTATGACATAGGCGTCTTGGACACATTAACACTAAACTTATTTTAAAACTAGCAAAATATAAATTAATTAAAGGACTACCTATGCTTAATAAAAATTTATCTTCACTTTGTCCACCTTGCCAAAAAGGAAAATTTTCTAGAACATCTTTTAAGAGTAAAATTGTAAAAATGAAATTTCTACTAATAGACCTTTACAACTAATCCATATGGATCTTTTTGGTCCAATGAGAAAATCAAGTCTAAGTGGTAAAAAATATACTTATGTTTTAATTGACGATTTCTCTAGATATTGTTGGACAATTTTCCTCGCCGCAAAATCCAACGCATTTTGTGAATTCTCAAAATTATGTAAACGTATTCAAAATGAACTTGATCTAAAAATTCAATGCGTACGCTCGGATCATGGGGGAGAATTTGAAAATGAAAAATTTACTACTTTTTGTAGTGATCTAGGAATTAAGCATGAATTTTCAGCTTCACGCACCCCACAACAAAATGGTGTTGTGGAGAGGAAAAATAGAATCCTTCAAGAATTAGCACGCACTATGTTCTCTGAATTTGGGTTACCTATATTGTTTTGGGCCAAAACCGTTAGCACATCATGTTATGTTATTAACCGTGTCATGCTTCGACTCCTTTTAAAATTAACCCCTTATGAATTGTATTTTCAAAAGAAGCCTAATGTATCTTATTTTCGTGTATTTGGTTGCAAATGTTATTTATTAAATACAAAAGATTCATTAGGAAAATTTGATGAAAAATGTGATTAAGCTATTTTTCTTGGCTATTCCGCAACTAGTAGAGCGTATAGAGTTTATAACAAAAGAACAAAATTAGTTGAAGAATCTATTCATGCTAGATTTGATGTGCTTGTTTCGTGTGTAGAGAAAATTATTGCAGGAAATGACGTGGAACCTCTCTCCCCATTAGAGCATGAAGATGACAAGCCATATGAAGAGGAGAACAAGGAAGAGGAGGAAATTAAGAGGAGTATGTACCTCCTAGGGTGCTAAAATTCACAAAGCATCATCCAAAGGAACTTGTCATTGGAGAGCCATCTAAAAGGGTAAAACTCGATCTTCCCTATATGAATCTTTTTCAAACCTTTATTTTGTTTAGGAAATTGAACCAAAAAAATATTTCAGCCGCGCTAAATGATGAATTTTGGTATTTAGCTATGCATGAAGAATTAGAACAATTTGAACAATATAAGGTTTGGAATTTTGTAGAAAGGCCATCAAATCATCCGGTAGTAGGCGTAAAATGGATTTTCAAAAATAAATTAGATGGTGAATCTAGGATTACTAGGAACAAAGCTCACTTAGTAACACAAGGGTATTCGCAAATCGAAGAGGTAGATTTTGATGAAACATTTGGACCCGTTGCTCGCTTAGAATCCATTCGAATTTTTCTTGCCTTCGCAAGTTTCAAAAGATTTAAACTATTTCAAATGGATGTTAAAAGTGCCTTTTTAAACGAAATTATTAAGGAAGAAGTTTATGTTGAATAACCCCCCAGTTTCATAAATGAAAAATTCCCAAATCATATTTTCAAATTAGATAAAACACTTTATGGTTTAAAACAAGCACCACATGCTTGGTATGATAGATTAACTTTATTTTTACTAAAGCACGATTATGTAATGAGAAGTGCCGATAATACACTCTTTATCAAACATGTTAATAATGATCTAATTATATTATAAATTTATGTGGATGACATCATTTTTGGAGCCACTAATGAATAATTATGTAATGAAGTTGTATGTGTAATGCAAAAAGAATTTGAAATGAGCTTGGTTGGAGAACTCACATACTTTCTAGGTTTTCAAATCAAACAAAAAAATTATGGAATATTTATAAATCAATATAAATATGTGCATGATATGTTGAAAAGATTTGGATTTGAAAACTTAATACAAACCACCACTCCTATGAGCGCATCTCTAAAATTTGGAAAAGATGAAGCCGGAATCTCAATTGATCAAACACTATATAGATGAATGATAGGATCATTATTATATATCTAAGTGCGTCTAGACCCAATATCATATTTGTCGTTTGCTTATGTGCGAGATTTCAAGCTAATCCTAAAGAATCTTATTTAAAAGTGGATAAACGAATCTTCAGATATTTAATCGGATCATCTAGTCTAGTTCTATGGTATCCTCGCAATGATTTCATTTATATTGCATGAATATTCCGACTCCGATTATGCGGGCTACTCACTAGATTGCAAAAGCACAAGTGGCACATGCCACTTCTTAGGCCCCTCACTAGTTGCTTGGTTGAGTAGGAAACAAAATTTTGTTGCCCTCTCCACCACCGAGACCGTATATATCGCACTAGGAAGTTGTTGTGCACAAGCCCTTTGGATGAGTCAAACACTAGAAGACTTTGGGGTGCATCTAAACAATGATGAATTAAAATGTGACAACAAAAGTGCAATTGATTTAACCAGCAATCCTGTTCATCATTCACGGTCCAAACACATAGATGTGCGTTATCATTTCATTAGAGATCACATTAAGAAGGATCATGTGAGAGTTAGCTTCATAGGCACAGAATCCCAACTTGCGGGCATCTTTACAAAACCTCTCCCGGATGCTCGTTTCAACATGCTCAGGCTAGAACTATGAGTCTTAGATATATCAAATTGAAACCCATAAAAAGCTATTTCTCCTCAAAACAAATTTCTGTACTAATCTATCAATCCTTTTGTGTCACATCACATAGTACATTGCCTGAATCAGCCTTCATCAAAATTATTCAAATTGAAATATAAAGTTCTTGTACAACCTATGTTCGCCGAGTGGGTCACCAGGTCCTAAAGGGTCAAAGGGCAAGATATTGGTCAAGAAGAGCACTCGCCCAGTTCAGGAGAGACAGGGGAGCCTCGGGCGAGTGCGAGACTCATCTGCATGACACTCACTCGCTTAGGAGTGCAAATGCGCGGAAGGCCAGACGAGTGATGGTGTTACCCCACTCGCCAAGCGAGTCAGGTATCAGGCGAGTGGTGCCCCCACAGACCACTCGCCCAATGGAATCTAGTGTGTGAGAGGTCCGACAAGTGGTGTCTTCACGGACCACTCACCCAGAAGGCTTTAGTGAGGAAATGACCAAGATACCCTTTGCGGGCTGCCAATAGCCCTTCACAACAGCGGAGTTAGGTTATTAGCAGACCAATTTGAGGTTCGATTGGTTAAACTAAAAGATGGATTTACGTTATTTGCAGACCAGACTAGAAAACCTATAAATAGACCCTTAAGGGCACCTTGGAGTAGATCGAATCCTTTGGGCTCTCTCCTCCAGGCTAGTTTTGTTTGGCTGTCAGTGCCCTCCAAGGTGCCCGGCTGAGCATTGGTTTGGGAGGGGAAGCTCTCTAAGATCTTCCGGGTGTGTGGCGGGACCTCCTTGCTACAAGTTTGGGTCTGTTCATAGTTCTCCACCAACTGTCAAGTGAGCTTGTGAGAGAAAAATAGGTGTAGGCTACAACCCCGGTGGGTCCAAACTCAAGAGACTGATTGAATGGTTCAACATTTTTGGTTCGGTGAGCGTGGACCGTAGCCTATACAAGAAAATTTCTAGCTGAGCTCCATGGCTGGAGGTGAGGAAGAAAGATCTGACCCAGGCCACTCGCAACCATCCGCGAAAGAGGTAACATTGGAAATGTTTGAGGACCGCAGGTGAGAGATCCTGCAGACCCTGCATCACACATTCACCGCAAGAAATGAATTCGAGACACCCGCAATCCCGGTGGTCGCGCCCCAGCTGATCGGCGAGAACGCTCCCGGCCAGCGACCTGGAAAGGAGGTGACGGCGGAAGCGAGTGGGCGAGATCTCCACGAGCGGCATCTATTCACTAGCCCGATGAGTGCAGAAGTTTTCGAGCTGACTCCGCGAGAGCGTACCACTCGCCGAGTGGGGAGGGAATTGAAGTCCTTTTTGTGAGCTGATCCTCTCTGCCCCAGTTTCGGAGGGTTTTAGAGGGATGGAAATGTCTTACTATACCGGCAAGGATGACCCAGTCCTACACCTGCAATGGTTCGAGTGCATGGTGTCTATCCTACCCATGTCGGACGCTTCCAGTGCTAGCTATTTGCCACCACTCTGAAGGAGAAGGCGAAGGACTGGTTCCACCAGCTCCCCGTGGGTTCTATTTGTGCGTTCGAGGATCTGCGTCGGAGCTTCCGACTGTGCTTCTCAACATCGAAGAAGAGGAAGAAGGATGTCAAGGCACTCTTCAAGATTAAGCAAGGGGCAGGGGAGTCGCTGACCCACTATGTTGATAGGTTCCAGGAAGAGGTCCTACTCGTCCAGGAGGTTCCCGGGTTCACCCTCCAGCTGTTCTTCATAGTGGGGCCGTGTGAGGGGTTCTTCAAGATGAACCTGAAGCGAAAGGACCATCTGTCCTTTGAAGAATTGATGGAGAGGGCGGTAGAAAAAATTGAAGGGGAGGTATCCAACCTGGAGTTCGCGAAAAGGTTGGCCAGACTGAGTGAGCCAGAGACGAGGTAGTAGGAGGGTAGAAGGAGAGACGAACCCAGAGGCCAGGGGTTTCAGGGGCAGCAACATGATTGGGGGTATCATGAGCCCAATAACCGGCTAGCCTGGAGACCCCAGGAGGGACCAGCGTGAGGTCAAGAAAGAGAATACCAGGGAGGGGGGAACTTCCAGGGAAGGGGGCAAGGGAGGGTCAACCCTCCAGGATGGAGACAAGGCCCCAGACCCCCTCTCCCCCCTCAGGAGCAAACCATGACAGTAAGCCGAGGAAAATGAGGAAGAGGATGAGGAAATGGAAGAGGGGGAAGAGGATGCAGGGTGGAGTTGCCCTATTGTGACTTCCACCAAGAAAAAGGCCACGCAACAGCCACCTGCCCGGAGTTTCTGGAAATGAGGGCAATAGGTCAGCATCAGCAACGACCAGTGAGGATCGAGGAAGTGCTTCCCGGAGAAGGGGAGGATATGTGTGAGGATAGAGCAGATGTGGGAGCCAGAGGGGGGATCGGGGTGATCCACGACGAGGTTGGGATTGAGGCGACTCACAAGAAGAGCCTCCAAACGATGTATAGGAGGAGCGCCGCGTCGACCTCCCAAACCCCGCCCCCTCGGAGAAGATCACCTTCTCGTCAGAAGACATACTAGACTATGAGGACCCGTTCTACGATGCCTTGGTGATCCAGACGGCTATCGAGAACTTCACGGTCTCTCGGATCTTGGTCGACAATGGGAGCTCCGTGAATGTGATCTTCAAGAAGGCCTTCGACGCGGTGCAGGTGGAGGCGAAGAGGGTGCAGGCCTCAGATGGGCCGTTGTTTGAATTTTCTGGGGAAATAAAGAAGGTCGAGGGAGGAGTCGGCCTCCAGGTGACATTGGGGGGGGGGGGGGGGGTCCCGAGGAACTGACAGTTCGTCATTGTAGACGCTCCGAGCAACTATAACGCGATTTTCAGACGCCCTCTCATCAGCACCTTCCGATGCGTTCCCTCATCCTTCCATCAATGCCTAAAGTTCCACAGCGGAGGAGTCCAGGTATGAATTCGGGGGGATGCAAAGGTGGCGAGGCAGTGCTATACGACTGTCGTCAACACCATCTCCTGTATGGCGAAGGCTGAGGAGGTAGACATGGAGATGAGGGGGCCAAGAGAAGAGAGGAAGGCAGGGAGGGAAATAAAAGGAAAGGTCAGTATCCGGGAAGAGGAGATAGAGGCGACGCAGGGGGAGCATGCCGAGATGATGGAGTAGCAGGCTGACACGGAAGAAGAACCCTAGCCGAAAGGAGGAAGGCAGGGGGCAAATGGGAAGAGCCATCCCGGCTTGAGGCGACAGAAGAAGTAGTTGAGTTGGAGGTCACCACTCGGGAAGGGAAGGTAGAGAAGGTGCGAGTTAGCGGGGCCTTGGTCCGGAGGATAGGGAGAAGATGTTGGAGTGCATCCAAAGGAGCGTGGACATCTTTGCATAGAGCATGACAGACATGTCGGGCATCGACGCAGAAGTGGCCTGCCACTGACTCAACCTCGAGCCAGGAACCCTCCCCATCCAACAGAAGAGGAGGGCCATTGCCGACAAACGGGAAGAGCCGATCCGAGAGGAAGTGGAGAAGCTCCTTAATGTAGGTTTTGTCTCGGAGATCCAGTATCCAGGCTGGGTCTCCAACGTCGTCATGGTAAAAAAAGGCGATGGCCGCTGGAGAATGTGTATCAAATTTTCACTTTTAAACAAAACATTCCCTAAGGATTGTTACCCTTTGTATCGAACCGATGTGCTGGTTGACTCAGTCGTCGGTTTTTCTGTGATGAGGTTTTTAGATGCTTTTTCAGGTTATCACCAGATCAGGATGCACCCACCAGACATCAAGGATGTCTCCTTCATCACGAGAGAAGGGTGCTACTTATATAAGATGTGTTGGATCGGTAGGCGCCCTTAAAGGAGGGGGGGGGGTGAATAAGGGTTGTAAAAACTTAAATTATATTTTGAAATACTTGCTTATGATAAGAAATCAAAATAGTGATTTTGTTTAAAGATCTAAATTGTTTTATAATAAAGGAGAGGATAATAAACAATTTAGAGAAATGAAGAACAAATCAATTTTATTACACAAAGAGAGACATGATTATTATTAATAAAATTGATTACAAAATTTTGATTTCAATGACGCTAGAAATCAAAGCGAAATATGAAAGACTCCTTTTGTTTTCTATACCGACTCGTATCCCCACGAACTGGTTGGCTTTAGCCGTTCCTTCCCCGGATACGGCCTCAAGCCGCTCTAGCCAACCCTTCCTCGGATATGGCCTCGAGCACCCCATAGACCTACACCTGAGACCTAGTCGCCAACACGAGGCGAATTTCTGCCCTAAGTCCTACCCAGACCTAGTCGCCAACACGAGGCGAATTTACTACACGATTTAAAAGAGAAGATGTGAAATAAAAAGACAATAATATAAAAACTCCCTCTATGTGGATCTCTTGGAGAAGTAGACGAAGACCCGCAGAGTATGATCGTAGTCGATGCGGTCTTTCGTCACGATGATGACACGTGTTGAAATCTTCTCCACGGATCTCCTTAAGCCTTTATGGATTTGTGGGAGTATCTCTCTGAACCTTCCTCTCTATGCTGTGGCACGAAGCTCTGGAATTTAGGATCTCAAGAGGATGAGGAAGACGGAGCCAAGGAGTCCTTTTTATAGCCTTGGAACTAGCGCCTGCGCTAGTGCTACCGTCGGCGCTATCCCATTTTAGGACATATTCTGCGCGGCAGAATCTTCAATCTGAGGAAACATTTCTCCCTTGCCTTCTGTGCTTCGTGCTACCGCCTGCGCTATCGGATACAGCCAGGCGCTATCTCCTTCTATATGTGCTCCCGGAATTGCGCTTAAGCATTCTTTTCATCGATCGAATTTTCGTCGATCGGAGTTCGTCGAGCGGGTTTCATCATTCGTCGAACGAAAATTCGCGAACGCAAGATCGTCGAACGCAAGATCTATTTCGTCGAGCGCAGTGATGAGCATTTCGCCGAGCGCAAGCTAGCAGTTCATCGAGCGAACGCTAGCGCCATCGCTTGTACTAGCGCGCCGTGGTAGAGTAAGCAGTTCGTCGAGCGCCAGTCTGCATCTCAGCGGTTCCCAAGCGCTAGCGCCAGACGTTAGGTGATACCGCCGACGCTAGAAGGAGTTTTGGATTTGATGGCTCAAATTTGGGGGCAACCTTCTTATGTAATCCTTGAGTCATGTGGACTTTGTTATCCTGCACACTTAAACACACAAGATCAAATACACATAGGATTTGTTATTCTCAAACTTAGGAGATGCGAAAGACCATGTTCCAACAAACTCCCCCTTTTGATAATAACAAATCCATTAATGATAAATCAGAGCATTAATATATAAGCATGATGAAACTTACTTGTGTGTATGTGAGAGTGATGACTTAGGATAATTATCGATTTTAGCATTTAGAATTGCTCCCCCTAAATACATGCTCCCCCTAAGTGAATGCACCCCTAATATGTAAGTTATCATTTTAATTAATCATGTTAGTTTTCTTTTTTGATAGCGGATTATATTTATCATGTTAGTTCTCCCCCTTTTGTTATTAGCAAAAGTGGGTAAGGAGGCAAAACATAGAAAAGTTTTGATTTAGAAGATAAAGGCATGATCGAGCTTTTTAGAGAGAGTGATAAGGAGTTTTAGAATAATTTTTATAGAGATAGATCTGAGTTTTTAGCTTAAAGATGAACAATATAACATTTTCCAAGTAATCATATTATAATGTTAGTTTTCTCTTTTATATAAGAGTTTTAAGCATAAAAGGTAATGATTTCCAAATAACCAATCTACCCAGACAATATATCTATACCCTAGCCCCGTACTAAGTGACGGATGGGCATGAGGAGCTGCAAACATGCCGTAAGTTGGGGTGAGTCCCATATGCAAACACTAGACACAACTCAACCTAGCACTCTTTCCCCCCCAGTGTCTCGCAAGGCCCCACTGGAACCCTCCCCGGTTAAGGACAAGACATGACTAGAGATAAAGGTTATCTAATGTCTACAACCCTACGCCCCCGCTATGGTGAGAAATGAAGTCATGGATAATAATTATTGGAAACATTTAAGCGTGACATAGCCTCTGGATTTATATTTTTATTTGAATTTTTTAAACAAACAACTCACGTAGCTATTTAGAAATCCATTAATGAATCAGAGTTTTAGCATTACAATATTTAGAATAACCAATATAAATTCTACCAAGTAAGTCTACCATTTGTTGAAAAAGGAATTTTGGTATTTAAGACTTTGATGTAAGCATGAAAGTGCAAGGTAGAAATATATGGTGATGATGCGGAAGACTTATAGAAATACAAGAAACATCTTATTGTAATCAATGATGATCCATAAAAAAATATATGAGTTAAATTTCATAAAGAAGATGTTTTTGTAAATCATTGTTCAAGTAAAATCTTTTAAGTTTAACAATAAAGTAACCAAGCATGAAATAATGTTATCAAAAAGAGATTACTACAACGTTATTTTAATTCACAATTTCAAAACATACCAAACATTGTAGAAAGCATGCTAGGTTATCTAGTGCATTTCATAAGTAACGAGTAGTATAGAATTAGCATTAGGATCCAATACTCATGAGAAGAAGTGTTATGGAAGATAATGATGTGCACATAAGTGTATTTTTGAGTAGAGTAAACAAATGTTTTAATCAAAAATACAAGAAATATGTAAAGTAAGAGCACAATAAAACACAAATAATTTTACTTTCACACACTTCAATGCACAAACAAAATGTACAACTACCAAGGTGCTTTGCACACACAATGCTCATCAAGACTTATCAGGGTGCAAAGTAGTGCTTGGGGGAACACATATTTTATTTTATTTTAATACTGAAACTAGTGATCCGGTGTACTTAAAAGTAAGTGGTTTTTATTTTGAATGAAAGATGTGGTTTGCACAAGATACTTTACTATTCTTTCCAAGGTGCTCAACCTCACAACGCTTATTAAGACTTATCAGGAGGTTCAAGTAGTGCTTGGTGGAGTTATCTTTGTCACTTTATTTAATGATTTTTGTTTTGTACAAAGTTCTCCGAATACACTTGTTTTGCAAACCAATATAATTTATGAAAACATCACCACTTTTCTTAACTTTTAAAAGTTCAAATAAAAGGAGTGTAGGTAAGATACTTGTGCAATTTTAATTCATTGTACTAATACACAACATAAACAAGCATTCTTAGATTAAACACATATGTAGACAATGCCAAAATAAGTGAGTGAATAAAGATCATTATCAAACACAAAACATTTACTCATACTTAGAGGCATGATAAGCTTAGTTCTACACAACTTTTACAAGATAATTGATGCACATATTAATAGATATATCAAAGCATGATGAAAACAATGTTCAAAGTAGTTTGAAAAGATAAATTGCAACATTATATAAGTTCTAAATAATAGAGTAAATCATGCTTGATTTTCACAGAAAAATCCATACAGTTTTTTTAATAGTTTTAATGTTTTATATTTTTGTATTTGATTTTTGCATAAAAAAATAGACTTTAAGCAGATGACAAAAATAAAAAAGGCAAAACATATTTTTTGTAATTTGGCTTTTGTATTTTTGTATTTGATTTTTCAAAAATGAAATATAATCAGAAGTGCAAAAATAAATAGTACATATAGATTACTATATTTTTAAGAATTTTTCAAAATTTTAAAAATACAGAAAAATGAATAGGTGCGCTAGCGCTAACGCGTGAAACAGTACACAATTTTTTATGATTTTAAAATTTTTAATTGTTGATCTTGATTAAGTGTCTCAATAGTAGTTTCATGCAGAAATTTCAGAATTTTAGGAGATGTCTCGATAGCGCAAATTGCATGAAACATTAGTGATTTTGTATATGACTTTACCAAATAAACTTTGCATGAAATATATTTTATTATATCACCATTTTAATTTTTCTAAGGCTTATATTTATCAATATAATATAGTTTGAAAATGATAGGAAATGTACGCACGAGAAGACATGAATGAACAAATCAAATATGCATGATTTTAGTGATTAAAGATAATGTTCATGCATAAGAATATTATGGATACGCCCTAGATGAGAATACCCAGCCTGTACATCTTGGTAAACATATAAAGCCTAACATAGACACAAATATTCTTTAGGTGATAATGTTAGTATGATAAGTTTGAGATTAATGTTATATCAATGTTTGATTGTGTTTCAACTTAGAGACCTAGAATGAAGTGATGATTTATTTGATTTGATATCAAGATGATTCAAAGGTCTAAACTTAAAATAAATCACAATACACACATAATAAACCAACCATGGTTTATAATATCAATTGTCATCAAATATTATATCAATTATAATTCACATAATTGTGATAGAAATAATTGTTTTTAGAAGACTTTTGATATGACTTATGATATATGATGTTAGAGAATTTTAGCAAAGGACATCAATAGATCATGGTGGTACGTGTGAATTCAATATTCATTATGAAGGTAAATTCTTTTAATACATTTTAGTGATTTTCTTTTAATTATGAATTTTGAAATATATATGTGATTTTTGATAGGTGAACAATAGTGATGGTTTATATCATGTTTGACATCAAGGAGTGAACACAATATAATTTGTTGTTGTGAACAAAGACAACTATATTGAAAGTTGAGCTTTTATTTAGATCTTGAACTTTCTTTTAGATCATGTTATTCCTCTAAACCACTTGTTGGTGAAGGCTAAAAAACTTAGTAGTCTAATAACTGAATTTAATTTGAAATATCTTATAGCAAATTTATAGTTCAATTTATATGAATACTATATGATATTTATGGGTAATGATTTTACTAGTAATAGATTGGTCATTTATAAATGAGAGCAAAATACTTGACTTTTACTTTTTGATTTACTTTGATTTGCACACTTCATTTAGGCTTTAGGGGACAAAGTCAAAATTTCAATATATTATATTAGATGACCATGACATGATGGCTTAAAAAGAAAACAAAAAAGAAAAAAAAATAGAAAAAACATTAAAGCACGTCATGAAGTAGAAATTTGTATATTTCAATTTGAAAATATTCTACTTCATGCATTTGGATGATACTAGTAGATGAGAGATTTGGGTATCCAAAGGGAACCAAGTGTAACGGTTCCTTTAGGTACCCAAATATAGCGTGATAATTTTTGGGAAGACAAAAATGAATGAATTCTTTCAAGTGGAGTTAATGTTTTATCTTTAACTTTGGGCCTCCATTCAAACCTTGGTTTAATATTATTTCTATTTGTCAAATTTCCATGATGATTTTGCAAAACATTATTTTTAGTTTTCAAATTTCCACTCATAATGATTTACTTGAATATTTGGATCAAAAAGGTTTTTGAATTTATACTTTGAAGGAAATTTGTTTGCATTTAATTTTAGGTTGGGAGAAACATGATATTATAAATTATGGTGATTTTGATTTTAATTTACAAATCCTTTATGTTCCTTACTCCCATTTTTAAACTTAGGTAAGATGTTCATATTCATATTCAACTTGTTTTTAGATATAGTTTGATATTGTGAATTTTTATTTATAATTTTCATAAGCAAGTTGATTTTTGATTTTAATTCATTATTCTTGATCTTTAGATTATGCCTAGCTTTATTATAAGCTATTGTGCTATTTTTAAGAGTAGAAACAATAGAGTCAATATGATTTTGATAGTCATTTCTAAATTCCTCAAATGTTTCGTCCATCTCTTTGATTTCAATTTTATAACTTTTGCATGTAGCACAATCACTTTTTAAAGATGTATTTTCTAAAAATAATTTTTCATTTAGTTCTTTTACAATTAATAGTTCTTTTTCAAAATACTTGAATTTTTCTTTAATATTATTATAATCAAAACACGGTTTTATATTTTCAATTAACGTGCAAGGTGGAGAATAATCAAACACATCAATCTTTGTTTCTACATTAATTTTAGCTTTTAAGTTTTTATTTTCTAAACGTAGTTTTGAATTTAAATTTTTTAATTTCTTAATTTTACGCTTAGAAGATTGTAGCAATTGTAATGCAGAAATAGAATTGCAAAAGATGGAATTTGATTTTCTTACAGCGCTTTTGGATGTGATGAGATTTGAGCATAAAATTCCTTTGTTATCTTTATCTTTTTGGCATTCGTCTTCCAAAGAAATGATTTCTCCTTTTCCACTTGATGTGCTCTCCATTGATTCATCATGAGAGGGGCTTTTTTGAACTTCTTTGCAAGCTTTTATGTTCTCCAATTCTTCCGTTTGTTTTATACCTGTAGAAGGAGAATCATACATTTCTTCAAGAAATTTCCATACTTTGTATGCACTAGAAAAACAATATATTAATTTGAAAACTTCATTTGATAGACCACAAAATAAATAGTGTTTGACTTTTGCATTTAGATGGCGTTCTTTTTTATTTGATTCATCTGCTGGTCTTACTATTGCTAGATTCCATGATTCGATATCTAAAGTTTTAATAAACCTTTCCATTAGAATCTTCCACCCTTTATAATTTGTCCCTTTAAATAAAGGTGGTGCTAGTGATTTTTCTTCTTCATAAAAATTTACCCCACTAGTAGAAGCGAGATCATGAGACGCCATTATTCCCAGTTGTTAAGCCGATTGGAATAAAACCGCTCTGATACCACTTGTTGGATCGGTAGGCGCCCTTACAGGGGGGGGTGAATAAGGGTTTTAAAAAATTAAATTATATTTTGAAATACTTGCTTTGATAAGAAATCAAAATAGTGATTTTGTTTAAAGATCTAAATTGTTTTATATTAAAGGAGAGGATAATAAACAATTTAGAGAAATGAAGAACAAATCAATTTTATTACACAAAAAGAGACATGATTATTATTAATAAAATTGATTACAAAATTTTGATTTCAATGACGCTAGAAATTAAAGCGAAATATGAAAGACACCTTTTGTTTTCTATACCGACTCGTATCCCCACGAACCGGTTGGCTTTAGCCGTTCCTTCCCCGGATACGGCCTCAAGCCTCTCTAGCCAACCCTTCCCCGGATATGGCCTCGATCACCCCCTAGACCTACACCCGAGGCCTAGTCGCCAATACGAGGCGAATTTTTGCCCTAAGTCCTACCCAGACCTAGTCGCCAACACGAGGCGAATTTACTACACGATTTAAAAGAGAAGATGTGAAATAAAAAGACAATAATATAAAAACTCCCTCTATGTGGATCTCTTGGAGAAGTAGACGAAGACCCGCAGAGTATGATCGTAGTCGATGCCGTCTTTCGTCACGATGATGACGCGTGTTGAAATCTTCTCCACGGATCTCCTTAAGCCTTTATGGATTTGTGGGAGTATCTCTCTGAACCTTCCTCTCTATGCCGTGGCACGAAGCTCTGGGATTTAAGATCTCAAGAGGATGAGGAAGACGAAGCGAAGGGGTCCTTTTTATAGCCTTGGAGCAAGCGCCTGCGCTAGTGCTACCGCCGGCGCTATCCCATTTTAGGACATATTCTGTGCGGTCATCTCCTTACCCCGGCAGGGGTGGAGCCTAATCCGGACAAAGTGAAATCTATAATGGAGTTAGGATCGCCGCGAAATGCTAAGGAAGTCCAGCGCCTGACTGGGAAGCTCGCAGGGCTGAGTAGGTTTCTCTCCCGGGCGGGGGAGAAATGCTCCTCCTTTTTCAAAGTATTACGAGACAACCAAAAGTTTCAATGGACGAAGGAGTGTGAAAAGGCCTTCCAATCCTTACAAAGTCAGCTCACCAAGGTCCACTGCTCCAGGGGCCTAAGGAGGGGGAAGGCCTAGCCTTGTATCTTGAAGTTGGGGCTGAGATCGTGAGCTCCGTCCTGGTCCGACAGGAGGGAAAGAAGCAGCTGCCCATCTACTACGTGAGCAGGGTTCTGAAGAAGGCGGAGCTCCGATACCCGATTTTAGAAAAGCTGGCCTTCACTCTGGTTGTCTAGGTCAGGAAGCTCAGGCCTTACTTCCAATCTCATTCGATCCAAGTAGTGACCGACCACCCCCTTCACAAAATCTTTGAGGGGGTAGAACATTCAGGGAGGCTCACAAAGTGGTTAGTGGAGCTGAGCGAATTTGACATCGCATTCGTCCCTCGGCTATCGATGAAGGCCCAAGTCGTGGCAAATTTTATGGTAGACTATGTGGTTGAGATGGAAGAGGAGAAAGCCCTTCGTCACGTCCCCTGGAAGCTGCTGGTTGATGGGGCCTCAGGAAGGAACTCTCTAGGAGGAGGGGTGATATTGGAATGCCCCCATGGAGTAAAAATAGAGCAAGCACTAGTGATACATTTTCCCATCACCAACAACCAGGCGGAGTACGAAGCAGTGATCGCCGGCTTGTGTATGGCTTAGGAATTAGGGGTTCACGATGTGGAGGTCCTCACAGATTCGATGGTCATAGCCTCACAGGTCAAGGGCGAGTTAGATGCAAAGGAGCCCACACTCATGAAGTATCTATCCAAAGTGAGGGGTCTCATCGGAACGTTCAAGACCTTCTCCATCGGGCACATACCGAGGGAAGAGACTACCCCAGCAGATCGGTTGGCCAAATCCGGTCCTCGAACCGGGGGAACCTTGACGAACCTATTTCGCCCATCGATTGAGGAAGGGGAACTAATGGATATAGAGCGACGACCCTCGTGGATGGATCCTTTCATAACCTTCCTGACAACGGGCAAGTTTCCGGTAGAGATTCCAGATCAAAGGCGCTTCAGGTACAAGTTCGCCTACTATATGCTTCACGAGCGAGACTTGTATCGAAAGACTCTCTCGGGACTCTTAGTGCGATGCATAAATGAGGAGGAAGTCCCGAGGGTCCTGGAGGAGGTTCACTCCAGCGAGTGTGGTAGTCATTCGGGGAGTAGGATGTTGGAGTCAAGAATAATGAGGCAAAGGTACTTCTGGCCGACCCTGAGCAAGGACACAACAGAATTCACCAAAAGTGCCAAAAGTGCCAATTGTTTGCCCCGCTTCAACTTTTGTCGGCCCAGAGGCTAAGGAGCATCACGACACCATGGCCCTTTGCCATTTGGGGAATGGATCTGGTTGGACCTTTCCCCTAGGCAAGTGGGCAAAGGAGGTTTCTCCTGATCATGATCGACTACTTCTCAAAGTGGTTGGAGGTTAAGGCGTTGGCCAAGGTAACCTCTCAGGTAATCTGCAACTTTATATGGGGGGAGATCATCTACCGACATGGGCTCCCTCAAGTCATAATTACAGATTGGGCCATAATTTGCTAGCAAAGAGTTTATCAGCTTCTGTAGCCAGTTGGGAATAGATCTCGGGTTCGCATCTGTCCATCATCCCCGGAGCAACAAACATGTGGAGGCGGCGAACAAGATCATAGTGAACCTGCTTAAAAAGAAAGTAGAAAACTTGAAGGAGAATTGGGTGGAGCAGCTCCCCTCATTCCTATGAGCTCTAAGGACTACGCCCAACACCGCCACCGGCGAGACCCCCTTCAAGCTCTCTCATGGTTGTGAGGCCATCATTCCCATAGAATTTGAGGTCAAGACACCGCGGTTAAGGGCCACCGAAGGAGGAGACGAAGAATGGAGAGTGGGGAATGAAGAGGAGCTGCGACTTTCCTTAGATCTGGTCGAGGAGGTCCGAAATCTTGCCGCCATCCAGCAAGAAGAAGTCAAGTGTCGGATGACAAAGTACTTTGACAAGCACGTCAGGATCAAGCAATTCGAGAAGGGGGATCTTGTCTTAAAGAATGTCGATGCGTCCGGAAGGTCAACAACGGTGGGTAAGCTCAATCCCAATTGGGAGGGTCCTTTTGACATTGAAGAAGCCCTAAAGTTGCGGTGATATCTCCTTCAGAATGTGGAAGACGAGTCCATCGGTAACACATGGAGTGGTGATGACCTGAAATATTTCTACCCATAAGTTTACGTAACAAAGAATGTTTGCCCTCAAATTGAGCTTTTCTTCATGAACAATGTCAACTTGTAGAACGATAAGGCTGGAAATATGGTTGGCCCTAAGCAGACCCGCTGACCAGGCTCTCACCTAGCTGGCAAGGTCGTAGGCTCACTCAATGGCAGGATGAAAGGTTTCAAAGGTTGGCCCCGAGCAGACCCGCTGACCAAGCTCTCACATAGCTGGCAGGGATGTAGGCTCACTCGGTGGTAGGATGAAAGGCTTCAAAGGTTGGCCCCAAGCAGACCTGCTGACCAGGCTCTCACCTAGTGGGCAGGGTCGTAGGCTCACTCGGTGGCAGGATGAAAGGCTTCAAAGGTTGGTCCTGAGAAGAACCGCTGACCAGTCTCTCACCTAGCTGGCAGGGCCATAGGCTCACTCGGTGGCAGGTTTCAAAAGTTGGCCACGAGCAGACCCGCTGACCAGGATCTCACCTAGCTGACAGGACCGTAGGCTCACTCGGTGGCAGGATGAAAGGTTTCAAAGGTTGGCCCCGAGCAGACCCGCTGACCAGGCTTTCACCTAGTTGGCAGGGTCGTAGGCTCACTCGGTGGCATGATGAAAGGCTTCAAAGGTTGGCCCCGAGCAGACCCGTTGACCATGCTCTCACCTAGCTGGTAGGGTCGTAGGCTCACTCGGTGGCATGATGAAAGTCTTCAAAGGTTGGCCCCGAGCAGACCCGCTAACCAGGCTCTCACATAGCTGGCAGGGCCGTAGGCTCACTCGGTGGCAGGATGAAAGGTTTCAAATGTTTCCCCGAGCAGACCCGCTGACCAGGCTCTCACCTAGCTGGCAGGGTCGTAGGCTCACTCGGTGGCAGGTTTCAGAAGTTGGCCCCGAGCAGACCCGCTGACCAGGCTCTCACCTAGCTGGCAGAGCCGTAAGCTCACTCGGTGGAAGGATGAAAGGCTTCAAAGGTTGACCCCAAGCCCTGCACGACAGTACCTTGCTCGCCCCCCGTGTCCCGTGCCCCGCGCGACAATAGCCTGCCCGCCCCCGGCGGGCTTCGAACGCGCCCGGCGGGCTTCGAACGCGCCCGACATGCACCCAGTTATATTTATAAAAAAATCATTGTATTTTACTTTTAAAAATTTAAAATTATAATATTTAAATTTTTTAATATATATATTATTATGTATTATATTATATTAAATATATAATTTAATATATATATATATATTATATTTAATAAATATACATTATTTATATTTAATAAAGATAATATATATATAGATATATTATAGTTAATAAATATACATTATAATTTATATAGATTTTTTCTTTTGTTTTTTAAAATCGCACGGGTCACCCCCCTTGCCGTCCCCCGCCGCAGGAGCCACCGCCGGCCTGACCGAAGGTCACCGGCGAGGTCGCCGGACCCCGGCGAATCTGTCGAGGTTAGTCCGGCGGCGCTCCGGCAAGGGCCACCGGCGAGGGGAGCAGCTATCGGGGGAGCGGCCATCGGCGCTGCAGCGGGATCTACAGTTGGGATTTTGTTTTGGCTATTTGCAGTCCTCATCAATAAGGTTTGGCTATTTGCAGTCCAGATCATCATGATCCAACGATTAAAATTTAACGAATAGTTGTATTTTGACATCAATTTGGACATGAATGTATTTCTTTATAATATACGAGTGACCGGCACGGGCCTCCGACCCGATCCAAGGCGACATTTGTCGTGGGGGCGACATTCACAATAGCATAGTATTGATCTAAAAAGCTCAAACCTCCGCATTCATTGCCAAGATCAATCCCTTCTCTCTTATATCCTGCAGGTTTATGTATAATAAGTCTATTATTTGGCAATTATAAGAATCTGAGCAAATAAAATTAGCAGTGTGTTCTGCTTAACATTGCTTTTCTCTCATTCGTGATCTATGTTCTCATGCATGAAGTTGTTTAGTAGCACGAATTACTTCACATTATTCTTCTTTTCTTTCATGGCAATTTCGAGGCATTTCTTATTTGATCATGTTGGGCATATGTCCTTAATGTATCTATCGACTGTGTTGTGATATGAGAAATATTCTAATGGAATATTGAATTTAGGATGTATAATATATATGTCTATCTTATGAACAATAAAACCCAAATCGAATACTATTTGCTAGCTTTCATAAAAAGGAAGAGCAATGTATTCATGATGCATGCAACTTCTATATTATAATATAATCAATGGATAAGTGAGCTTAATAAATATGTATTCTCACGTAAGCAATTCATCAAACATGTAGAGATCAATTAGGGTCCGTTCGTTTGAACGGAATTAACTTTCTGGAATT
This sequence comes from Dactylorhiza incarnata, assembly GCA_033032865.1. Classification (NCBI taxonomy): domain Eukaryota; kingdom Viridiplantae; phylum Streptophyta; class Magnoliopsida; order Asparagales; family Orchidaceae; genus Dactylorhiza; species Dactylorhiza incarnata. The sequence continues at coordinate 11,320,397 of JAWHQI010000047.1, read as the reverse complement.
GGTTTTTCGACAAAAACCAATATCTACATGAATTGGCTTTGTACAGAATTCCAATTTTGTTGTTCGGCTGTAAGATTGAATTCAGCCAACAGAATTGGAATTGAGGCACAAAAGTTGTTCGCCTGAATAATGGAATTGGTATTAGAATTTGCATTATACAATAATTTTATAATACTCAAAATATGCGTTAGCGCCGAACGCATTAAATTGCATAATACGTTTTACGACGCGCATTTTTCGCCCAAGCGCAATTTTTCGCCTAGGTGCGCACTTTTTTTTCTGGGCGAAAAACGCGCGCCCGGGCAAAAATCCCGTGCCCGGGCGATTTTTTCGCCCGGGCTTGATTTTTCCGGCCGACCACGTTGATTTCGCTCGGGCGCAATTTTTTCGCCCGACTGCAATTTTTTCTCCCAGGCGCGTTTTTTTCGCTAGGACACGTTTATTTCGCCCGGGCGTGAATTTTTCGTTCGGGCGCGTTTTTATCGCCCTGTCGCGTTATTTTCGCCCGGACGCGTTTTTTTCGCCCGGTCGCATTTTTTTCGCCCGAGCGCATTTTTTTTGCCCGGTCGCGTTTTTTTCGCCCAAGCGCGTTTTTTTCGCCCGGGCGCATTTTTTTCGCCGGGGCGCGTTTTTTTCGCCCGGGTGCGATTTTTTCACCCGACGCGTTTTTTTTCGCCTGGGTGAGTTTTTTTTTTCGCGAGGGAGCATTTTTTTTCACCCGGTCACGTTTCTTCATCGGGGCGCGTTTTTTTTCTCGCCCGGGCGCGTTTTTCTCGCCCAGGCGCAATTTTTTCTCCCGAGCGTGATTTTTCCCAGGCGAAAAAAACGCGCCCCGGGGAAAAATCTCATTTTTTGCCCAGGGGAAAAAAATGCAATCGGGCGAAATAATTGTCAAAAAAATGCGATCGGGTGTACACAGGCGAAAAAAATGCGACCGGGCAAAAATAAACGTGTCGGGGGGGGGGGGGGGGGAATACTGCGCCCGGCAAAAAAACGCGCACGGGCGAAAAAAAAATCGCGCCCGACAAAAAATATCGCGTCCGCGAAAAATATATCGCGCCCGGCCAGAAAATGCGCCCGGGCGTAAAAATCGCGTCCGACAAAAAATATTGCGTCCGCGAAAAATATATCGCGCCCGGCCAGAAAATTCGCTTCCGACCGGAAAAATCACGTTCGACCGGAAAAACCGCGTTCGGACGGAAAAATCGCGTTCGGGCGGAAAAATCGCGTTCGAGCGAAAAAAGCGCGCCCGGGTAAAAAAATGCGCCCGAGCAAAACACTCCCGGCAGGAAAACACGCGCTTAAGCCGAAAAACTCATGGCCGACCGAAAAAAGCGCGCCCGGGTGAAAATGCGTTCGAGCGAAAAAAGCGCATCCGGGTGAAAATTGCCCGGCCGGCCGAAAAAACCCACGGCCGACCGAAAAACATGCGCCCGGGCGAAAAACGCCAGCGTGGGCAAAAAATAAATGTCCGAGTGAAAAAATCGCGCAGACCGAAAAACACGCCCCTGACCGAAAAACCCACTCCCGGCAGGAAAACACTCGCGTAGGCCGGAAAACTCTGGCAAAAGCACTCAATTATGAGGAAAACTCGTTGGTGGAGGTAAGAATTGACGATTTGATTTTTTAGTTCAAAGTCAAAGCCATGAGTTTTCATATAAAAGCCAATATCCTCATAAATTTCGTTGCGCCGAACACTTGAATTGGATTTCTAATCGCCAATGCTAATTCCAGAAAGCCAATTCCGTCCAAACGAACGGACCCTTAGTCAATTTGTACATGTTGCTGATAAACAATGAAATCTGATTATGAAACATGTAGAGAGCAATTAGTCAAACATGTATTCTCACTTAGGCAATTCATCAAACATGTAGAGAGCAGTTGGTCAATTTGGACATGTAGTTCCAATAAACATTGAAACCTGTGCAATTTTTTTAGGAACATTAAAAGAGATTTGTTCAACTGTATAATATATGCATATCCTACGAACCTGAGAAACTTTTTTAAGGAAAGAAATATTTGTTCAACTGTAATAAAATGAAGAAGTGAATAAGATTAAGTTTTTTAGGGAAAAATGCAAAGGTCATGAAAGATCCTAAGGCCAGAGATTCAATCATTCAATATCAAGAAAACAAAAATAAAATTTAGACAGAAAAATGAGATGATACCCTTGGAAAATCGCACCTCACCGGAGAAGGAGACAATTGATGCACTTCAGAGGCTTTTTTGCTTACGGAAGAGCCAAAATGGGTTGTTGCCATGTTGTTCTCCAGGCCCCTAATGAAAATTAAAATTAAATTTTGGCGAGCACCACAAAGCGCATAGAAGAAAGAAGAAATGGGTAAATGGTTCGAGTAGAGGGAAATGCTTCGGGAGGCCTTAGTGAGAATGAAGGCAGAGAAAATGAAAAAAAAAACACAAAACAGAAGAGGACCTTGGTTCAGGTACCCAAGATTGAAGGCCTGCGAGATGTCACCAGAGGAGATGAACAACGAAGAACGCTCGATTTGATTACCGATTATTTATGGACGGCTTGTTGTAGATATCGTCGTAGGGAACTTCGACGAAAATCGTCTTCAGTGGTGTGCTTCGGTCAGCGTCGTCGATTCAAGGTAGACGGATGATGCCCTAGCAGATCATCTTAAGAGGTGAGCTTCAACCGGCGTCGTTGATTCAAGGCAGACAGACGATGCCCTAGTGTGATAAGAGCGGAAGTAGTGCGGCATGCGGGAGTTGGCATGGGTGTTCACGACGGCGGGACGGGGGAAAGAACGAAACACGGGGGTTCGCGAGGGCATCGCGGGGGAGGAAAAGAGAAGAAGAGTGGCTGCGGGTTTAATGTTTGCCTAGTGTTAGGTTTTGCCTCCTAAATCTGACGGCTGTTATATTATGAAGCCATATCAGATGGTCCAAATTTTTTAAGTAATTTTGAACTCATGCTATTCGCAGACTACCATATTTCTTTTTAATATAGTATAGATATATAAACTAGTATATAAAGATGTCTCCTTACCGTGTGTCTCCTTATCGTGTAATGGTATGGACCATCAAAGCCAGCAATTCTAATCCATTCAATCTTCTCTCTTCATTTTTTTCAATAAATAAAAATCTCTCCTTCCTCCCGATGGGCCTTTGGGACTGCAATCACACGCTCAGAGGACTGCGAATGGCGAAGTGTCATTGCGGCCGGGTCACTGTAGTTGGCCGCACAAAGGGCTCCGTGCACGATCACTCGAGCATATAGTCGCGCTGTTCATTTGTGCGACAAAGAAATATAGATCTCCGGATCAAATGTTGTACATGTAACCAATAGAGTTACAGAAGAGCTACTAATTGCTCTTTACAAACGTGTTTATTGTGTTGGTGGGCGCATGTAGCATCGGGGCTACAAAAATAAATAAATAAAAATTCAATAATATTCTTCAATGAACTCCAAGGCTCCAAATGTGTTTGCTGCATATAAAGCATATATATGTGGACATACAAATGATCATGCGTACTGTATTTACAAAGATGCCCCCCAGATTTCTTTCTTTTACCAAATTAAATAATAGTCATTAGCATGCATGTTTTCCAATCCAAACATAAAAAGACAATTACAGCTTGAGCTGCAGCAACTGCATCAGCGGCCATATTATATCCAAGCGGCGGAAGCCTTTAGGAACCTGCTTTTTAGTATGTCATTAAATAAAATCATGTATAAAATATAATTAAATTGCTTTAATATTAATATAATAATATATACCTCGACGATAAAGTGTGCCCATAGTTCTTGTGACCGGCTCTCCAAAATGCCCTTCAGAATGGTGAGCCCCAGACGCTTAATTGCCTGTGCTATTTCTAAGAAGAGACTGTAGTTACTGCATCGCATCTTCAAAATCAACATCTTTGTTAATGATACTCAAAAAAGTCTCATAAATATATATACATATGCATTTTTTATTTTTATACCAAGGCTCCATTTTGGTACAGCGGTGGCGGTCATGAACGCGGTGATAAACGCCACCTAAGAAACCTCATCCACTTGAATATAAAAGTGGATGAAATTCCTTAGGTGCCCGTTCATGACTGTCAGTTTTACCACCGCGTTCACGACCGCCACCGTCGTGCCAAACTGAGCCTAAATCTGCTTAAATATACTCATTCACCTCTACAAGCATTTGATCAGGCTGACCCAGATTCTCAATAATCAGGGGAAATGCCACCAAATTATTTCCCAGCCCGCATGCCCAATTTGTCCCCGTTTCCAGAACATGGGGGGTGCTTTGGACAATCGGTCCCTCGTCTCCAACCTGTATGATTATTTCATAGAATCAATGCGCGTCCGCAGATACTTAAGTTGTATAACCACTTGAAAAAAATGAGATCAGGGACAGCAGAGAACACCGAGATTAATAGGATTCGCCTAAACTGGAATCAACAACCACGAAGGGGAGAGGGAGGGGTCGAGGGGAGGGTGGGAGAGAGCCGATCTGTTAGTAAACAAATAACACTACAACTACTGCTAAAATAAAATCAACAACCATAAAGTCTTAATTCCAGAAAAAAAATTAAGATGACGCAAGACGAATCTATAGGCGGCGGATAATCCGCGACATAACCCTACATGCTATGCAAATCCGACGGCGTGAATCCAAATTAGATAATAAATTTAAAACATCCCACGCAAAATAAATTCACAGCAAGGCAGAGTATTTTATTAGGACGAAAACAAATTTAGGCTTTCCTCCGCGTGGAGGGCCAAAGCTAGAGCGCGCGGCGAATAAACCCTGCAAATCACAATAATAATCTAGGGCAAAATTCCACGATAATGGTCTCCAAGCAAATATAAAATGTCCAACCCAATAAATAAAAATGCTGAAAATAATAAGTCCAATACAACGAAATCTCACCAAATAGTGGGCTGACCAAGGCACTGAAGATTCCAGAGCCGGATGCATTTTGACGGCGATCTAATGTGGAACCGTCGGCGTGGAAATAGCCTAGGTGGCTGTCCTCGGCGGTGGAAGATGGAATCGGACCGAAAATGGGTAGATCCGGCCACTAGGGACTAGATCCGGGATACGGGGTGATGTATGGTGGTAGAAATAATGGATCGTGGTTGGAAACTCTAGATCGGAATTGATCTAGCGTTCGTAGGATATTTGGGAGTGGAACCACGGAGGGAAGGGAGGTGGATGGATGGCAATTCCGTGGGGGAACAGTGTTTCGGTTGTGAACAGTAATGCCGTGAACAGTAACCTCGTGAACAGTAATCCCGTGAACAGTGATTTTGTGAACAGTGATTTTCGTGGTTATGGGCTGCGGGTGGGGTTTCGGAGGGGGAAGGAGGCAATGGATGGGTAGTACCTTGGGGAGAAGTTTGAGCACCTAGGAGTCGTCACCTAGGGTTCCACGGCGTCAGCACCGCGGGTTGATCGCTGGAATCCGGGAATGATGTTCTCCAAATTCTGCAATGCCTCCAATCAGCCCACTACTCTCTTATTTATAATAAAAACAAAGCTAGGGCATCCCAATCAACGACTATGATTGGCCGGGGGAAAATCCACTTAAATACAACAATAATAAACCAAAATATATAAAGTAATATATGAAATCGACTCGCAACACGAATCCGAACGCATCCACGGAGTCGGATCGTCGATCCGGACACGCCATATATGGTAAGTCGCCAAATCAGCCCCGAATGGGCCCAAAGCTCGTCCTCGCCTCTGCTCCGCATCAATCTCCCCGGCTTGAAAGAATTCATCTCCCGATGAATAGGGGTCAGGATTCTCTCGCCGAATGCCAGGTAAAACTCAGAGATGCCCGCCAGAGGTCGTCCAAGTGTCGTCGCTGAAAAGTGGCCTCGCCAATCAACTCCTCCGGACTGAAAAGTTTCCATCCCCAATGAGTGGAAACGGACGTACTGAAGTCGAAGTCCGGGGGCGAATCGATCAAGCTCTGCTGCAAGTTCCCGGATGTCATCAACGCCTGTAGTAGGAATGTACCGGCGAAATATGGTCTCCGTGATGCTCTCAACGCTCAACTCACGAGTGGTGGATCCCGGTGCGATCGGCGGCGCCGTCGGTAGAACCAAAGAAGACGAGTCCCCAGGTGGGTGGGTGTCAGAAGTGGGTGAGTGGTGGTGGCCATCGGACGTGGGTGGGCTATGAGGGTGGTAAGGCAACGGGAGTGGAGGTGTGGGCGGATGGAAGTCCCAACTGCTTGGGTCCACATACTCGCGAGGCTCGTAGTACGGCGTCATATCTTCAACACTAAATACCAGGTGGATACCCATACTTGCAGGGATATCAAGATCGTAGATGTTTGCTTCGATATGTCTCATGATTGTATAGGGATCCATTCGCTTAACGCTCATGTTTCTAGCAAGCCTCGCACGGAGCCTCACAACGCAGATTTTCACCATCACCTGCTCGCCTTCATGAAGTACCTGCACTTGCCAGTGAACATCCGCATGTGATTTACAAAAATTATTATCATTATGGATTCTTCGTCGGGCCGACTCATGACACACATGCAAACGATGAACAGACAACACAACAGACTCATGCAAATGATGACGAAACGATTCAACAGACTTATGCAAATAATGTAAATGAGACACGACTGACACAATATACTCGCTACGGGAAAGGGTAATTGCCACTTGAACATCTACCAAAAGAGGCGGCTTATCAGGTGGCTCTCTCGGAGGAGTGTAGAAAAACTCATCTCGTGTGTGACGAGTGCTCAGATGATCGTGAGAGACAACTATACTCAAATACGAGTTCATAAAGATCCAAGTGTCTCTCAGGGAACGTGACGCATCAGGGGGCTCACCGGGAGGTGTGTAAGAAAAGTCATCGCGAATGCGACGACCGCCTAAGTGAAAATCATGTGCACCGCCCAGAAGACGTGGCTCTATAGTGTAGTGAGTGTCCCCGAAAAGAAAGAGCTCGTCTGGTGGGTCAGCGGGTGGTGTGTCCCAAAACTCATCACGAATGTGATGTGTCAGCAGGTGGTGCCCTAAATATTGGATGCCTCACAATATCCATCCTCTGGGGCGGGGTCAGGGACGATAAAGGAAGAGGCTTCCATAAATCGATACTCATACATGCAAGGCTCACCTGAATCTCATCCTCACCAGGATGTGGCGGATCATCCAGAGGCTCAACTGGGGGTTCATCATAGAACTCGTCACTAGGGTCATGGTCCTCCAGATGAGTACCATCGTGAGGGGTGGTGTCCCCGTGAATGAGTGACATAGCCACTACAGGATCAACACCAGGCTCTGGTCTCTTGGTTGTGATGTGACTCAGGGTAACGACAATGGGAGAGCGACATAGATATACGCTCAAGAATGGGTCTGTGGGTGCGGTGTCAAGATGTGAGTCAAGGGTAGGGGTGCTAAACAACCCATGACATGCCAGAGGTGGTGGTGTGGGTGAGGGGCACGTCACTATAGGCTCAAGAGGTCGCTCAAACTGACTCTCCGTCGGGGTCACGAGAGACGGGTCAGAATCAAGAGATAGGTCACTCACTGGGCTAAGCACCTCACTGGGGTGAGAGCAATCCGTATTAGGTATCACTTCTGCCATGTCTGACAGAACAATGGTAGGTAGAGTGGTGTCCTCGGTGTGGGAGGAGCTTGTACTGCAGAGGTCAAAGTGAGGATCCAACCGACCAGCTCTTGCGGATCTCAAAGACTGTTCGTAACGAAGAGCAAGCTGATACGTCTGCTCTAGGGACTTCGAGCTATGATAAACCACCTTAGTACGAATGTCTGGTCGAAGGCCAGACCGAAATCTGCAAGAGGTCATGGCTGGGTCCTCTCGGATATCGCTCCTCACAACTAACTCATCAAAGCGATCCCTGCACTCAGCGACGGACATGGATCTTTGCTGAAGGGAAAATAATTGGTCGAGCAAGCGACTCCGATACGACGAAGGCAGATACCTCTGACACAATGTACGCTTCATGTCCACCCAACTAGTGATGCGATATAGACGGTCTCGCTCGCGTGTCCTCTCAACGCTAGCCCAATATGTCCCCGCCTGATCTAAAAGCCTAAGTTTCGCAAACTTGACGCGACGCTCACCGACTAACTCAAAATGATCGAGATAATACTCCATATCCACTAGCCAATAACTGAAAGACTCGGGATTCGATGAGCCGTCAAAGGAAGGGGCAGCCGTACGAAACTGACTCTCAAGATCTCTCTCGGAATGACGCTCATAATAATCGTTCCTAAGGTAATCGAGTCGTGTCGAAGGATCGACACGATCCGCTCGCGTGTACGGATAAGAACGATGACAACCAGCATACTGATCGTCTCTAGTGTAGTGATCTCGTGTCGGTGGGCCAACACGATCTCTGGAAGTGGTGTACTGCGTTCGCGAATAATCGTCGTAGTAACGTGAAGATCTCCCTGACGGGGCTCTGTGAGAGCGGGTGCTAGTGGACTCGAGACCTCTAAAGTGAGGGGAGGAATAATCGTGATAATCGTGACACTTAGACATAATGAAAAATTCCTATAGACTCTACGACTGCGTATCGAAAAGTGCGCGCAACCTCGCTTTGATACCAATTGACGCAGGACGAATCTATAGGCGGCGGATAATCCGCGACATAACCCTACATGCTATGCAAATCTGACGGCGTGAATCCAAATTAGATAATAAATTTAAAACATCCCACGCAAAATAAATTCACAGCAAGGCAGAGTATTTTATTAGGACGAAAACAAGTTTAGGCTTTCCTCCGCGTGGAGGGCCAAAGCTAGAGCGCGCGGCGAATAAACCCTGCAAATCACAATAATAATCTAGAGCAAAATTCCACGATAATGGTCTCCAAGCAAATATAAAATGTCCAACCCAATAAATAAAAATGCTGAAAATAACAAGTCCAATACAACGAAATCTCACCAAATAGTGGGCTGACCAAGGCACTGAAGATTCCAGAGCCGGATGCGTTTTGACGGCGATCTAATGTGGAACCGTCGGCGTGGAAATAGCCTAGGTGGCTGTCCTCGGCGGTGGAAGATGGAATCGGACCGAAAATGGGTAGATCCGGCCACTAGGGACTAGATCCGGGATACGGGGTGATGTATGGTGGTAGAAATAATGGATCGTGGTTGGAAACTCTAGATCGGAATTGATCTAGCGTTCGTAGGATATTTGGGAGTGGAACCACGGAGGGAAGGGAGGTGGATGGATGGCAATTCCGTGGGTGAACAGTGTTTCAGTTGTGAACAGTAATTCCGTGAACAGTAATCCCGTGAACAGTAAACTCGTGAACAGTAATCCCGTGAACAATGCTTTTGTGAACATTGATTTTCGTGGTTATGGGCTGCGGGTGGGGTTTCAGAGGGGGAAGAAGGAGGCAATGGATGGGTAGTACCTTGGGGAGAAGTTTGAGCACCTAGGAGTCGTCACCTAGGGTTCCACGGCGTCGGCACCGCGGGTTGATCGCTGGAATCTGGGAATGATGTTCTTCAAATTCTGCAATGCCTCCAATCAGCCAACTACTCTCTTATTTATAATAAAAACAAAGCTAGGGCATCCCAATCAACGGCTATGATTGGCCGGGGAAAAGCCACTTAAATACAACAATAATAAACCAAAATATATAAAGTAATATATGAAATCGACTCGCAACACGAATCCGAACGCATCCACGGAGTCGGATCGTCGATCCGGACACGCCATATATGGTAAGTCGCCAAATTAGCCCCGAATGGGCCCAAAGCTCGTCCTCGCCTCTGCTCCGCATCATAAGACTTTCGATGCATTTATTAGTTAATGATTTTTGTGAGATTAAAACAAATTTATTAAACATGAGAAACTTAATAGTTAATATCAATCAATGATATTTAACTTTTAAATCGGTTTGATTTGCTAAAAAACTTTGTATTATCTTAAATGAAATATTAAGTATTTGTTAGTAGCAGTCATTGCGTGTTATTAATGTTATTTTGAATACTCTTTGTTGCGGGTCGCTCGGGTGCCCTGGTAGACCGATTCAATTGAACCACTATGGCCCGAAAGAGAACTGAGCGAGCAAACAGTCAATGAAAGAAGTTAGTAAATGACAAGAGGACTTTTAACGTGGAAAACCCGGAAATGGTGAAAAACCACGCGGTCGGGGATGTGCCGACCAAACTCCACTATCTTCTGGGGTGTTACAGTTTGAAATTAAGAACTCGAGTGCGACAGACCGCTACTCGTTACAATGGTAGAGAGAGAGAACTACGAGGGTGACAGATCACCTCTCAGAAAGCTGAATGTTTCTTCTTCTGAGAACAAAAGTGAGAACAAAAGTGAGATGACTGATTCACCTTTCTGGATCCAAAGTTAGTAAACAAAAGTTAATGAAAGAAAAGAAGTTAGTAAACCCTATGCGCAAACAGTCAATGAAAGAAGTTAGTAAATGACAAGAGGACTTTTAACGCGGAAAACCAAGAAATGGTGAAAAACCACGCGATCAGGGCTGTGCCGACCAAACTCCACTATCTTCTGGGGTGTTACAGTTTGAAATTAAGAACTCGAGCGTAACAGGCTGCTGCTCGTTACAATGGTAGAGAGAGAGAACTACGAGGGTGACAGACCACCTCTCAGAAAGTTGAACGCTTCTTCTTCTGAGAACGAAAGTGAGAACAAAAGTGAGATGACTGATTCACCTTCCTGGATCCGAAGGATTCCCAATTGCTTAGGAAGATTGTCTTCTGAAGCGGGACTCGAAGGAGATCTTCGAAGACCGAAGGAGATCTTCAAGCGCCGAAAGAGAACTCAGAGGAAATCTTCAACAGAGCTCTCTCGGGCGTAGAAGGCAAGGTGTCTTGAAATGAAGGCCCTGAGCTCCTTTTATAGCTTTGGCTGGGGGTAGCCCGGTAATTTTATCGTCGTAACCACCATAACCACCCGACCGGCGAATCACGTTTGCCGGTTCGGAGCACACGAATCGCCATTTTTCGTAAATGACCGTCTCGCCCCTCGGGCAGTTCGGGAAGGTCGAGGCAGCTTCGTTGAAGGTGATGAAGGCGACAAATGAGACCTACGATTTGAGAAATTAAGAAAGGTTAACTGCGCGCGTGTCGGGAACATGAAAGCATTCTGAGCGTGCACGAAAGTGTTTTGAGCGCGCAACGAACACTGGAGCGTTCTGAGCGTGCAACGAACACGGGAGCGCTCTGAGTGCGCAACGAACTCGAGAGACGAGAAGCCGCGCCCACAAAGGGGAAAACGGGCTCCGGCCGCACCCCCTGGGGATGGGCTTGGCCGTACCCCCCATAATGGGGGGTGTGGGCTACCCGCACCCCACTAGTGGGGTCCGGGCTGACAGCACCCCAATAGTGGGGTGCGGTCTTGACTGTGTCTGGCGCTGATAGAGCGCGAGTTGCGCGCGACTGGTTTCTCCACTCTCATGATCATGAGTTGGACTTTGACCCCACTAACTCCACATCTCCTTAGTGGAACCTCCTCTAAACGCACCCCGGAAGTGCCTATAAATCTACGGGTGCACATCACTCTTCAACTTTGTTTTGGGATAAACATGACAATGCTTTTCTAATTATGCTATTTTTTTAAGCTTTTAGAGCATATAAGCACATATACTCTAAAATTCGATATTTTAAAATATCTTTGACATGACACTGACATCAAACATCGGACATGTTAAAACTCAATCTCACATATCATCAATATATAATATTTATAACATTCTGAACAGATAAAGATCACCATCAACCCTTCTTAAAAGTTAAGTACACCCCATCCCCACCAAATTGAAATTATAAACCTCTCAAGAAAAAAAAAGTATTAAATTAGCGCTTAAAATTAGCAAGTCACTACAAGATCATCAATATAGGTCTCAAAAGAACCATCCTCAAATTTCATGCAAAACTATATCTACTGTTCATCAAGATGATGACCGATGCTCCTAAAAATCAATTTTCTTCAAATCTCTTCATGTCACCTCTCTCTCTCTCTCTCACATTCCCCCTTCTTCTCTTTCTATGATTTTAGATTTCAACTATTTTTTTTCACATCCAGCTCAATTCACGGATACCATTAATTAACACAGATACTATTTAAAGAAATGGGCGGAATGATTAATCTTACTGACCCGTCTTGGGTAATTATACCTGATGTGGTCACCCTCATCATGCCGGAATTCCATGACCCCACTATCTTAGTGGAGAGTTATGTGAAAAAACACCACGCGCGCGATCACCGCACCGCCACACGCATGATCACCGCACGCGATCACCGCGCCGCCACACGCATGATCACCGCACGCGATCACCGCAAACCGGCAGCTGCCGCGCCGCCGGCGCGCCGCCGCAAGGCCCGGCGGCCTTCCGCCCTCGGCCGCTCGCACGCGAGGCTCCGCGGCCGGCCACCCGGCCCACGGCGCGCGGACGCGAGGACGCCCTCCCGGCCGCGGGACCGGCCCTTCCGGCCGGCCTTGGTCGCGCGTCTACGGCGTGCGGCCACGCGACCGACACCCGGCCGGCCTTGGCCGCGCGCCTCCGGAGCGCGGACGCAAGGCCGCGCGGCCGGCCAGTCGCCCGCCCGCCCTAGACCGCACGCCGTTGCGCGCGGTCGCGAGGCCTTGCGGCCGGCCCCGACCGGCCTCCCTTGGCCGCACGGCACGCGTGCGGCCGACCACCCGGTTGTCCTTGGCCGTGCGCCCACGGCGCGCGGCCCAAGGGCCTCGCGGCCGGTCACCCTCGGACGGCCGCCTTCCCTGCCGGCCGGACCTCCCTTGAGCGGTCGGTTTCCGCCTCCCGTCGGCCTCCCCGCCGTCGTCCAATTGTCCCCGTGAAATCTCCACCCTTCGATGAGCGGGTAACCACCAGTTATGGGTGGGAGAAAATATCTGAAAATGTATCGGTTTGCGTATAGAAAAATACTTACATAATACGCGTCCTAAATCATATAAAATCGGCCCGCAAATAACAATTATGGTGGTTACGGTCTGCGAATAACCGCATAACTATCGTAACCACTCCTGGGGCCAATAAATAGGACCCTAAGACTCTCCATCATAGTCATCTTTGTCTCCTCCCTCCTTTCCCCCTAAGTGCAAGAGAGAGTCTCTTGAAGATCTCCATCATCTTCGAAGACGCCCTTGAAGAATCTTCAAGCACTTCGAAGATCGCTCAGAGATCTCCATCTTCCTCCAAGCTTCCTTTCGAGCACGGAGCGCTCAGCGATCGTCACCTCCAAGTCAACGGCAAGCTTCACGCTTCAGACACCGCCATCAAACTCCGAAGAGATCCAAAAGTTCAGAACGCACCTCTTGACATCCCAAGCGCAAGTGAAAGGTCGTCCGAACCTCAGAGCGCGGTACTCCCCACCGCGGCCAAGAAGAAAACTTAGCTTCGAGAGTGGTGACTCGTCACCCTCTGAACACTTCCCTCTCTCTTCCCCACAAGTTGTAACGAGGAGCGGCATGTCGCCCTCGATTCCTCACTAAACCCCTATAAAGAAGCAACTGATAGTGAAGTTAGGTCGACACCGAACCGACCACGTGGTTTTTTACCTCCTTCTGGGGTTTTCCACGATAAAAAATATTTCTTGCCAGACGTCTCAATCTTCTGTGACTGATTGCGCGATCGACCGCTCCCGGGCTAAGACGATCCATTCTAGACCGGTTTTAGGAGCTCAAATAGGCCGCAACAATACCTATCACATCAACATTTTAATTAACACCTAAAATACAAACACTCTCCCCCAAGATGAGCGAAAGATATTCACTAAACCCATCTTGTCATATAATCTAGACAAATCAAGTGACCTAAGTCCCTTAGTGAGACAATCTGTCACTTGCTCTTTAGTAACAACGTGTCCCAACTCTAGTTGACCACTATTCAACTTTTCCTCGATAAAGAATTTGTATATCTCCACAAGCTTGGTTTGGTCATGTTGAACGAGGTTGTTCGCAATGCTAATAGCAGCCTTGCTATCACAAGCATGCAATATCCTGATGCGAACTTCCTGTCATCGGCACAACTAGCCCAGTCAAAATCGCAATTGTTGATGCCAAAATTGTCAACAACTTCCGCACTCAGCGACAGGTCTGGCGGATAGTGGAGGAATCAAGAACCACAAGCAATCAGTTACAACCCTTGGGGGTCGGGCGAACAGGGCACAAAAAAGAGCGGGCCGCTAGCAGCGACGAACACGAGATTTACCAGCAGTAGTGAATACCACTTGCTAAGGGCAGTAATATTCCATAACATATGTGGTCATATTGTCATAAGCTATTACAAAGGGCGAGTAGGAGAGAATTCTAGGCAACCGGTTGACACTTGGAACTCGTAACCGCACAATTATCCTCATACACCGACACCACAGCTAACTCCACACTCGACACAAGAGGACAAGGGATAATCACGACCCTCCCCTCACCACTACTGTTATCCTCCCTTTTTTGCCTCATATTGCATACTAACGCACAACCTCCTCTCCGTTAGACTCCAACAAACATACCCCTTTTTAGTAGACGAATACCCAACAAAAACACACTTCATAGCCCTTAGATCCAACTTTCCCACGTTTGGTCTATTGTCATGTACGAACTTAGTTATTAAAGGCGCAAGGCGCACTAAGGCGCAAAAGGGTCTTGGAGCCTAGGCGCAAAGCTCAAGGCGCAGGCGCGCGCCTGACGAAGGCAAGGTGCAACCACATCCATTTTAAATAATCAACATCAAAATCATTTCATCTTCTCGATCAGATTCTTCATTTATTCTACTAATTAATCATTCATTACTATCATTAATATCTCTTAAAAATAGAATTAATGTGATCACTTGCATCATATCTAAGTCCCAAAGCACAATTATCTTTCATAAATACTAAATCAATAAAAAATTATTGAGTTCTTATATTATTTCTTTCTTTATTTTTGAAAAAAAAATTTACAACAAAAATCACACTCATGTGTGCCTTTATGTTCCAAAGGCGCAAATAAGGCGCAAACCTCTGAGCCTGATGAGTCTTGAGCCTTAGGCGCGCCTGAGGCGCACCTTTAACAACATAGTGTACGAAGCATACACAGCTAAAAGTTTTGAGAGGAAGAATATCTCCATTCTTACCTCTCAATATCTCAAGGGGAGATTTCCAATCTAATACTCGCAAGGGCATCCTATTGATCAAATGTGCTGCTATCAGGACTGTCTGTACCCACAAGTATTTCGGTACCTTCATCGACATCATTATACTCCAGGTCACCTCAAGAAGGTGCTTGTTCTTCCGTTCAACGACCTCATTTTGCTTTGGTGTGTATGCACATGCAACATTGTCGACGCCGGAAAAAGGCTCAGATTCCCATTTCCAGCACATGTTGAGAGATCGGCAACGATGCTTGTGGGAGAGACCGGCGCTAGCGGGAAGGAGGCTTACGCAGACTGGCGCTAGCGCACGAGTGGAGATGAACAACGGCAGAGACAAATGAGGGAAAAGGAGGTGTCCGACTATAGCGGAGACGAACGCAGTGTACGGGAAGGAGACGAATGCGGCGTGAGGGAAACCTAACAGTCAGATTTCATAAAGAAATGAGCGGAATGATTAATCTGATTGACCCGTCTTGGGTATTTATATCTATTACATCAATATTTCAATTAACACCTAAAATATCAACACTATTAATATAGAATAATCATTTGCATTCCTTCCATATTTATTTATAGAATTCGTACATAAGTTGCTTCAAATTCAAATTTAGTCCATATTTTGACTCGAAGTTATCCAACAATAACAAACTTCGAAATATGATTCTATCTAGAAAAAATATTGGTCAATATTCATCGTAATGAAAAAATACATAATTTAGTATTTAGTCAAATATTCAACAAATATCAATCAAATTTAAGTGCAATTATGTCATACGCACCGTAAAATAAAACTTCACATTGTTAGAAAAAAAGGACATTTCACGAAGGCAAATCTATAAATCAGAATAGTGCTAGGAACTGTACGACCCGTATTCGGCGAGGTCAACCAGTAAAAACCTGGTGAGACAATTGCCAATATCCCCCCAGAGTAAGTTCGCTATAAGTTTGCATTCAGTCCGCAGACACCACGCCGGGGGTCAGTATCTCGTCGTTGGGACCCGAGATCAACTCGTCGAAGACCAATCTAACCTCGCACAAGGGTGGGATCCACTCTCGGGTCAGGGGGTATACCCCCTTGCAATTGCCTATAAATATGACCCACCATCAAGGGGAAGAGGCAGTGTCATCAACCTACTGGAGACCTCGCCTAGGACTCGCGAGTCCTGCAGTGCACCTCGCAAGCCTGCCTCTTCCCCTCTCACCTAGCACAACATTTAGTTTGGGAGGGGAGAGTCCTTATACACTCCTGGGTATGAGGCGGAACTTCCGAGCTATCGTTATTCACCTTCCTGTTCGACTTTCCTCTTATGTGACTTCTATCTCCGTGAGCCAGTAACCTCTGTGCATACCAAAGTCCAAACTCTGAAGTCGGGCTCCTAGCTTCAATAGGAACCAAATGAATTTTTTTTTTAACCATGGGCATATGAGGAATTTGGTGCAACCTCAGAGATATGCATGACAATTACCCTACAATTAGTTGCAACTGTGATTAACAAACAAATGACAGCCACTCTGAACACATTACTGATGCAACCTCCGTCGCAGGTTGCATCATCTATCAAATGACGTCACTAGGCGTCGCGCATTTTTATTTAGTCATTGCATTTACTTTTCATGTATTTCTTTCGGGCACCTGCTTATTTTATTTTTAAATAATGGTTTGGCTCGTCGGGTTGACCGTCCGGTGAGACCTTTAATAAATAGGCCCGGTAATTCGGGTCGGTAGGACGTAACGGGCAAGCATAAGATTATTTAAAACACATAAATTTAAATTTAAAATATTGGACACCTTAATCTAAATTGGAAAGTATTTGGCCAGCCACAATACTTTCATCATTTGGAAGTTTTTTTTTCTACCGTAGGAAACTTAATTGGCATGGCCCTTATGGGAAATTTTTTTTGGAAATAACTCAAACCCAAGCTATTGTGGAAAGATTTGGGAAGGTAATCTTCTGCTGCCCCTATTAAAGTATCCAGCCCGGAAGAAGAGAGGCAGCCTGGACAACGTAGAGAGAGACGATTTGATCGTTCTCCCTCTGCAGTGTCGGCCCTAACCTTTCCGTGAAATCAAATCCTCCAGACGAGCTCTAGTTGACGTCTCCTTCAAAGGTTCCTTCGCCGCCACCGTCCTGCAACACTCCGCCTGAACGCTCGCTGAACGCTCGCTGAACTCCCGACGGCCCCAGTCCGCGTCCAAGACGTCCGGCGCCGTTGACCCCGCAATCCTTTTCGGCGCCGACTTGCGTTGTCGCGAGGAGGACCGTCGACATCAGCCCTCCTTTCCGGTTCTCCGCATGTTCGCCGATCTGCGCCGTCGTTCTTGTCCTTTACCCGATGGGCCAGGTTCTCCTCCAGACAAAACATAAAGGCTCCACTGTGCAGCTGTTGGCCTTGGTCTGAATTCGTCGACGGATTTGGACTGATTAGGTCTCGTGTGGTAACAAAACTCTTTTCTTGCTCGTATTAATTAGATTTAAATTTATGCAACTTTTAAATAATTGACGAGCTTGCCCCGAACGTTCGATCGCTTAAATTATCGTTATTTTCTTAAATTGTTGCTCGTGATTTATGCTTGTGGTTGTACGAATTATGCTACGATTCAATCAATTAAATGCCGAGGAATGTTTTTTCTAAATAACGATTAACGACGTCACAATATTCAAAGTGACGGGAGTGATTCGCGTGCTTAATTCTGCTTTGGCCACTCGTTATAATTATATTTTCAAACCCTCGTTATATTTATGACAAAATAAATCATTTTGTTAAAAATTAGTATAAGTTTTGAAAACCCTGAATCCGGTTTACATCAGTTTGGTATCAAAGCGAAAATTTGATTCGCTTCTATCGCGAATCAAGTGATCCGGGCTTTCAAAAAAAAGTATATTTTTGGAAAATTAAAAGTATATTTTTAGAAATTTAAAATAAAATTTTAAAATGGACAAGCGTGTCGATCATTTAGAAACTAATGTTGGGGATTTAGCCAAACGAATGAGTGAATTAATGAAAACGGTAGAGACTCTCACCACGGGCATAGGTAGTGTCACACACGTTATGAATGGGTTGCGTACTTCGGTTAACAATATCGAAGCCACCATACACATAAACCGCGCACCGGTGAACGAAGTAAACCCAAACCCTAGGCCGCTAGAGCTTGCACCTCCTGAGCCCGAGCCACTTGGCGAACCTCATGACCGACCTCGTTGGGATATGGGAGTCAAGTTAGACGTTGGTGACTTTGAAGGGTACTTAGAACCCGAACGTTGTTTAGATTGGTGTGCCAGGATGGACCGCTATTTGGCTTGGAAGCAAATGCCCCGAGCTAGGCAGGTTGAGTACGCCACTATGAGACTTAAAGGTCCCGCGTTAGTTTGGTGGGAACAAATAGAGCGAACTAGGTTCAATTTAGGCATGCCACCCATCACCACATGGGCAGGATTTAAGGAACAAATTCGAAAACGGTATGTGCCTCCTGACTACATGCAAACCCTCTACCGTAAGTTCCACAACCTACGTCAAGACAAACTATCGGTGGATGAATACACGAACGAATTCCTAGCACTCCAGTCTCGCCTCAATCTCCGAGAGGATGATGACATGGTTGTCTCTCGTTATCTGAACGGATTGCGCTATTCCATTAGAGACCAACTAGAATTATTTGATTACAAAGACTTAGGAGAAATATCGAGTCGTGCACGGAGAGTGGAGTCCTCCCAAAAACGGTCAACTGGAGTCAGATCTACTGATAGATCTACATCGAGTGTCACCACCACTACCACGGCTAGGTTCTCGGATTCCCCTCACCCTCCCGTCACTGCCGGAACTCCAACTCCACCCAAGGGCAAGGAGGTTGTTGGGACTAAGCCCAACACTGGAGTATTCCGATGCTTCAAGTGTATGGAACCTGGGCACAAATCATCTGAATGCCCGCGACGCCACTTCGTCGCTATTATCGATTCTCCTGATGGACGAGAGCCTGAGTATGGAGTTTATATAAATGAGTCTCACCCTGAGCCTGAGCACGAGCACGAGTCTGAGGATGTCGTAGAAGTGGAGGGCGAACACGCCGAACACTTAGTATGCGTCTTACGATATAGCCTGATCACCCCTAGTGAGTCTACTGAGGATGATCATAGGAGACACGACATTTTCCGCACTACTGCACGCATCCATGGACAATTCTGTTCTATTATCATCGATAGTGGCAGTATGGAGAATTTCGTCTCTCAACGCATGGTCGACATATTAGGGCTTGCGACGCATCCGTTAGAACAACCCTACAACTTATCTGGGGTCAATAGTCATTTGACTATGCCCGTTACCCACTATTGCCTAGTAGAGTTTTCTATAGGGAACACATATTCAGATAGAGTTTTATGTCATGTTGCTGCCATGGATGTCTGTCACATCCTATTAGGGCGAGCTTGGCAGTACGACCGGCATGTCATGCACGATGGCACGAGGAACTCCCACTCCTTTGAGTATAATGGGCACACGGTTGTTCTTCTCCCCCAGAAGAATTTCCTGATTCCAAGGACCCACGAGAGGACCTCTACGCATCCTAGTTCACTCTTCACTAACTCCACCACATTACTGCTCACCGCACTCCCGCCTGAACCCCCACCCTATGAAGAAAGTTGTGATACAGTTGTGTCGCTCACACCACATTTACCGACTCCCGACATGCCGCCAGATTTCTTTCAGCTCTTTGGCACAAAATCTAATGGCCACTCACTCCGCACACCCCGTTCTGTCGATTTCATATTTAGGGACTGCACTTTTATTTCACCACACTCTCATTCAGAGATAGATATACAAACAGAGTTACATTTATATATTAAAAAATTTCTATCATTTTCTTGGGGCACCTTATGGGGTCAGAAGAACACCAAACTCGAGTTTAGTAACGCATATCACTCTCTAATCGATGAACTAACTGAAATCGTTAATCCGAGTTTGGAGAAGTTTCTTAGGCATTTGTTTAGGGCGAATCTAAAGCAATATGATTTTGTACCTCCACAAGAAAACTTCATAAGTAATAATTCTAAACGCCGCCCTATTACTATGTCTCCTTTCGAGACTTTTCATGCATTGCCCCGCCCACCTGATCGCCACCACCTTTCATTTCATGAACGTATTTCATTCGACGCGCAAACTCGCATGAATTATTTAATGAAATTGTGTAAATTTATTGCTAATGAAATGCGAGCCAACTGTGGAAATTACAAATTCATGGTCGATCGTTATCATCATGAGCTGTGCTTTCCACGGGAGGATTGGGTGTTTGTTTATTGCAGGAGTTCTAGTCGTTGCCAAATTCAGGAGCGTCACAAGCCAACTGGCACAGTTCATGTTCCGCGGCGCATTGGGCCACCAGTTGACCACCCGTCAAGGCTCCAGATATCCCCACCCGATCCGGCACTAGAGTGGATGTCTGATCTCTCCATTACCAGCGTTTGTGAAGTCTCGCCGGGGTCGAGCTCTTTCAACCCCGGGAGAATTGATGCAACCTCCGTCGCATCATCTATCAAATGACATCACTAGGCGTCGCGCATTTTTATTTAGTCATTGCATTTACTTTTCATGTATTTCTTTCGGGCACCTGCTTATTTTATTTTTAAATAATGGTTTGGCTCGTCGGGTTGACCGTCCGGTGAGACCTTTAATAAATAGGTCCGGTAATTCGGGTCGGTAGGACGTAACGGACAAGCTTAAGATTATTTAAAACACATAAATTTAAATTTAAAATATTGGACACCTTAATCTAAATTGGAAAGTATTTGGCCAGCCACAATACTTTCATCATTTGGAAGTTTTTTTTTTTACCGTAGGAAACTTAATTGGCCTGGCCTTTATGGGAAATTTTTTTTGGAAATAACTCAAACCCAAGCTATTGTGGAAAGATTTGGGAAGGTAATCTTTTGCTGCCCCTAATAAAGTATCCAGCCCGGAAGAAGAGAGGCAGCCTGGACAACGTAGAGAGAGACGATTTGATCGTTCTCCCTCTGCAGTGTCGGCCCTAACCTTTCCGTGAAATCAAATCCTCCAGACGAGCTCTAGTTGACGTCTCCTTCAAAGGTTCCTTCGCCGCCACCGTCCTGCAACACTCCGCCTGAACGCTCGCTGAACTCCCGACGGCCCCAGTCCGCGTCCAAGACGTCCGGCGCCGTTGACCCCGCAATCCTTTTCGGCGCCGACTTGCGTTGTCGCGAGGAGGACCGTCGACATCAGCCCTCCTTTCCGGTTCTCCGCATGTTCGCCGATCTGCGCCGTCGTTCTTGTCCTTTACCCGATGGGCCAGGTTCTCCTCCAGACAAAACATAAAGGCTCCACTGTGCAGCTGTTGGCCTTGGTCTGAATTCGTCGACGGATTTGGACTGATTAGGTCTCGTGTGGTAACAAAACTCTTTTCTTGCTCGTATTAATTAGATTTAAATTTATGCAACTTTTAAATAATTGACGAGCTTGCCCCGAACGTTCGATCGCTTAAATTATCGTTATTTTCTTAAATTATTGCTCGTGATTTATGCTTGTGTTGTACGAATTATGCTACGATTCAATCAATTAAATGTTGAGGAATGTTTTTTCTAAATAACGATTAACGACGTCACAATATTCAAAGTGACGGGAGTGATTCGCGTGCTTAATTCTGCTTTGGCCACTCGTTATAATTATATTTTCAAACCCTCGTTATATTTATGACAAAATAAATCATTTTGTTAAAATTAGTATAAGTTTTGAAAACCCTGAATCCGGTTTACATCAATTACAAATAGGCACCTATATACCAAACTGTTGGAAATTGCATTCACAATTACCTTGATTTGTGAGAAGTCACCCTTAAACTAAGATTGAATTGCTTTTGTATTTGATATACTTTTCTAGTATTGTCTTGCAGATTATCATGGCTAAGTGTAAGCCAATGTCAGGTCACAATGGGTCTGCAAACACAGTTTCATAAAATGTAATCCCTCATTATATGAAACATGGTGATGACTCATGTGTGATCTCACTATTGGGGTACACTTCTTTTTCAAGACTATTGAAGACTTTGGAGTGCGGCTGCAACATGTGTTCAAGAGAAGAAAAGAAATTTTTGTAAAACAAATTTTTCCTAAGGATATGTCTCGAGAGATCAGACATGTCTCGAGAGATCGTGGTTGTCTCGAGAGATCTTAAGTCTGAAATCTTTGCAATGTCTCGAGAGATCATCGAGTTCTCGAGACATCCCTTTCCTGCTCTCTCTGTTTCATGTCTCGAGAGATCCCTTATGTCTCGAGACTTCTGTCCGTAAATTTCTGTTTCGTTTTCTCTGTTCTGGACGGATCGTAAACACTCCTTCTCGTTTCTAACGGCTATATGGAGCGCTTTTAAGGCTGATTAATCCTTTAATTGCTCCTCTCCATATATATAGGATTGTTTTTGGATTATTTAAATAAGTTCCAGAATCGTTCTAACCCTAATCCCTCTCCCGATCAAAAAGAACGTGAAAAGCGCCGCTCGCCGTCGTCTACGTTTGGAGATCGTTCTACTCTTTGGAGTTGCCGATTTCTTTCAAGAAGGATTCGATTGATCCATGCTCAGGTTCTGCAATCTCTATTGGATCGTTTCGAATTGCCAAAGACAGATTTGAAGGATCGTTGTTCTTCCTCATCGTTCTCAAAAGCCATTCAAGAAGAAGGAAGAAAACGCCTCTGTTATTCAGATCTGGTTTAGTTTTGTTCAAACCCTTTTCAATCTGTTGTAGGAGTTGTTATCTCCGAGTTGTAGGAGAGGTTGTTCTCCGAGTTGTAGGAGAAATTTTTCTCCGAGTTGTAAGAGAGGTTCTCTCTGAGTTTGTAGGAGTTTGACTCCGAGACTGTAGGATCTTTCTGATCCGAGATTTAGTGAGTAGTCAAGTCTAGCTGTGGTGCTAGATTGGCGAGGCCGGCAGTGGAGTACCCAAGTACGGGGAACCACTATAAATTCCTGGTGTTATCTGTGGCTGTGATTAATTTTGTGTGT
Source organism: Dactylorhiza incarnata (assembly GCA_033032865.1). Lineage (NCBI taxonomy): Eukaryota > Viridiplantae > Streptophyta > Magnoliopsida > Asparagales > Orchidaceae > Dactylorhiza > Dactylorhiza incarnata. Next base: position 11,297,296 of record JAWHQI010000047.1, on the reverse strand, counting down.
TGTGCTTTACGTTTAATTTTTAATTCCGCAAAAGACGTAGAGATCACCTATTCACCCCCCTCTAGGTGATTTAGGTAGGCAACTAGATACTTCAATTGGTATCAGAGGGTCGCTGTTCGTTGCTAGGTTAACACCTTGAACAGGATCCATCCTTCTAGTTGCTAGCAAGCCATGGATAGAGTCAAGGAATCCTCTCTGAAATTGCCCATCTGCACCAAGGTCAACTTTCCTATGTGGAAGGAAAGAGTCCGTTTTTATATGGAAGCTGCAGATCCCAGAATCTTCCAAGTCGTGGAAGAAGGTCCCCATGTGCCAATGACCGCTTCGTCAACAAATCCTACTGTTCAGATACCTAAGAAAATGATGGATTTGACTAAGGATGAGATAGCTCTTGTTGCTCTTGACAAGAAGGCTAAAAACATAATTGCAAGTGCAGTGGACGATTCCATGTTGCAAAACTTAATTCACTGCAAATCAGCCAAAGAGATGTGGACATCCTTAATTGTTCTAATGGAAGGTACTGACGAGGTAAGAGAAGATAGAAGGTCTCTACTTAATCAAGAGTACGAGGCGTTTAAGCATAATAAGAAGGAGTGCATTGCTGATGCGTACGAAAGATTCTTCAAGATAGTCAATGGTTTGAGGAACTACGACAGGGAGTTCACAAACGGTGAACTAAATGACAAATTCTTGCGCTCCCTGACGAAAGACTGGGATAGCAAGATTGTTGCTATTAGAGAGTTTGGAAAACTGCCAAGTCTAGAACCTCTAAATCTGTTCGGGAAGCTGTTGTCTCATGAATTACAAATGAACATCCGAAAGTCTGAAGAGGATGTAAATCGAGCTTCAAGCAAAGAAAGAACCTTAGCTTTGAAGGCAGAGAATTCAAAGAAGAGCAAAGTTGTGATACCGATCAGAGAAAAGGAATCTGATAATGAAGAAGAATCAGAAGCCAACTCCTCCTGTTCCGAACTGTCTGATGGGGAGTTCTCTTTAATTTCCCGTCAGTTTAAGAAACTGCTGAACAAGCGAAGGCACATGAACAACAAGCCGTCTTCCTCGGATCATAAATATTCTCGTCGTGATGGCGAATATCACAGGAAGGGCTCAAGCAATAATGACAGGTATAAATCCAAGCAGAACAAACACATTTCTTCTGACATTATCTGCTACTGTTGTAATAAGCCAGGGCACATGATTGCTGAGTGTCCCTATAAGAAGAAAGAAGGTGGAAGGAAAGAAGACAAGAAATCCATCCACGGAAAGAAGAAATCAGATAGAAGCTTCGTCGCTAAGAAAGCCAAAACTCTGAGCGACAGTGACTCCGATGAGTCGAGTGATGAAGAAGAAGCTTACTTCGGTCTGATGGCTATGTCTGATGATGAAGAAGCACCTTCGTACACCGGAAAGGTAAATGATCACACTATCCTATCTGATTCTGATTATGCTTCGGCTGAACAAAAGGATAACCTCTCAGACGATGAATCTGAGCTCATGTCTCAATATACCAAAATGCTCCAAAGCTTTGACAAGTGCCGAAAGGTTGTCAAAACTCAGGGTAAGGAGATCATGGCTCTCAAGGAGATGGAATCTAACTTGAGAAAAGAAGTTGAAGAACTTTCTTCTCTCAAAGAGGAAGTCCAAGCCTTGAAAGACAAGATCAAAAGCTCGGAAGAGACTCTTGCCCTGAGAGATCATTCGATAAATGTCTTGGAGGAACAGCTTGCGGCTGAGAAGAAGTTGGTTGAAGCATTCTCTCAACCCAAAACTGTTCTGCCTATAATTGACACCTTTACCACTAAGGCAAAAGGAAGCGGTATAGGACATGAAGCTAGTACTAGCAATTCTTCAAAAAATACAATTGCTAAGAAGAATGGTCTGGTTGCTAAGAAAGCTACTACCAAAGAAAAAGGGAAAGCTCATCAAGAGCCTGTAGCATTCAAGAGAGTCATATTCCCTACGAATGCTTATGATTTGGAGAGTTCCTATGGTCATTTCACACGACCAATTCCTTTTTCACCTGTGAATGATCATAAGGAATGGGCTCCTCCCCGAAACTTTGGTGATAGTGCTTTTCAAGCACCCTATCAAGAGATTAATCGGAAAGGGTACGGTCCATTTGTTCATGGTCCGAGTGCTAAGAAAGCACCAAAAGTGAAGGCTGTTGCACCAAAGCCGAAGAAGACAATACCACCTTGTGTGTGTTGCCCCCATGAGGCATCCTCATCTAAAAGGGCTGCTCCTGCAAGAGCTAACGTTCAAAAAGTTAAGCAGGAGAGTGTAAAGAGAAGGTACAACAGATTCGACTGTTGGTGCTGCGGTAAAATTGGTCACTTTGCCGTTGATTGTTGGTTTAATACAACGTATACTAGGAGACCACAAGTGAACGTTGCAAGGCAGACCACTCGCAATGTTAACATTTATCGTGGTGCTCAACTGACACGGGACCAAGGACCCAAATCTGTTTGGGCTCCTAAGGCGAAATGATTTGTTTTTGCAGGTATGTCCAAAGGCCAATAAAAATCCAATCTGGTACTTGGACAGTGGATGCTCTCGGCATATGACCGGGACAAGAAGCCTTTTGCAAAACTACATTCCAGTTGCGAACGGTCCAAAAGTTATTTTTGGCGGCTCAGACAGAGGAATAACTAAAGGCTATGGTATGATTTCTAATGGAAATGTATCGTTTTCCGATGTAGCTTATGTGGAAGGATTACAACATAATCTGATAAGCATAAGTCAACTTTGTGATAAAGGATACATTGTCGATTTTCATAAAGATAAGTGTTTGATAAAGTCGGCTGAAAATCATGAAACGATTTTATCAGGCATTCGCTGTAGAAACATATTTTGTTTAAATTTTCTTTGTATATCATCTTCTACACCAGTATGTCTTTTGGCAAAAGATAGTGCATCTCTTGTTGACCAATGACACAAGAGATTAGCACATATAAATCTCAAAACTATTAATAAATTGTTTTCTCAAAACTTAGTGCGAGATGCACCAGATGTTAAGTGCATTAAAGATAGACCTTGTCATGCATGTGTAAAAGGCAAGCAAACAAGAGCTACCTTTAAGAGCATTATTGGCAAAGATTCAACCAGGTGTCTATACCTACTCCATATGGATTTGTTTGGTCCTTTGCAAATTAGAAGTTTAGGAGGAAAATCCTACACTTTGGTTATTGTAGATGATTACTCTCGTTTTGCCTGGGTATTCTTTCTGAAACATAAGTCAGATACCTTTGACACTTTCACTAGTTTTGTCAGGCAAGTCCAGAATGAATTTAACTGTTCGGTGGTCAAAATCAGAAGTGACCATGGTACAGAATTTGAATCTGGAGCCATGACAGAATTCTGTGAAAGCCTCGGTATCTTTCATGAGTTTTCCTCTCCTCGAACTCCACAACAAAATGGGGTAGCTGAGAGAAAGAATAGAACACTTATTGAGGCCTGCAGAACCATGTTGAGTGACTCTTCACTACCTGAATATTTCTGGGCTGAAGCTGTCAATACTGCATGCCATGTGCAAAACAGAGCACTCATAAACAAAAACCATGAAAAGACTCCTTATGAACTTCTAAAAGGCAAGAAACCGACCATTTCTTATTTTCGAATCTTTGGTAGTAAATGCTTTGTGCTAAACAATGGAAAGCATTACAAAACAAAGTTTAGTGAAAAGAGTTTTGAAGGTATTTTTGTAGGTTATAGTAGTCATAGTAGGGCATATAGAGTTTTTAATAAGAAAACCCTGATGGTAGAAGAATCTATTAATGTTGTATTTGATGAGACGAGCATGCTACAAGGCAGCTCCTCTAACATTTCTTCTGCAGACACAGGTTCAAAGCTGCAGGACTTAAGCTTGGATCAGCCAGTTGAAGAAAATTCTCAACACTTCATCAAGATTCCCCCAATAACAATCTATGAAGAAGATCATCCTGATGAAGAGCCACTCCAAGTGGAGGAAGATACTCCAACAGTAGAAGAAACTCCTATTGGTTCAAATCATGCTAGGAACCTCGGACTACGACAAATGAGGGATCATCCAGTTGATCAGATCATAGGAGATCCTCATGAAGGAATAAGAACAAGACGAGGTACCATTAACGAGAATATGCATTTGAGTTTTCTTTCGCAGGTCGAACCGAAGAAGTTCCAAGAGGCAAATGAAGATCCATCCTGGATAATTGCTATGGAAGAAGAATTAAATCAATTCAAACGCTGTAAGGTATGGACACTTGTTCCAAAACCCAAGGACAAAAATGTCATTGGAACAAAGTGGGTGTATAGAAACAAGCTGGATGAAGAAGGAACAATCATAAAGAACAAAGCCAGACTTGTAGCTAAAGGGTACAGACAAGAGGAAGGTATCGACTTCGATCAGACGTTCGCTCCAGTAGCAAGGCTCGAAGCGATCAGACTCTTCCTTGCTTATGCTGCTTTCAAGGGTTTCACCGTATATCAAATGGATGTCAAATCCGCTTTCCTAAACGGAGACATTAAAGAGGAAGTATACGTTGAACAACCCCCAGGTTTTGTTAATCCTGATCATCCCAATCATGTTTATTTATTACAAAAAGCTTTATATGGTTTGAAACAAGCTCCTCGAGCTTGGTATGAGACGCTGTCTAACTTTCTTCTTGAGAACAAGTTCACAAGAGGAAAGAGATAAAATATTATTTCTTAGGGAAGTAAAAGGCAAGATTTTGCTAGTGCAAATCTATGTCGATGACATCATATTTGGCTCTACGGATGATAACCTATGCAAAAAGTTTTCTAAACTTATGCAAGGGAAATTTGAAATGAGCAGTATGGGTGAGCTGAAATATTTCTTAGGACTTCAAGTGAAACAGTCTGAAGATGGAATCTTCATTTCTCAGACAAAGTTCACTAAGGAGTTGATTAAGAAATTTGGAATGGAAAGTGCAACCTCTATGAGGACTCCAATGAGCTCAGCTACGTCTCTGGACAAGGATGAGAAAGGGAAACCTTTTGATGAAACCAAGTACAGAAGCATAATTGGCTCTTTGCTCTACCTTACTGCCAGTAGACCTGATATAATGTTCTTTACATGTGTTTGTGCTAGATATCAGGTGAACTCTAAGGAATCTTACTACACTGCTGCAAAGCGAATTTTGAGATATCTTAAAGGCACACCAAATCTTGGCTTATGGTACCCAAGAAGTAATGATAGTGAACTAATTGGTTTTTCAGATGCAGACTTTGCAGGTAGCAAAGATGACAGAAAAAGCACTTCCGGGACGTGTCAATTCCTCGGAAGGAGACTTATCTCCTGGAGCAGCAAGAAGCAGAATTGTGTTGCAATATCAACCGCCGAGTCGGAATACATTTCTGCTGGCAGTTGTTGCGCACAACTTCTCTGGATAAGAATCAACTTCAAGACTACAACATGAAGTTCAAAGACATTCCTATGTTTTGCGACTCTTCCAGTGCAATTGCTATCGCAAATAATCCAGTCTCTCACAGTCGGACAAAGCACATCGAGCTACGATATCACTTTATCCGGGAGCATGTGGAGAAGGGTGACATAAATCTGAGTTATGTCCCCACGGATAAGCAAGTTGCAGACATCTTCACGAAGCCACTGGATGAGACCAAGTTCTCTTTCTTCAAGACGGAACTTGGAATGCTCAACATGGAGTAATGGTCAAGTCAATCAAAACCTTGGCGACAGGAAGTTTTCTTATGACAAGTCATGTCTCGGGACCTGGCAGGATTTCTCGAGACAAGAAGAAGATTTCGAGATAAGGTGATGTCTCGAGACACGGGTAATCTCTCGAGACATCAATGAAGAAAATATCTCCTGAGCTCTCGAGACATAACCGATGTCTCGAGACATAAGTTTTTTTTTAAAAAGGAATCCCAAACGTCAGGTACGCGCTAATTCCTCTTTCTAATTTTCTATTTTTCGTAAAATCAAAATATATATATATATAAATACGAAATCGGAAACTTGATGTTCACGCGAATCATCTCCCGAGACCTCCTCGACATTTCGTCTCCCTCTCGAGCAGTGATCGTCCGCGACTCGACTCAGCGTTTCGGCGGTTTTCGGTGGTTCTCGGTGGCTCTTGGTGTTTCATCTCTCTCCGTCGGCATCTCTCCCTGCCTCTTGCTGCTATGGCTCCCTCTCCTCATCCGAAAATTGGAGTCGGCAACGAGGTTATTCGGTCAGGTCTTGCGAGCTTATCCGATGATTTCAAGTCTCTGTTTCGCTTACTTGATGCCGCCGGTCTCACTTTCGTTCTTGAGCATCCTTGCCGGATTTTGTTTGATGAGGTTGAAGAATTCTTCATCAATGTGAAGCCAATCAAAGAAGGAAGTATGTTGATCTCTTTCGTTAAGGGTATCAAAATCAAAGTCTCTCCAGAGACTCTTGCTAAGTATTTGCAGTTGTCTGAAGTGGAAGCTGAAGAAGAGTTAGTTGACAATGATTGGTTGACTACAACAAGGTTCTGTGGTCTTGATTCAGATTTTTCTACAGTTAAAAGGAATAAGTTGAATGCTGTGGGGAAGCTCCTGCTGGACATTATCTCAAAGGCACTATTCTGCAAGACAGGCTCTCAAGGACATGTGTCTGAAGAGATGTTTCTGTTGATGATTGGCATTGTTACTGGAAAGAAGAGAGATTGGGCCTCAATCTTATTCTCAAATATCAAAGCTTGCATAAATTCTCCTAACTTTGCCCGGATCATCTCACTGTTTCTAAATCAGTTTAACCCTGCTATTTTTAACATGTCCAAAGGTACAGTTATCCATCACCTTAAGAAGATCGATGTCAACTCCTTGCAGAGATGGGACATTCGAATCAAGAAGCCGGAAATGGCTGGTGCTCCTTCTGAGGGGGAGACTCTTAAATCAGCAGTTGCAAGAGAAGCAGAAACTCCAGCTCCTTCTTCTGAAGATCAAGCACCCTTCGTAACATCATTTCCACTTTCATCTCGGACTCGCTCTAAAGCTTCAGGTCGAGCCAAGCTTTCAACCCGTTCAAAAGCCAAAGGTCAATCCTCATCAGCTCCAACAGAATCCATTCCAGTATCTGAAGAGCACAGTCCCAGTGGCCAACAGGCAGGGTCTGGTGCTGATTTTGTTTTTGAAGATGATGATGATTCCGTTCATGAATCATCACCTCCCCTAGTACATGTTGAGGGGGAGTCAGTGTTAGATACAACCAAGAATGCTCCAGCTGAGCTAGGTTGTGATGAAAAAGATAATGTGGCTCATTCTTTTGAGATTGAAGAAATTCCTGATGATGCTCCTGTTGTTGCCCCTGCTTCTTCTCATCTTTCCCCTCCAATTCCTGATGCAGATTCTCTTCTAGGAAAGATTGAAGCACTGCTCAAGAAGCAGAGTGCACAGTTTGAAAATTCTTTGACAACTGTTCACAGGAAGATTGCCTCAGTTGAAAGTGAACTAGGCAGAGAGTTAGCTAAGATAAAATCCAATTATGAAAATCTCTCTGATTTGATGAGCCTAGGGAGCAAGCAAATTGATCATGCAACTGAAGGTGTAGGCACAGTGTTGGCTCAGACTTTTATACTGACAAAGCTTCAAGAATCAGTGTCTGACAAGGCTGAAGCCAATACACTCAAAATTGTTGATGAAGTCGGAAAGTTCAAAGATGATACTCTCCAAACCCTATCTGTAGAAGTCAGAAAGGGGGAGGACATTATCATGGATAGAATGACAGATCTAGTGGAAAGCTCTGTGTCAGCTATTCAAAGTTCTTGGAAATCTCAGTTTGATCAGTTCTCCTCTCGTGTGCAGAAGCAAATTGCTGACGTTAATGCTTATTCTTTCAAAACAGCAACGTGGCTTCATAATCAAATATTTCCTGAATTGGAAGTTGATCCAGATGTTCCTGTTCCTCAGTTTTCTCCAAGGCCAGAAGAACTACTTGGGAAGGCTCCTATAGTTGAAGAACAATCAGATAGGGCTGGGAGCAAAAGAAAAAGAAAATTTGGTGAAGGTTCTTCTGCCAGTCGATCAGTTCCTAGTTCTAGCTCAGCAGATCATAGCAAAGCTAAGGCTGAGAAAAGTTTTCCAGAAATCTGGAGCCCAGTCTCAAAAGACATTATTCTTGAAACCTATAAGTTAGTTCATGAAGGTAAAATGAATAGATCTGAATGCTACAGCTCTCAAGAATGGGAAAAACATGAGACAGCTCAAAGGAAGCGAAAGATTCATTTCAGAGCTTTTGGTTATAATAATGCTGATGCTCCGGAACCCCCTCCGTTTTACCATCCCAAGCCTCATGCCTTTTTCTCCAGACAAGAAGAAAAGAGGAAAAGGAGGTCTTGAAGGATGATGATGATGATGCTGACAAGACATATTTTGTTTTCATTCTGATTTAGTGAACATCAAGTCTTCTGAACAATTCAATTTAGATATATATATATATATTTGATGTTTTGATGTTCTTTACTTTTTCATTTCTATATCTTTGTGTAGTGTAGCATATTTATTCTTTAACTGCTGTAATTCAACTTAGTGTACAGGGTTCTGACTTCTACAAATAGGGGGAGATTGTTGGAAATTGCATTCACAATTACCTTGATTTGTGAGAAGTCACCATTAAACTAAGATTGAATTGCTTTTGTATTTGATATGCTTTTCTAGTATTGTCTTGCAGATTATCATGGCTAAGTGTAAGCCAATGTCAGGTCACAATGGGTCTGCAAACACAGTTTCATAAAATGTAATCCCTCATTATATGAAACATGGTGATGACTCATGTGTGATCTCACTATTGGGGTACACTTCTTTTTCAAGACTATTGAAGACTTTGGAGTGCGGCTGCAGCATGTGTTCAAGAGAAGAAAAGAAATTTTTGTAAAACAAATTTTTCCTAAGGATATGTCTCGAGAGATCAGACATGTCTCGAGAGATCGTGGTTGTCTCGAGAGATCTTAAGTCTGAAATCTTTGCAATGTCTCGAGAGATCATCGAGTTCTCGAGACATCCCTTTCCTGCTCTCTCTGTTTCATGTCTCGAGAGATCCCTTATGTCTCGAGACTTCTGTCCGTAAATTTCTGTTTCGTTTTCTCTGTTCTGGACGGATCGTAAACACTCCTTCTCGTTTCTAACGGCTATATGGAGCGCTTTTAAGGCCGATTAATCCTTTAATTGCTCCTCTCCATATATATAGGATTGTTTTTGGATTATTTAAATAAGTTCCAGAATCGTTCTAACCCTAATCCCTCTCCCGATCAAAAAGAACGTGAAAAGCGCCGCTCGCCGTCGTCTACGTTTGGAGATCGTTCTACTCTTTGGAGTTGCCGATTTCTTTCAAGAAGGATTCGATTGATCCATGCTCAGGTTCTGCAATCTCTATTGGATCGTTTCGAATTGCCAAAGACAGATTTGAAGGATCGTTGTTCTTCCTCATCGTTCTCAAAAGCCATTCAAGAAGAAGGAAGAAAACGCCTCTGTTATTCAGATCTGATTTAGTTTTGTTCAAACCCTTTTCAATCTGTTGTAGTTGTTATCTCCGAGTTGTAGGAGAGGTTGTTCTCCGAGTTGTAGGAGAAATTTTTCTCCGAGTTGTAAGAGAGGTTCTCTCTGAGTTTGTAGGAGTTTGACTCCGAGACTGTAGGATCTTTCTGATCCGAGATTTAGTGAGTAGTCAAGTCTAGCTGTGGTGCTAGATTGGCGAGGCCGGCAGTGGAGTACCCAAGTACGGGGAACCACTATAAATTCCTGGTGTTATCTGTGGCTGTGATTAATTTTGTGTGTTGTGCATTACGTTTAATTTTTAATTCCGCAAAAGACGTAGAGATCACCTATTCACCCCCCTCTAGGTGATTTAGGTAGGCAACTAGATACTTCACAAACAATATCCATCAGCAAAGGAGTTTAAAGTCAAAATACTCAGAGATGTGTTGCGGATTCACGTTGGGGCTTCAAATACAATGTTGTGCAAAACTGCACAAGAATTAATTCAGCATCGCTAGTATTTTATTTTTGCGTCTTTAGTTTCGTGCTTTGATATCATCGCATTTTTATTTCTGGCCTCATATGATGTTAAGCCCGGCGAGGGAGCATTTTGGGAGCTTAATGTTCGTTTGCATTTGAGTCCACCCGGATATAGAGGGGAGGGCTGCTTGGATTATGATTATGCAAGTTCTAATCAAATTTCTCTTTTCTCTCTCTTCAACTTTTTCAATCTTACGAGAGCTCCTCTCCCGACGCGCTGCCCTTAGTTATTAAAGGCTCAAGGCGCACCAAGACGCAAAGGGATCTTAGAGCCTAGGCGCAAAGCTCAAGGCGCAGGCGCACGCCTAGCGAGGGCAAGACACAACCACATCCATTTTAAGTAATCAACATCAAACATCAGTTCATCTTCTTGATCAGATTCTTCATCTATTCTACTAATCGATCATTCATTACTATCATTTATATCTCTTAAAAAATAAAATCAATGTGGTCACTTGCATCATATCTAAGTCCCAACGCACGATTATGTTTTACAAATACCAAATATTGCAAAAATTAATTTTTTATATTTTTTCTTTATTTTGAAAAAAAATACAACAAAAATCTCACTCAGACGCAATTTTTATGCTCCAAATGCGCAAATAAGGTGCACGTAGGAGCAAACCTATGAGCCATGAGTCTTAGGCGTGCCTGAGGCGCGCCTATAAGCCACTACCCTAGCCGCTCATGCACTGACGCCTATTTGGTCGATCTCAAGCCACATCCACCGGAACAACCTTCCTTCCTCCCCGCCGGTCATCCCCATCACCAAAAAGGGGTGCAAGTTGAGTCGAGCTGGCTCATGAGCTCGATGAGCCGGCTCGAAAAAAGCTCGACCCGAGCTCGAGCCAGTTGAGCTCGAGCTCGATTTCGAGCCGAGCTCGAGCTCGATTGCTCTTGTTCATGAGCTCGCGAGCCGGCTCGCGAGCTTTTTTTTGGGTATTTTTTTTATAAAAAAAATAAAAATAAAAATAGGCTCCTGAGCAAAAAGCTCACGAGCAGCGCGAGCTCGACTCGAGCTCGCGAGCTCGAAAGCTCGAGCTCGAACTCATTATACTGGTCGACTCGAGCTCGCGAGCTCGAAAGCTCGAGCTCGAGCCAAGCATGATGAGCTCGACGAGCTCGAAATATTTAGCTCGAGCTCGAGCTCAAGTTTGGGATTTTTGTCAAGCTCGACTCGAGCTCGACTCGTTTACACGCCTAAGTGTCTGCTACAACTGTGGGGAGGTGGGTCATCTGAGGTTTGCCTTCCCCAAGCCGCCCAAGGAGAGAGATTCGGGTGGTGGACGGGGACGTGGTCAGGCTCGTGGTGGACGAGGAGGCTATCGAGCCAATTTGGGCATGACTGACAGTGCGGAGGAAGTCATCATTTTCTATACAGAGGAGGAACATACCCTACTGAGCATGATGGAGGGCATCAAGAGAAAACAGACGGGCGAGGGGAGCAGGGATGGAGCTCGGGGGGGGGGGGGGGGGGGGGGGGGGGGGGTCGCTATGTATGCCCAGCCAACTGATGGATCTCTTGCTCTTGCATCCATATCTTCCTCCAGAGCATCAGATTGGATCATTGACTCAGGAGCATCACGCCACGTGACAGGAAATATAGGCGAGTTCTCCTCCTACACTCTCCTAGCTAAGACAGATAGCATCCAGACGACGGATGGTGCGTTCCAACCAGTGGTCGATAAGCGTACTGTTAATTGTTCAGGTTCAGTAAAACTATCAAATGTTCTACATGCTCCTTTTCCAGTTAGACTCTTATTCATTAGTTCCATAATCATTCAACTGAGAAGCGTTGTTTCTTTTGATATTCCCAAGGTGACTTTCCAGGAGAAAGGGACGAGACGGATACTTGGGACTGAGACTTGGCATGACGGGATGTGGTATCTGGATCAGTGAGGATTGGATGCGGCTCTTGTATCTGTGGTAGAGAAGACAGTAGTTGGAGGACAGAAGTTGAGTGCAGAGGATACACTGGTACTCTATCACATGCGGTTGGGGCACCCTTCGTTTGACACTATAGCTAGGTTATTTCCTGCTCCTTTTGAAAAAGCAAATAAAGTTAAATTGGTGTGTGATGCTTGTGATTTATGCAAGCTTACTAGGAGTTCATATGTTAGTACGGAACGAAGAAGCTCTTCTGTTTTTTATGTAGTTCATTCCGATGTATGGGGCCTTGTGCTGTAAGTTACTTGAATGATTATAAGTATTTTGTCACCTTTATTGATCGTGCATCCCGTGTCACTTTGTTATATTTGATGAAAAGTAAAGAGTGAGGTACTTACCTGCTTTCATGATTTTCATAAACATGTTCAGACACAATACACTGCGGTGATTAAGGTACTAAGGTCGGATAGTGAGACAGAATACACGAGTAGGGCAATGGAGGAGTATTTATCAATCCATGGGATATTGCACCAGACCACATGTGCATACACACCAGCACAGAATGGAGTGGTGGAGAGGAAGAACAGACACCTTCTGGAGGTGGCAAAGAGTATGATGCTCAACATGAAGGTTCCTCAAAGTCTGTGGGGATATGTGGTGTTGACAGCAGCACAACTGATCAACAGGATGCCATCACAAGTTTTGGGGTGGAAGTCTCTGTGTCAGTTGTTGCAGGGACATAATGGGGGATCCTTCCTTTGAAGGTATTTGGGTGTGTGTGCTTCGTGAAGGACAACAGGTCGGGTGTTAGTAAGCTTGACGCGAGGGCGGCCAAGTGTATCTTTGTGGACTACTCTCGTACTCAGAAGGGGCACGTGTGATGGAGTCCAGTGGAAAAAAAAGTTTGTGAGCATGGATGTTCACTTTAGAGAGCTGTAGCAGTACTACCGACAGGAGGGAGCTCTACCCACACCAGATTGTTAGATAACGAAGATATGAGGCGAGAGAGGGAGAGTTTAGTGATAGATCTGGGAGTATGACAGGGAGGATCAGTGGAGGAAGAGCGGAAGAGTGATGAGAAGCAGTTTGAGGAGATTGAGGGGAGGGGAGATGTTAGACCCACGGCTCAAGGGGAGCTACTTACATACAGTAGGAAGGGGAAACTGCCAGCAATATCAGTTCCAGCTCTTGTGCCCAGTCTAGCTCTTAGTCCCTTGGCTACGTCTGTCCCTACTCCAGAAGCACCTACATCATTGCAAGCCTCAGGTGACATCCTTTCCCCTACTTCTCCTCCCCTAACTATCACATTGCGGAGGACTATTCGCAGCAATGCGGCAAATCCTCCTGATAAATACGGTTGAGACCATGCTTCCTTTGTCTCTTATGATCATATCTCCTCTCACGGAGCATTCATTGCATCGTTGGATAATATTATTGCACCTAACAATTTGCAGGTTGCCAAAGACGATCCAAAATGGAAGGCAGCGATGAAGAAAGAGATGAGAGCTCTTGAGAAGAACAAGAATTGGGAGTTGGCACAGCTGCCAAAGGATAAGAAGGTCGTCGGGTGCAAATGGGAGTTCACTGTGAAGCAAAACCCAGAGGGACAGGTTGAGCGCTACAAAGCTCGATTGGTTGTCAAGGGGTACAGCCAAACCTATGGCATCGATTATGACGAGACATTTGCACTCGTTGTGAAGATGAGCACCGTCAGGACTCTGATCAGCTTGGTTGTGAATAAAGGATGAAGGTTACATCAATTAGATGTGAAGAATGTATTTCTTCATGGAGATCTAGCAGAGGGGGTGTATATAGAGATACCACCAGGGTTTGGAACGGCCAAGACAGAAGGCAGAGTCTGCAGGTTGAATAAGTCCCTCTATGGGATGAAACAGTCACCTCGCGTGTGGTTCGACAGGTTCAGGAAGGCGATGATTGGAATGGGTTATCAGTAGATAAACGCTAATCACACAGTGTTTTTCAGGCAAAATGAAAGTCACATCATCATGCACGCGGTGTATGTGGACGACATGATCATCACAGTGGATGATGAGCAGGAGATGGCCGCCTCAAGGGGGCTCTGGGCAAGGAGTTTGAGGTGAAGGATCTGGGTCTTCTTAGGTATTTCCTTGGGATTGAGATTGCTTACGAGGCAGAGGGAATAGTCCTTTCCCAAAGGAAATACGCTTTGGATCTCGCAAAAAAGGGGATGTTGGGGTGCAAACTGCTGCGACACCTATCGATCAGAAGTGTAAACTGGGTGCTAAGGCCGGGGAACCAGTTGATCGTGAGATGTGTCAAAGGCTAGTCGGGAGGTTGATTTTCTTGAATCACACTCGCCCGGACATCTCCTTTGTTGTAAGCGTGGTGAGCCGCTACATGCATGACCCACAGAAGGGTTATATGGATGCAGTGCATCAGATTCTGCGGTACCTGAAGAATGCTCCTGGCATTGGGCTGACGTTCAGAAGGAACGAGCACGTGAAGATTGAGGGCTACTGCGACTCTGACTAGGCAAGCTATGCGGATGACAGGAGGTCCACGTCAGGCTATTGCATATTTGTGGGAGGCAACCTGATCTCCAGGAGCAAGAAACAATCAGTAGTGGCGAGATCAACAACAGAGACAGAGTATATTTGTGGGAGGCAACCTGATCTCCAGGAGGAGCAAGAAACAATCAGTAGTGGCGAGATCAACAGCAGAGGCAGAGTATAGAGATATGGCATTAGCGATTGCAGAGCTTCTGTGGCTGAAATGGATGTGTTACGGACGGCGACGGGGACGGCGAAGGCGAAGGCCGGCCGCCGGTGTGGCGGGGTCTATTGAAGGAGGGAACACGACACGCGCGCCAAAGCATGAGGGCGGCGTTGTATCAGTCTTTTATTCTCGCACCGTACTATTGTATTTTTCCTTTTATGCACCGGGTAGTATATAAGCCCGGGGTACCTTTGTTTTGAGATGATGCTGGATTATTATTGTGTCTTGGAATTTCTCTCATCTTCCTCCTTCTCTTCTCCCCCCTCTTCTCTTAATCTCTCTTCTTAGAACACTAGCCTAACAAGTGGTCCGACCTGCCCTCTTCCGACCGCGATTTTCGCCGCCCGAAGTCGATCCAGCGCCTCTTCCCTGATCCCGAACCGCGCCTGTACCCGTTTCCGTTTCCGCGATCCCGCCAGTCCCGCTACCAGATCTCGATCCCGCTCCGGTACCGGCGTCCCCCACCAGCCCCGCTACCAGATCCCGATCCTGCTACCAGATCCCGATTCCCATTCCCGCTACCAGATCCCGATTCCCAATCCCGCTACCAGATCCCGAACCGCGCCAGTCCAAGATCCAGATCCCAACCTTTCTGCCGCTGCCTTTCCCGATTTCGCACCCAGCTTCTCTCCCCCATCCAGTTTCCCTCCCGTCGGCGGCCAGCGGCCGATCCAGCGGTCCCTCCAGCCGGACATCCTTCCCCACCCTATTTCGGTTTCTTGTGTGCATGCCACGCCGTTCCAGCCATCTCATGGGCAACCCAGATTCCATGCCTTCTCTTCCGACTTCTGATCCGGCTGTTCTTCGCCGATTGGAAGACAACGATGCCTCCATCGCCTCCCTCCAAGCACTCATCCTCCGTATGGACTCCAAACTCGACACCCTCCTCACTAGTCGCCCCTCTCCCTCCGCCACCTCCAACGTTGATTCCCCTTCTATCTTGGGCACCCCTCCGGACATTTCTCCGCCTGCTAATCCCTCTCTCCCCACCATTGTCGGCAACCCACGGTCCCTCGAGGTGCCCTCTTTCAATGGCACCGATCCGTTAGGGTGGATCGCCCGCGCAGAGCAATTCTTTGAACTCCAACAAACGCCCGACAATCTTAAAGTCAGCATAGTCATGATCGGAATGGAAGGCTCCGCCCTCCACTGGGTCCGATGGCTCCGTCAAACCAACCCGACACTGCAATGGTCGGCCCTCCAACAAAACCTCATCAGCCGCTACGACTCCCGCTATTCCGGCACCGCCGTGGAGCGGCTCCGCGGCATCCGCCAAACGGGCACCCTTGACGACTACTCTGATAAGTTCATCGCCCTCGCCACCCACGTTCCCGGCCTCCCGCCGGACCACTACCTCAATTTCTTTATGCATGGGTTGCGCCCTCACATCCGGGCACGGGTACGTACCCATCACCCTCCCTCCTTGACGGAGGTCATGGATCTTGCCCGCTTGGTTGAAGCGAATTCCTTTCTCGGTCGCCTGAGCCGGGCCGACCACCCCCCGCCGCCGCGCCGCGACCGCCACCTCGGCCTCCAACTTTCCCTCGTCCTCCACCGCTCGAACCTCCACCCGGCCCGGGACGGGCAGCACCACAGTCGCGCGCCCCCCGGCCCCCAAACCATCCATGGCTCTCCAACCAGGAATACAACGACCTACGATCTAAGGGTCTCTGCTTCCGATTCAAGCAATCCTATACACCCACACATGATTGCCCGCTCAAAACCCTTCGGGTCCTCATCGGCGAGGAGGAACCGGAGGTGACTTTGGCAGATTTTGAGGCTCTGGAGGCCGACACCACCACCGAGGATCCGCCTGAGGCCACCTTTCACCGTCTGGACTTTCCGTTCTTTGCGGTCGGCGGGATTTCGGGCCCTCAGACGATGAAGATGCGGGGAATTCTCCAAGGGACCTCGGTAGTCGTGATGATCGACAGTGGCGCCAGCCACAATTTCATTTCTTAGCTTCTTGTGGATCGCTTGGCTCTTCCCGTGCAAGCCGTCGATCGCTTTACAGTCTGCCTGGGGGACGGCCACCGACGGGCTATGGGAGGCCTCTGTGCGGGCCTTACTCTCATGCTTGGTCAGAGTCCCTTCCAGGCCGACTTTTACGCTTTTCCTCTGGGAGGAGTTGATGTCATCCTGGGCGTAGCGTGGCTCCGGACTCTCGGAGACGTCAACGTCAATTGGAACCGCGTGACGATGCGCTTCTTCTGTGGGGCCACACCTTGCCTCCTGCAAGGCGAGGCCTCCCTTCTCCGTCGTGCCGTCTCTCTTCAGTCTCTGTCTGCAGAAGTCCTCCGAGGTGGATTGGGCGTCCGCCTTATGGCACATAGCGGACACGACCGACCCACCACCTCCACCCGCTCCAGCACTGCAGTCCATTCTGGACGGCTTTCTGGATGTTTTTTGCCGACGGGACACGCTTCCCTCCGCCTCGACCTACAGATAATCATATTCCGCTACGAGAGGGGGTGACCGCCATCTCAGTCCGACCGTACCGTTACGGCCACGCCCAAAAGGGCGAGATCGAGGCGCTTGTCCGAGACATGCTCTCCGCAGGCATCATCTGCCCCAGCTCCAGCCCGTTCCCGAGCCCCGTCCTACTGGTCCGCAAAAAGGATGGGAGCTGGCGATTTTGTGTGGATTACCGTGAGCTCAACAAGGCCACGGTCCCCGACAAGTACTTGATCCCCGTCATTCAGGAGCTTTTGGATGAGCTGCAGGGCGCGGCCTTCTTTTCTAAGCTAGACCTTCGGGCTGGCTACCACCAGATACGGGTGCGCGAGGAGGACGTGCCCAAGACGGCGTTCCGCGCCCACGACGGCCATTACGAGATTTTAGTCATGCCTTTTGGCCTGACGAACGCGCCCGCCACCTTCCAAGCTACCATGAACGACTTCTTCCGCCCGGCTCTGCGCAGGTACATATTGGTATGCTTCGATGATATTCTTGTGTACAACTCATCCTGGCAGGCGCACTTGGATCACCTTCGCTCCACCCTCACCACCCTCCGGGAGAACGCTTTCTGCGTGAATCCCAAGAAGTGTGTTTTCGGCCAGATGGAGGTCAGCTATTTGGGCCATACTATTTAGGCCAATGGGGTGGCTATGGATCCGGAGAAGGTGCAGGCCGTCCTTCAGTGGCCCACTCCCTGCTCCCTCCCGCGACGTCCGCGGGTTCTTGGGTCTCACCGGCTATTATCGCCGGTTCATCTGGGATTACGGCAAGCTCGCGAAGCCGCTATCCGAGTTGTTGAAGGAAGAGGCTGGAAGATTTCAGTGGACATCCCTAGCCGACAGTGCCTTTCGAGCCCTTCAACGATCTTTGAGTATCGCCCCTGTTCCCGCCATGCCAGACTTCTCACAGCCATTTGTGGTAGAATGCAACGCATCAGGCTCCGGAGTCGGCGCAGTTTTGATGCAGGCCGGGCAGCCTATAGCCTACTTCAGTTGGACGTTCGCCTCCACCGTTCGTCCCCGCTCCGCCTACGAGTCAGAGTTGATGCCTTGGTACTCGTTGTCCAGCACTGGCGTCCATACCTGTTGGGCCGCCACTTCACCGTCCGGACGAACCATCATAGCCTTCGCTACCTGCTTCATCAGAAGATCGCAACCCCGGCGCAGCAGATTTGGGTGGCCAAGCTCCTCGGATATGATTTTGACATTGAGTTTCGGGCCGGCGCGTCCAACCGTGCAACTGACGCTCTTTCCCACCACCCGCGGACAGCCCTCCTGACGGCCATTTCGCGTCCCTATTGGGAAGATGCCGACATATTGCAGCGGGAGGTGGCCGCCGACCCCACCCTTCAAACGATCGTGCGGGCTCTCCGGGCGACCCGTCATCCTGCCCACCATACCACCTCGTGGGGGACCGTCTCCACTACCAGCAGCGCCTTGTGATCCCCACCTCCTCCCAGCTAATCCCACGCCTATTCGTCGAGTTCCACGCCACTCCTGAGGGAGGACACGCAGGCACCTTCCGGACGTACTGCCGCCTCGCGGACTCGCTTTACTGGGCCGGCATGTTTCAGAAGGTCAGGGGCCTTCGTTGCAGCGTGCCTCCCGTGTCAGCGGGCCAAGTACGAGGTCACCTTTCCTGGGGATCTCCTTCAGCCCCTACCCACCCCCACTCAGATTTGGGAAGACATTTCCATGGACTTCATCTCTCGTCTGCCCCGTTCCAAGACTTGGGATTGTCTTCTGGTGGTGGTGGACCGCCTGTCCAAGTAAGCACACTTTATTCCGCTCTGCCACCCTTTCACAACACCTCTTGTCGCCGCAGCTTTCGTTGATGGCGTCGTCCGCCTGCACGGGATACCGCGCTCCATTGTCAGTGACCGCAACCCACTTTTTCTCAGTGTCTTCTGGCAGGCTCTCTTCAGGATGCAGAGCACACAACTACGCATGAGCATAGCATATCACCTGCAGACAGATGGCCAATCTGAGGTCATGAACCGGTTCCTCAAAACCTACCTGCGGTGCTTCGTGTGCGACCAACCGCGAGCGTGGGCGGAGTGGCTATCCTGGGTAGAATAGTCCTTCAACACCTCTTTCCACTCCGGTACCGGCACTACTCTGTTTGAAGCCGTCTACGGGCGTCCCCCCCCCCCCCCCCCAGTCTTGAGCCGCACCCTTCCGGGGGAGTGCGCGGTGGCCGCGGTGGACAGCCTTCTTCGAGATCGGGATTCCATACTCCAGTAGCTACGCCAGCACCTTCAGCGCGCCCAGGACCGGATGACGATCGCGGCCAACCGCCATCGCCGCGACGTTCAATTCAGCGAGGGGGACTCCATCTTCCTCAAGTTGCGCCCGCACCGCCAAGTCTCGGCTGCTTCTCGGACCCATTCCAAGTTGGCGGCCAAATTCTATGGCCCCTTCGAGATCCCGGCCCGAGTAGGCACTCAGGCCTACCGCCTCTGCCTTCCGCCCGAAACTCGTATCCACCCGGTATTTCACGTGTCACAACTCAAGCGGGTGATTGGAGATCATCCAGTCGAGGGGGCGCTTCCACCACCGGATTCAGGCACTATGCCACCAGCAGTTCACCCCCAGCGCATCATCAACACTCGCACGGTACAGTGAGCGGACCAGGCAGTGGAGCAGGTTTGGTTCTATTGCATGGCCTCCCGGGCTCAGAGGCGACGCGGGTCGACCGTGCCGAGCTGCAGCAGCAATTTCCAAATTTTTGCCTTGGGGACAAGGCAAATTTCCCAACGGGCGGCATTGTTACGGACGGCGACGGGGACGGCGAAGGAGAAGGGTGGCCGCCGGTGTGGCGGGTCTATCGAAGGAGGGAACATGGCACGCGCGCCGAAGCATGAGGGCGGCACTGTATCAGTCTTTTATTCTCGCACCGTACTATTGTATTTTTCCTTTTATGCACCGGGTAGTATATAAGCCCGGGGTACCCTTGTTTTGAGATGATGTTGGATTATTATTGTGTCTTGGAATTTCTCTCATCTTCCTCCTCCTTCTCTTCTCCCCCCTCTTCTCCTAATCTCTCTTCTTGGAACCCTAGCCTAACAGGATGCTTGTGGAGCTGAAGTTGGATCAAGGGGGTAAGATGAAGCTGTGGTGTGACAGTCAGTCAGCCATCAGTATTGCAAATAATCCAGTCCAACACGATCGAACCAAGCATATAGAGATTGACAGGTTTTTCATAAAGGAATAACTTGATAATGGGCTACTAGAGTTGAGTCGTGTCTCGACCAAGGGTCAGGTAGCAGATTGCTTGACCAAGGGACTCAATTCAGAGGATATGAACAGGGGTTGTAACAAGATGAGCTTAGTGAATATCTTTTGTCAATCTTGAGGAGGAGTGTTGTAATATTTATTAGTGAGGCTATATATATGGCCATTAGGTCACCCTAATAGAGACGGGGTGTACTTTGTAACTATAATCGTGGTAGAGAATCAAGAAATTACGCTATATCTAACATTGTCATATTAAAAAGCAATCTTCACAAAGATAAGTACCTTTGTCCTTGTAGATTGACCCAGCTTACTTGCATGGATAGGAATGCTTTGAAGGAACATCATGTGATTTACAGTCCGCTGCAGAAGTGCATCCACGCTGCACTGTATCACAAAAGTCATGCATTTAAATCTTACAGGAGTTTAGCACTAAGACTGAATCCACTACCATTTTTTTTTTCAATTATCACCTTTGATGAATTCGGGATGAGCTCCCTTAGCTCCATAATGCGGTCTTGGATCAACTGCCTATCCCGCGGTCTTGGCTTGCTGGAGTCTTTCATTTTTGTTTGTTTGTGGCTATTATGTGATTCTTTTAAGAAACTTCTCTTAAAACCAGACACATTATCTTTTTTATCAACATTTTTTGGCACCGTATGAACAGAGCCACTTGATTGACAAGTAGAGAAGCAGCTTTTGAAACCTTTGGAATCAGAAACTAAGGAGGATAATTTACAACTTTGGAGACTAGAATCTTCTGAATTTGTCACATCTTCAGCTTTGCACTGTGTTAAACAAGAGTCAGCACATCTTCCAGTTGAACAACAATGAGATTTTGAACAATCACATGACTCTAATTTCTTTCCACCTCCAACACAAGGTAAATATCCTGTTCCATTTGCACAATCACATGATTCTAATTCCTGTTCACACATTTCTTCTTTAAAAGTAGCAATT
The DNA here is from genome assembly GCA_033032865.1 of Dactylorhiza incarnata. Taxonomy (NCBI): domain Eukaryota; kingdom Viridiplantae; phylum Streptophyta; class Magnoliopsida; order Asparagales; family Orchidaceae; genus Dactylorhiza; species Dactylorhiza incarnata. The sequence continues at coordinate 11,276,006 of JAWHQI010000047.1, read as the reverse complement.
CGCTCGCTCCTTTCATCAGCTTTTGATTTGTTGTCCATCCCTTCACTGTTCTTGCAATCTACCAAGAAATTGTGCTCCATTGCTCTGTGGGGCCCAGTTTCAATAGAAAAGTCCATATATTTGCTATTTGTGGTAGACTCAATGATCAAATCAAACTCCTCCACAAATGTAAGATGCGCTTTATTGTTATCACAAGGATCAAACATTAAAGTATTTTTAGAACCTAACCTGTGACCGATAACTGGTATTGTTTTAACTTCATTATCATGGAGAGAAATAGTTTGATCACTTTCTTGTGTCCCCCCAGTGAAGGTAGGTGTATTAAGCATAAACTGTTGCTCTGAATGATCTCCAAACAACTCATTACACATAGCACTCAAACTTATTTCATCTAAAAGATCTGTACCCAGTCCATGTGCCTGACGCAAACCAACTTGAGAAATGGGATCATATGATTGAGGAATGGGATGAGGCAAAAGAACAGAACCAATCGGTAAAAGTTCATTCATCATCATTTGATCAAAGCTGACGGTTGTGAAATCAGGTACCGGAAGTGGTTGAGATTGTATTGGATCAATTAACTTGGTGTTTATTTCTAAGCATGTGGAATATTTTTCAAGAGAAGACATGTTCAATGTCATGGAAGAATTAGTTTGTTCCATTCTCAGTCCTGACACTGAAGCGTACTGATAGGGATAGAATAAATCTTTGAGTTGAGCAACCATTGCTAAATCTTCTGAGAGCTTATGAAATGAAGAAACAAACAAGTAGCAATTAGAAGACATGCAACCGAAATAACCATTGACCAAAATCCAACATTAACTTGTCCATGTTAATATCTACAAAAAGAGGAGTTATGACAAAAATGATAAAAGGATAAGCTGAATTTTTTTTAGATTTGTTTGTGATAAGAATAAGTACTTATGAAACTTTCTCTAATATCATTGCTCATAACGTTGGTTTGCTATACTCATGAACCCATAATGAACATACATATAGGAAAATATGTTATTTAATTTTATCCACAACTTGAAATAAGTCCTAAAATTTACATTATTTGAAATTAGTTTCAAAGTTTGCTATACTTCATTGAAAGAAGTTTCACACTAACCTTTTGTCAGCATCATGTAGTTGTATTCCCTCAGTATACAATGGTATGTTAATGATGGGTGAATTTCAAATAAGTTATTACCATTGAGACCAATTTCAGACAAAATAAATGTTTGAGAACTAATTCAAATTAGAGGTAAAGTTAAGGGAAATATGACAATTTTGCATATTATATACAATAGAAATCAAGAGAAAAAAAACCAGTATAATAATTCAGAAAATAGCAAAAAGTATCTTCATAATTTTAAAATTTAAGAGAAAATGAGAGAGCCATAATTTGAATTTGTTCTATAAAGATGATAAACAATATCTTACTCCATGAGATCTTTAGTATTTTCTTGGTGATGTTTAGGGTGTGGCAACAAGATTCTCTGGTGAAAGCACCTAGGAATTGGGTGGTGGAAACCTTGCTGTCAATAGAAAGGAGTTGGGAAGCGTTTCAATGACCTGAAGTTGGAGGAACTTTGGATTAAAGAGAGGAGGCAAGCTAACGACTCCGATCCTCTTGAGTGTAGTTTTCTTTCATAAAAGTGATCATTGTAGCAGTTTGGCGATGAACCCTAAAATTAGGTTATTGTGTTGAAGCCTATCATGCCGATTTAGTCGGGATCAGTGGTAATGTTTGTGGCACTGTACTCGATTTTGACAAATTGGAGATGCAAATGTAACTATGGAATGAATCTGGCGTACATTGATCAAATCATTAGTAGTTAGCATCATCATGGTTAGTTGTGACTAGTAAGACGTCATGAAGAAATAGAGGGACTTCTATTAAAACCCTAAGCACAGTAGGTTGTCGTGTTTGTGCAAGATAACAGTTGCGGTCAATATGATTGATGAAGGAACCAAAAATGCCAGTGAGATAGCACTTAGACCCTAGCGGATTATTTGGTCATTATAAAATTGATGGAAACGCTAGTGAGATAGTGATGGAGATCGCCGGCCTACATACGTCTATTCTTGCAGGAGACGGTGATCCGCTACTCGTTTGGGATGTGTCCAGATGGTAGTTACGAGTCGATTATTTTTTGAGTTGTATTTGATACCTGATCGGTTAGGACATTCTGAGCCGTCCGATCCAAGTGTCATATCAGTTATGTACTTTATATGCATGGGGACAGGCAACGGTTAGAGGTATCAATGGTTTTGCTTTAGTTTCAGAACCGCATGTCCCTTCCTCACGGCGCGACTCCGAAAGGTCCTCCCCTAGTGCTACTTCAGGGCTTTTACTTTTCTCAGTCATCCCCTATCGCACGATCTCAACGTTCCTTGCCTACTCACGTAAGTCCACTACCGCTACTTTCCCACTAAACGCAGCCCTTCGATCCTGCAAACCGCAAGCCCTTTGCCCCCTTCTACGCACACTACAGCTGTCTCCTCTGTCAACGGCCCAGATTTATCCATTCCAGTCGCCGACCCTTACTACAGGAGCCTTCAATCATTCCTTCACTTACAACCGCTACTTCCTGATCCCGTCCGACCTTCCAGCTTTGCATCTCCCCATTCCATCAGCCTCCCCTCTGATACACTCCAAAAACACATTACCAGACCACCTCCACACCCAATCCCGCATACTGCCACACTCTAGCCCCATTCCTTTCTGCCCATTGTGATTCTCGACCCCTCCCTTTCAGCTATAGCCACATCTAACCCTCCCACTTGTTACCACTGTCAATTTTCTATTAACAATTGTGCTTCTGACTATGTTTTATTTAATTAATTAATTGTTTATTACTAATTTAAATCGGCTTGTCTTTTCCATTTGCACCAATATTATGGTTCGTCAGAAGGTGCACCTCATTCTACTTAAGGTCACATTTTGGGCATCCATCATTCCCAACATACTCTGCATCAAATTGGTATCAGAGCACCAGGTTGGGCCACATTATATGCTACGTAGTGGTAGGTTGTTCCGATCATCTGTCTGACACAAAACCTCATCGACGATCGGGCTACCAATTTGTATTTGGACATGACGTCCGCCGAATTCCAAAGACTTTTACTTGAACGATTTGAGTAGATAGGAGCCCAGTTTGACATAATTAGGGATGGCATTGTTAGGGTTAGTACTAGAGTCTATCAATTAGACATCCCTAAAGGTCAAGACCACCCTACGTTATGATGATCTTTCGAACAATCTTTGGGATGCTCTAACATCCCCGGAGAGACGTGTTAGAGACCTGCCTCGAGATCTCGTTCCTCCCGTGAGAAGGAATCCCGAGCAGGCCTACGAGTATCGACAAGGTCCAACCCATATGAGAAACCACGACCCTCTCATGGAACCCCGTCCACCTCCTCCACCAGGTCGTAAATGTCATGCTCCACCAGTATGACACGATTACGATCATAATGATCATTATGATGAATACCCGAAGCCACGTCACAGAGCAACCCTAGCCGAGTATGACATTGCCGTCCTTCGGCAGTCGCGTGGACCCAAAGGAATTTAGCAATTGGCTCTTGGACATTGACCATTACTTTGAATGGTATAAAATGAGTGACGAGAGGTGGGTACAATTTGTTAAAATGAAGTTACAATGGCAGGCCAATAATTACTGGAAGGGCCTAGAGATATCTCTTGAACGAGATGGATACATCTCTTGAGGAGACTCATTGACAACTATCGGGAAAGACAAAGATTTGCATATGTTGTTTATCGATCTGGAGAAGGCTTATGATAGGGTTCCAAGAGAGGTGTTGTGGAGAGTCTTAGAAAATAAAGGTGTAAATGTATCATACATTGACGTAAAGATATGTGTTATTCTTAAGAAGTGACTAAGATCATACTTAGGGGGGTGAATAGTGTGATGGGTGATTTATGCTATCTTTTGAGAAATAAAAACAAAAAGCAAACAATCACAGAAGACACAAGGATTTATAGTGGTTCCCCAAAAATTGGGTGCATCCACTTTCCCCCTTCACATATCTAGGAATGTGCTAGACTAGGCAATCTCCTCCAAAACTCAGAACTCAAACAGAGTTCTTACCTCAGTCTTTATAATATAAGACTTACACTCAGATCTACAGATAGATCCTACCTCAAATCACAAAGATCTTACACTCAGATTCTTGCAGGAATCTTACACTCAGATCACAAGGATCCTACCTCAGATTCTCACAGGAATCCTACACCCAGATCACAAAGATCTCACAAGACTGTTTATAGAATTACAGTTTTACAATGATTGACTCAGTAAAAGATTGAAGTTCAGATCTTGAGTCTTGAGTAGAAGATTTTTAGTAGTCTTCTTCTTCCTTGATAGATAATAGAATATAGCTTGAATAGTAAGTCTGAATCAAGGGAATGAACAGCAACAGCAATAATCCTTAGTGGATGAGCAGTTGAAATTTCTTCAGAAAATGAGTCAATGAGCACTCTGGAGAATTTAAAGTGATCTTGTTGTTGATGGCAAAATGACTTAGGATTCTTTGCTGTCGAATTTGGATGCTTCCGATCATTAGTCATAATAAAAGGACTTTCTCTCCTTTAATAATATTGTAAGCCTTTAAAAGGAAATGGAGAAGATTGGGGAATGTAATAATTATCAAAAAAATTGAACTTTCAAATTTGACCAATAAAGGGAAGTATTCAAATTTGGCTCACTTTGGAATATTCCATATATGGCAATTAGGGTCAGGAAGGAATGCAGAATTCTGGCAGATATACCAGTAATGATAATTGATTATTTCATTGCTTAATTAATTCTCCAAAGAATTCAATCTGTTAAATACTTTCATAGATGAATCAGTAGAATGCGCCTTGATCAGCGTGAAAAGATTGAGGATATAATGATGACACATGATGTGTAGGCACTTAGAATAATTCTGGATAAACTGCAGACTGTCCCGTCGATATGAGAATCATCCCGTCGATCGACATTGATCTGGTCGATTCTTATTCAGTCGACTTGCAGAATCGATAGTCTGTCTCGTCGATTTTGCCTTGAAAGAAAGCAGTTAAACTTAACATAAATAGTCTGTCAAGTCGATTACTTCTGTCGACTTATCTTCCCGTCGATAATTCAAGTTCGATTGACAGACCGTCCCGTCGATTTTTACTTAGCAGTATTCAGACTTCTCTGTATTCTGAATTCAGTAATTTTTCTTGACCTTTCCAAGTAGTGACTTCAAGATAGATACCAGTATGACTTAATTATACTCTTGATGTAATATAACATAAGAAATTGCTTGGCCTAAGTGACCCTCAACAATATTTATGTATTTAATCAAACATAGATTTTGAGTACATGTCTCAAGCATAATCAAGAAATCATCAAACACAATAGGTTTATTATTATGTTAATTGTCCTCTTCAAACCAGGAATCTTGGGGATCAAATTCCCAACAATCTCACCCTATTTGAAGAAGTCAGAACCTCACATAATAATAACCTTTTAAAATAAAGTAAAGAGCAAATTGATATAAGATGAGCACTCAGATAAATATTAAATGCTAGAGTTCAGAGGCTTAAGATAATAATGTTATAACAGTAATCACAAAATCCACATATAAATTTCAGATGTTTAATCACTCTCTCCAGCAGCCTTCTTTTTCTGCCTGGTGAAGTAGTTTCCTGGCTTTGGAATGTACCTAGGAGGGGTTGTGCCTTGATGTTTGTTTTTCCAGTGAAGCCTTCTCCTGGTCTCTTGATCTCCATGCTTCTTTAATTCAGCTGAGCTGTAAAAATTTTCATGTGCAGTCCTTTGCTTCCAAAATCTCTTCAGGTTGAGAGAATGATTTCCTTGGAGACATGGCTCCATTCTACATAGCTTGGCATTTGCCTGATTTCCTCTCTCCTTCTTTGCCTTGCTTGCCAATCCTCTTCAGAACTAACTGTTTTTCTCTTTTGAGAGTGAGATGGGCCAACTTCCATTCTTGGGGGGCTGTTATAATATTGCTCAGGGGGTGCATAACTGTCATCATCATCATATTGGAGTTCATAGTTTAAACTTCGTAGATTCAAAGCAGTCCTTGCTTCATTGGCCACCCATATGGCTTGATCTGCTCCAGACTTCCTGAGGCTCCCCCCCCCCCCCCCCCCCCCCTCCTTTCTGACTTCTTCAGATAGGTGGGAGCATATTTCAGCTGTGCTGTCAGATATCTTCCTATGAAGATAGTTCACTCCATCAGAGATATGTGTTTTGGTTTCTAGAAGATGAGCATCCAATTGCTGATTCTCTTCAGCAATTGTTTCTAGAAGAACTCTTCTGCTGTCTAAGATGAGATTTTCAGAATCTTGAAAAGCATTCTTCATATTTGCAGAGGTGTTATATTGATTTCTTATTATATCATCTATTTTCCTGTTTGCCTCTTGTAGCTGTTTGGCTGTGTAATCTACTGCACCTGCTGCTTTGTCAAAAACTTGTAGGATTGTATGTTCATGTGATCTACATCATTCTGCAACTCTTTGTAGTGCTGTCTCATTTCTGTTTTTAAAGATTGAACAGATCTATCTACATATGCCTCTAGCTGTTTTCTCTGGTTCTCAAGTAGTTGTTGAATTTGATTTAGCAGGGATGTTGAAGATGATTCAGGGATGTGGCTGGATGGAATGGGTGGTGCTTGGACAGATGGAGGAGAATTTTGTTGAAATGTGCCAAAATCTATGTCTTCATAGAGGCAGTTAGGAGTGTCTGCTTTGGATGGCTTTGAGAGTGATAGTTCTTTTGCAACCTGTTTACCTTTGTAGAGGACTATCTCTAGCCCTGTAAAAACATAGTCCAACTCATCCTTTTGAGAAGGTGCTTGTTCAGGACTTTTAGCTGGGGGGTCTTGGGCAGAGTCCTTTAGTTGGGACTCCCCCTCACAATCATCATTGCTTGGAGAGTCAATTCTTTCAGTTTCTGCAAGGGTATCTGTTTTCTCAGTGGTGATGGTCTTGATGGGATCAGTTATCCTTTCTTCCTCAGAATAAGCTTTCTCCAACTCAGCATTTATAGTATCTATCAAATGGTGTGTCTCATAGGACATTGCAGCCTCTTTCTCCAAATCAGCAGGAGGGGAGGGAATTGTCACAGCATGTTCACTGGACTCATCCATGATCTCAGTGACTTCTTGAACTTGGGTGGACAGTAATGGGTCTGTGGTGGAGAATAGTGGTGTTACAGACTCCCCCTCAGGAGAATGGGGGTTGGAAGAGAGACTTTTCCTTTCTTTTTCTTGGTAGGGGTGGTTTCTTTGCTTCTCCCTGGATGAGGGACATGTTGATCTCATCTCCTGAGTGTGTTTAGATCAATCTTCTTAAGGTAATGAATTGACATCCCCGGGCTGGGATCCATTTCAGAGGGTAAGCATATAAAGAGATAATTCTGCCAAAATTTGGGTTGTCCAAGCTTTGCACCAGCTTGTCAAACATGACTTTACTCCAATCTGTTTTCTTGACTAGTATTATTCTTGTTATGAGGGAGAACATATCCCTGGAGATTCTATCAAACGATCCTGGCTTGCAGATTAATGATTTTCCAACAATATCTGTCAATAGTTTTCCTCGTGCATTCATTTTCATTCTATGTAGTGACCCCTTTGTTTCCTCTGTATACTCACAGAATTCCAGGGCAGATTGCATGTCTTCCTCAGTTATTGTCTCTTCATGTAGGATCAAGCGCAACCAACTGTCCCAAAAGCCCGGAATTATGGGAAGGACGCTACTTTTTCTTTTAAGTAAGAAATGCGCTACGGGTTAAGTGAAGGAACGCTTGACCCCCCCCCCCCCCCCCCCCCCCCCCCCCCGCGTCCAGTACGACCCGCAAGCTCAGAGGTGCACCACATGGCTCAGAGGTGGCGCACCACATGGCTCAGAGGTGGTTTTTTGCATGGCCGCGGTCTCCTGACCCGTCGGGACCCACACAGGTAGAGAAATTTAGGGATTTAATCAGCGCCCCCCCCCCCCCCCCCCGTCTCGAACCCGCAACCTCCTCTGATACCACTTGTAGGATCAAGCGCAACCAACTATCCCAAAATCCTGGACTTATGGGAAGGACACTACTTTTTCTTTTAAGGAAGTAGAAAATGCGCTACGGGTCAAGTGAAGGAACGCTGGACCCAACACTTCATCTTCCTCTTCTTCTAGTAGTGGAAGATGTAGGTGTCGATTAATACTGCTGGCAGAGATTCTGATTTCTTTACTGCCTAAACTGCTCTTTATCCTTGTCCCACTATTGTTTAACTTGGCATTCTGATAAAATTCCAATACTTCTCTCTGGAAGATAAGAGAAGGGTCTGAGAGGATGAATTCCAGACCTGATGCTGCAATCAGCCATATGATGTTCTGGATGTCTTCGCCGGCAGAGTCGAAACTATTTCTCACCAATTCGCAACCAATGTTCACTGAGCTTTGTTTGGAAGAGTCGGATTTTGGCGCCATTGGAGGAGAAGAAAAACATGTTATCAACGAGAGGGAGGAGTGGTGTGGGGTATGCGGCTCGTGATTAAAGTATATATATATGTATTTTCTTAAGCCCCTTTTTTAAACCCTAGTTTTAATATAAATAAGGTAGCTCAAGAGGGGCGTACCTGATTTGACGGCATTGCCAAATTTGAAGGGCCGATTTAATTAATAATCAGAAAAGAAATCCTTATATAAATATATCTGATTTCAATAGGCATCCAGTCCAGTCAATTAGTCCTATTTCCCGTCGACTATTTCTTTAAATACAGATTTTTGTCCTGCACTCTTGAATAAAATGTTAGAGTACCATATGTGAGTGCCAATATTTTGACCTTCACATTGTGTTAGATATTAATCGAAATTCAACATGCCAAGTTCAATTTTAAATTGAGTAAATTTCATTTCATCAAGGGGGTTTGTGAAGATGACAGCCACTTGTCTATCTGTTGGGACAAATTCTAGACAGATGTCTTCTTTTTCAAAATGTTTCCTGATAAAATGGTACCTGATTTCAATGTGTTTTGTTCTGCTGTGAGAGACTGGATTATTTGCAATAGATATAGCACTTGAGGAATCACAATATAGTGGAGTCTTCTTGTGATGAACATCATAGTCCTTCAATTAATGTTGTATCCATAAAAATTGAGCACAACAGCTCACAGTCGAGATATATTCTGATTCTGCAGTAGAGAGAGCAACAATAGTTTGCTTTTTGCTACTCCATGAGATTAGTCTTTTTCCTAGAAATTGACATGTCCCAGGAGTGCTTTTTCTGTCTTCTTTGCAACCTGCAAAACCTGCATCTGAAAATCCTGTTAGTTCAAAATCACTGCTTCTAGGGTACCATAGACCAAGATTGGGTGTGCCCTTTAGATATCTCAGAATCCTTTTAGCAGAGGTATAATGAGATTCCTTGGGGTTCACTTGATATCTGACACAAACACATGTAGAGAACATGATGTCTAGTCTACTTGCAGTGAGATAGAGTGGGGAGTCAATGATGCATCTGTACATGGTCTCATCAAAAGGTTTCCCTTTCTCATCCTTGTCCAGAGACACGTTTGTTCCCATTGGAGTCATCATTGAGGTTGCATTCTCCATGTCAAATTTCTTAATGAGCTCTTTTGTAAACTTGGTCTGAGAAATGAAGATTCCTTCCTCAGATTGTTTAACCTGGAGACCCAAAAAGTACTTTTGCTCTCCCACACTGCTCATTTCAAACTTCCCTTGCATAAGGTTAGCAAACCTTTTACAAAGGTTGTCATCTGTAGATCCAAAGATGATGTCATCAACATAGATTTGAACCAGCAATATTTTGACTTTGATTTTCCTAAGAAACAGTGTTTATCTATCTTTCCTCTTGAGAATTTATTTTCAAGGAGAAAGGTAGATAAGGTCTCATACCAAGCTCTAGGTGCTTGTTTTAGACCATAAAGTGTTTTCTTAAGAAAATAAACATGATCAGGATGAGTAGAGTTGATAAAACCTGAAGGTTGTTCTACATAAACCTCTTCTTTCAAATCACCATTGAGAAAGGCTGATTTTACATCCATCTGGTAGACTTTTAAATTTTGTGTGCGTTGCATAAGCAAGAAAGAGTCTGATTGCTTCTAGCCTTGCTATAGGTGCAAAGGTTTGATCATAATCAATTTCTTCTTCCTGTTTATATCCTTTAGCCACCAATCTGGTCTTATTCTTAATAATGACTCTTTGTTCATTCAGTTTATTTCTGAACACCCACTTGGTTCCAATTATGTTATGACCATGTGGTTTTGGAACTAGTTTTCAGACCTTGCATCTTTTGAATTGATTTAATTCCTATTGCATGGCCAAAATCCAAAATGGATCTTTGTTTGCATCATCAAATTTCTTTGGCTCTTCTTGAGAGAGGAAGCTTAGGAATAATGCATCATTCATTGAGTTGCTTCTGGTTTGTACTCCTTGATTAATGTTGCCTATAATTTGATCAGGTGGATGGTTTCTTTGAAACTTGATGGCAGTTGCCAGCCTTCTATTTTCTGTTGGAATTTCTTCAACTTGTGGTGCTTCCTCTTGCATTTCAGCTGGTTGAGTATCTTCTTCTGTAGAGTTATCATCTTGACTTTCTACTCCTACATCCATTCCCACTGAATGTGAGGAGGGGGGTTCCTTTTCCTCTTCTGAAATTGTTGTCTTCAATTCTTTGTGTTTGGAGCTAGAGCCTGTGACACAAATTCTAGAAGGCTCTTCAAGTATCATGTTGGATTCATCAAATACTACATTAATAGATTCTTCTATAGTTTTGGAATAGATTAAATATATCTTATAGGCTTTGTTATGATGGCTATATCCAACAAAGATGTCTTCAAAGCATTTCTCAGCAAACTTTGTTAAGTGATGCTTCCCATTGTTTAGGACATAACACTAACTTCCAAAAATCTTGAAGTAGGCAAGGTTGGCTTCCTGTCTTTCAAGAGTTCATGGGGAGTCTTGTGGTGAGTTCTGTTGATTAGAGCTCTATTTTGCACATGACAAACTGTATTGACTGCCTCTGATACGATCTTGCTGGAAAATTCGAGAAAGAGGAAGGGGGATCTACGGGAGAAGTTAGAGAGAAGAAAGGGGATTAGGGTTTGAGAGGAAGAAGGAGATAATACCTGAAATTAGTCTTGCATAACCCAAAATGAGGGAGTCCCGGGTTTATAAATACCCGGGGGCCAAGGGGGCCGGCCGGCCCCCCAATTAGGCTTTGCATTTGCTCCTTGCGACGCCGTGAATATTTATGCCCCGCAAATCGTAGAGGGTGCGGAGGCATAACATTCTCTTCCCCATCAAGAGTCAGCTTGTCCTCAAGGTGGAATTCGGGGAAACGCTCGCGGAATTCCAACAGGTCTACCCAGGAGTTATGTATATCCGCCATCTGCTTCCACTTAACGAGCACCTCTGGTCGATACTCCGGGCCTTGTTTTCTCCACTTGGTCATCAAAACAGCCTTTGGCGAAGGCCGTAATTCACCACTGCTGGTGGCCTCCGGAAGGGTGGGGCTAATTTACACTGAGTTGCCCAGCTTCCTTTTCAACAGCGAGACATGAAATGTAGGATGTATGCGGGACCCCTTCGGGAGTGCCAAGGTATAAGCGAGTGGTCCCACCCTGTGAATAATAAGGAACGGTCCATAGTAGCGTGAAGCTAGTTTCTGATTGACCCGCCGTGCGACTGAGAGTTGTCGGTACGGTTGGAGCCTGAGGAACACCTCGTCGCCCACGGCGAATTCCCGCTCCGTGCGGTGTTTGTCGGCTTGAGTCTTCATGCGCTCCTGAGCTGCCCGTAAATTGTCCCGAAGAAGGGATAATGTCTGTTCCCGATCCCGATGTGTCCGATCTACGGCTGGAAAGGCGGTGTTGGCTGGCTCATAAGAACGCAAAGTGGGCGGCGGTCGGCCGTACACCACCTCGAACGATGTGAGTTTGCTGGCGGTGTGAAATGATGTGTTGTAGCAATACTCCGCCCAATGTAGCCATCGGGTCCACGTAGGCGGCTCATCCATCACAAAGCAGCGCAAGTACGTCTCCACTCCCCTGTTCAGAACCTCTGTCTGGCCGTCGGTCTGTGGATGGTTGGTCGTACTTATGTGAAGATTGGTGTCTTGAAGCCTGAAGAGCTCCTTCCAGAAATTACTGACAAATACCGGGTCCCTGTCTGAAACGATGGAGCGGGGAAGCCCGTGAAGCCGGACGATCTCCCGAGCAAATAACTCAGCAACTGTCTCTCCCGAGTATGGATGGCTCAAAGCGAGGAAATGTCCGTACTTGGAAATCTTGTCGACCACCACGAGGATGACGAATTTGCCTTGGGACTTGGGCAGACCGTCTATGAAGTCCATAGAGATCGTGTCCCAAATCTGATGAGGAATCGCCAGCGAAGTGAGGAGCCCGGTCGGAGATGTCGTCTCGTACTTCTGTCGCTGGCAAACGTCACATTCTCTAACAAACTGCTGGACGTCCCGTCGCATTCCCTTCCAGAAAACATTAGCCCTGACCCGCTGTAATGTCCAGAGAACGCCGGCATGTCCCCCAGTCGGCGAAGCATGGAACTCCCGCATCATGATAGTCCGCATGTCGACGTGGCGGGAATGACAATACGATCCTGGTAGTAGAGCCGCTCTCCCTGTAGTGATAGCCAACCTCAGTGGTATGTCCCTGCTGTAATGCCTCTATAATGACACGAAGCTCGGGGTCCTGGTGCACCTCCGCCTGTATCTCATTCAGTGACTCAATCACCGGTCCTGAGATGGTAGAAAGTGAGCTCTTCGGTAGACGGGAAAGTGCATCAGCCACCACATTCTCCTTCCCTTGCTTATATACAATCTCGTAGTCATACCCCAGCAGCTTTGTCAGCCATTTCTGCTGCAGGGGTGATGTTAGCCGCTGCTCCAGGAAGTGCTTCAGGCTCTGATGGTCCGTCCGAACCTGGAAATGTCGCCCCAGTAGGTAGGGTCGCCACATTGCTACCGCGTGAAGAATGGCTAGCATCTCCTTTTCATATGTGGATAACCCCAATGTCTTGGGAGCAAGTGCCTTGATGAAGTACGCCAACGGACGGCCCTCTTGCATACGGACGGCCCTCTTGCATCAGGACCGCCCTCTTGCATCAGGACCGCCCCGATCCCTACTCCCGACGCGTCAGTCTCCACAACAAAGTCTTTGAAAAATCCGGTAGCGCCAACACCGGAGTAGTAGTCATGGCCCGTTTCAAGGTATGGAAAGCTTCTTCCGCCTCGGGATTCCACTGAAAGGCGTCCTTCTGCAACAACTGGGTGAGGGGGCGAGCTATCTTCTCGTAGTCCTTCACGAAACGGCGGTAATATCCTGTGAGTCCGAGGAAACCGCGCAAGGCTCGTATCGTCGCGGGTTGCGGCCATGTCACCATACTGGCTATCTTCTTTGGATCCGCCTGGACCCCTTGGGCCGACACCAGGTGTCCCAAGTACTCGACCTCCGCTTGCCCGAAAGAACATTTGGACCGCTTAGCGTACAACTGGTGCTCCCTCAGAATAGAAAGTACGTGGTGGACATGCTCCAAATGGTCCTCCCAACATCTGTTATAGATTAGTATGTCGTCAAAGAAAACTAGCACGTACCGGCGCAGGAGTGGGCGGAAGATCTCATTCATGACCGCTTGGAACGTGGATGGGGCATTGGCCAACCCAAATGGCATCACTAGGAACTCGTAATGACCGTCATGGGTGCGGAAACCCGTTTTGTGGATGTCCTCCTCCTGCATCCGAATCTGATGGTAACCGGAGCGCAGGTCCAGCTTAGTAAACAGGCATGCCCCGTGCAGTTCATCCAGCAGCTACTCGATCATTGGAATCGAAAATTTGTCCTTAATGGTAGAGTTATTCAGCCCGCGGTAATCGACGCAGAATCTCCATGAGCCATCCTTCTTCTTCACCAGTATGATAGGAGAGGAGAACGCACTGGTGCTGGGCCGTATGACTCCAGTGGCCAGCATCTCACGTACACTGCGCTCTATCTCGGTCTTCTACACATGGGGTAGCGGTAGGATCGGATGTTCGTCGAGTCCGTACCCGCCATCAACTGGATCTAATGGTTGCGGAACCTCGAGGGGGGAAGCGAGCGAGGCTCCTGGAAGACGTCCTCAAACTGAGCCAATAAGGCTTGTACCCGGTCAGGTTCTGCAGAAGCGCCCAACCCCAAAGCCTCCACACCCAATACCATAGCCACAGGCTGCCCAGCTCCTCCTCTGTAAGCTCCGAAGGGAGATCTCCTTGAGTGGAGATGATTGTATGCCGTTCAAGCAATGCTCTGTCCCCTGATGAGTAAACTCCAAAGTCATCTGGTCCCAATCGGTGGTCACTCGCCTCAGCTGGCGTAGCCACTGTACTCTGAGGACCATGTCGGATCCTCTAATCGGCAGCAGGTAGACATCGGTATGACATATATACCCTTGTATCAGCAACTCTACGCCCTTCAGAACCCCTTCACACCGCAGCTTGCTGCCATCAGCCACCATCACCTGGAACGCCGCATCCCGATCCACTGCATGTCCCACCTTCAATGCCACCGCGGGCGTGATGAAGTTGTGGGTGCTCCCACTATCTATCAGAATGGTGACCTTCTCGTGGCTGATCTTCCCCTTGATGCGTAAGGTGAGAGGTGCGGAACACCCCTCCATCGCCTGCAGGGAGACCACAAACTCCGTGAGATCGAGCACCTCCTCCTCGTCCACACAGGTGGGACTCTCCTCCACCTCCTGTTCCTGCAACAAGAAGACCTGAACCTTTTGACATCGATGGCCTGGAGCAAACTTCTCATCACAGTTGAAACACAGGCCCTTCTCCTTCCTTGCCTGCAGCTCAGGCCAGGTAAGTCTCGTCACAATAGGCCGCACCCCTGGGGGTGGGTCCCTACGACCCGTTGCGGGGGCTACCGGTGTCCTCGCTGTGGTTCGGTTCCTCTGGCGGTTGAACCGCTCCTCCTGGATCCGTGCCAAGCTGATCGCGTGGCCCAAACTGCGTGGCATATACGCGTGTACTCCATCCCTCAGATGATCCTTCAAGCCGGAAATAAAACAGCTCAGCATGGTCTTCTCTTCCCAAGAAACTCGGTTCGCCAACCGCTCAAATTCCGTCATGTACTCCATCACGGTTCCCCGCTGACGAAGCTTCTGTAAAGTAGCCTCCACATCTTCATATTCGAGCGGCCCAAAGTGTGCGGAAAAGGCTTCTACGAACTCCTCCCAAGGTGCATAGGCACGTCCTCGCAGGAACCACTTTGTCCACTGGTAAGCATCATCTTCCAGGTGGAATGCTGCTAGTTGAACTCATTGTTCCTCCGGTATCTCCTGGTAGTTGAAAAAAAGCTCTGTCTTTTGTACCCATTCCAACGCATCTCCCCCTTTGAACTTCGGAAAGTTCATACGCGTCCGCTTGGGCTGCATGTATGATCGTTGGTTCGCCCCGCCGTTGCCCCCCACGTCTTGGCCCATCGGCCTTCGTTGCTCGCCCAGTTGGTGTGGTGGCTCAGGTGGTATCGCTGCCCCCCAATCAGCCCCTATCCTGTTCATAGCCTCCTGGTTGTCCACCGCCCCATTGTTCGGCCTGTGATGGCCTCTCCCGCCCCAGATTTGCGTTCCCGTATCCCGGGTTCGGTGCGAAGGCCTGTGGGAGCGGAAGGATTCCTGCCACACCTCTGATCGGTAATGCATTTGCACCGGTGGGCTAAAACGGCCCCAATCCTTGGTTCCACGGCCTCCCCGGGTACCCCAACTGTTGTCCGGACCCGAACCCTGTAGCCGGGAGTGAGCCGAACCCCATCCTGGGCACAACCCCGCTGCCGGCGCCGTGCGGCCCCATGCTGGCCTCCGCCGACCACCCAGTCCCCATCCGAAGGTGCCCGCCTGCTTCTCGACTCCCTCCGGGGACGCCGCTGCCATCCGGACCCATCGTCGGGTCTGGCGCCTGTCCGCCGACCCTCGATAGGGTTCCCGCGGTCCTTCCGGCCTCAGGGTCGCCTCCGATGCCCGATCCCGAGCCGGAACCCACTCCGTGGGGGTTATTTGAGACCTCCACGTCAGGTCCGTCCCCCATCGTCGTCTTCGCCTTCAGATTTTGCACCAATAGGGATTTAATCTTTTCCATCCTCGCCTCAAAGCGTTCTTCCGGATTTTTGTGGGAAACTTTCACTTGCTCTTCGATCGCCGCCACCGTATCCGTCAACCCTACATAGTTCTCCTCGAGGGATGCGAGTCGCGCGATCTCCGCCTCGTTATGTGTCACCATCGTCGCAGGAACGATGCTCTGATACCAAATGATACGATCTTGCTGGAAAATTCGGGAAAGAGGAAGGGGGATCTACGGGAGAAGTTAGAGAGAAGAAAGGGGATTAGGGTTTGAGAGGAAGAAGGAGATAATACCTGAAATTAGTCTTGCATAACCCAAAATGAGGGAGCCCCGGGTTTATAAAAACTCGGGGGCCAAGGGGGACGGCCGGCCCCCCAATTAGGGGTTGAACCGGGGTGGTTCAACCCCTATTCTTCTCCTTTTACTGGTTGGGGGATGAAACAGATGGTTCAGCCCCGTTGCTTTGCGTTTGCTCCTTGCGATGCCGTGAATATTTATGCCCCGCAAATCGTAGAGGGTGCGGAGGCATAACAGCCTCAGCCCAGAAATATTCTGGTAGTGAGGAGTCACTCAACATGGATCTGCTTGCCTCAATGAGTGTTCTATTCTTTCTCTCGGCAACTTCATTTTGCTGTGGAGTTCTTGGAGAGAAAAACTCTTGTGAGATACCTAGACTCTCACAAAACTTTGTCATTGCTCCAGACTAAAATTCTGTTCCATGATCACTTTTGATTTTGACCACTGACCAGTTCAGTTCATTTTGAATTTGTTTGACAAATGTAGTGAAGACTTCTAGAGTATCTGACTTATGTTTAAGAAAGACCACCCATGCAAACCTAGAGTAATCATCTACAATCACAAATGTATAAGACTTGCCTCCTAAACTTTGAATTGACATTGGGTCAAACAAGTTCATGTGCAACATGTATAAACATCTAGTGGAATCCTTCAATCCAATTGACTTGAAGGAGGCATTTGTTTGTTTTCCCCTTTGCCAAGCATGGCAAGGGCATTCTTGTGTACAATTCCACTTGGGGTCATCTCTAACCAAGTTTTCTGATAGGAGCTTATTGATATATTTGTAATTTATATGGGCTAGTCTCTTGTGCATTTGATACAAAGAGATGCCCTACTATATGTCATTAAACAGATAGGGGATTGCAAGCTAGAGCAAAGAAAATTAAGAAAGTACACATTTCCACTCCTAGTGTCAGTGAGAATAACTTCAGAGTTTTTAGTATTCTTAATAAGGCACTTATCCTTGTGGAAAATGACTACATAGTCAAGATCACAAAGTTGACTTATACTTATCAGATTGTGTTGCAATCCTTCCACATAAGCTACCCTTGAGATGGTAACTATGTCATTAGTGACTTTACCATAACCTTTTGTTTTCCCTCTATCAGATCCCTCAAATATCACTTTAGGACCATCTTCTATAAGAGTGAATTATGTTAAAAGGCTTCTTGCTCCAGTCATGCGTCTGGAACATCCATTGTCCAAATACCAGATTGGAGTTTGATTGGTCTTTGGACATACCTGCAAAAATAAACTATTTCTTCTTAGGCACCCAAAATTGGTTAGGTCCTAGATTCCTATTAGTCATGAAGAACACTCTACTTGCTCCAGGATGTGCAGAATGGTTCTTAACAAGACTGTTTGTTAGCTTGACATTGATTGCCCTTGGAACTGTTGGGTTATTGAAGGCTTCTTGCTCCAGTCATGTGCCTGGAACATCCACTGTCCAAATACCAGATTGGAGTTTGATTGGTCTTTGAACATACCTGCAAAAATAAACTATTTCTTCTTAGGCACCCAAAACTGGTTAGGTCCTAGATTCCTGTTAGTCATGAAGAACACTCTAGATCTACCTGCTCCAGGATGTGCAGAATGGTTCTTAACAAGACTGTTTGTTAACTTGGCATTGATTGCCCTTGGAACTGTTGGGTTGAACCAACAATCAATTGCAAATTGACCAATCTTGCCACAACACCAACATTCAAACTTGTTGTATCTCCTTTTCTTGCTTTCAGAGGAAACACGACTCCTTTGTATGTGAGCAGAAGGATATTTAAGGGAGACTGAATTGCACTGTATGTGATTGTGGTGTTGGTTATTCTAACCCACAGCTTTGCTTCTTAGGTCAGTCTTCTTTAAAGATGTCTTCCCCTTCCTAGATACAAGGGATTCATGTTTCCTCATGATGATCTCTTCATGAGGTACCTTTGATGCACTGGGCGCATCCTTGATTCCACTTGTGGAACACTCATTCTTGAGGTGTCCATAAATGGATTATAGATCATACTTGTTGGAGGGTGACATTACCTTCCTAAAGTTGATCTTCTTCTCCATAGGTTTTGCCTGATTTACCATTTTAAGGTATCCTAGGCCTCTTCTATGAGTGGAGCAGAACCCATCAATCAATGGAAGAATGGTCTTAGGTTTGGAAAAGTTGGCTACAAGCTTTCTTTCAATAAGAAGTTTGTTTTTCAAATCTTTGATTTTCTTGTCCCTAGATATCAGGGCACTAGATTGATCTCTACTTTTCTTTAGAGATTCAACCTCTCTGGTGAGGACTTTGCACAGCTCCTTGTTGTCAATTAAAGGCTTTGGAGTTTTCCCAAACTTGCTTATTAGCTCAAGATTGGAGCTTGCATTCTAGTCAATCTTGAGTTGGCAGTATTCTGCATTCTCCAGAGTTAGCCTTTCATCTTTCTCAGAGATATCAGAGTTTCTTTCTTGAAGAGATAAGATTTCTTCAGCTTGCTCTTTGCAAATCTTCTTGCTTCTCTTAAAGGCGTCAAGCAATTCTCCATATTAATCTAATAAGTCCCCTTCAGATTCATCTTCTGTGGAAAGATTTGCCCAGAATCAGTATCTGAAATAGATAGAGAGGCTTTGATAGGTACCTGTGCAGATAGGGAATTCTCCTGCTTTTCTTCTTCACTTATGGCCATGGCTGCCATATATTCTTCTTCTGATGAAGAGGAGGAGTTGCACTCATCATCACTCAGGGTTTTGCACTTTTTAGCTAAGAAGCTCTTTTCCCTATTCCTTTCCCTGAAAGCCTTTTTATCTTCAGGTTTTATGTTGTCTCTTCTTTTAGAAGGACATTCAGCTATCATGTATCCAGTTTTCCTGCATCCATAACAAATAGTTTCAGTAAAAAAGTGTTTGTTATGTTTGGAATCATACCTGTCTCCTTTTTCCTTATGGGAGTTGTGGTTTCTTCTTGAGCTAGAGGGGATGGATGTTTTCCTTTATCTTTCCTCCTTTTTCTGAGAATTTTCATGAAGTTTTTGGAAAATAGAGTAAGCTCCTCATCAGACAGTCTTGTGCTGGTGGAGCTTGTTTCAGATTCTTCAGCTTCAGATTCTTTGTTCTTTTTAGAGTTATCAGTTTTGAGGGCTACTGATTTTTCTTTGTGATTTGCCCTACTGTTATCTTCTTCAGCTTTCCTGGTGTTTAATTGCAGTTCATAAGAGAGGAGTTTCCCAAACAATTTTTGGGGTTCCATGTTGCTTAGATTTTCAACTTCTCTTATGACACAGATATTAGTGTCCCATTCTTTGTGAAGGGATCTCAAGAATTTGTCATTAAGCTCATAATTAAAAAACACCCTTCCATAAGTTCTCAGAACTTTCACAATCCTGAAAAAAAATTCATAACATTCAGAGATAGAATCCCTCTTATCCTGTCTGAATGCCTCATATTCTTAATTTAGGAGGGATTTTCTATCATCCCTGACCTCGGCAGTTCCTTCCATGTAGACCACAAGAGAGTCCCATATTTCTTTGACAGTTCTGCAATGCACTAAATTCTGGAATGTTGAGTCATCAATAGCACTTACCAAAATGTTTTTGGCCCTCTTGTCCATGGTGGCAAGTACTATTTCATCCTTAGTCATCTCGACATATTTCTTGGGAACTGCAACTTCAGTGCTGGAGGATGGGGTGTTCATAGGAATGAATAGGCCATCCTCAATGGTCATGAAAATCCTTAGATCAGATGCCTCCATTTAAAGCTTCACTCTTTCCATCCATATGGCAAAGTTCTCCTTTCTGCATATGGGCAATTTTATAGAACTGAGTTCTTTGTAATTCTCTCCAGTCATGGTGTGAATATAGATCAATCCTTAGTAGATCTTGTTCCTTAGCTGTAAAGCTATTTAGAACACAACCTACATCTGATACTAATTGTTATTCTTAAGGAGTGACTAAGATCACACTTAGAAGGGGGTGACTGGTGTGATGGGTGATTTATGCTATCTTTTGAGAAATAAAAACACAAAACAAACAATCACAGAAGACACAATGATTTATAGTGGTTCCCCAAGAATTGGGTACATCCACTTTCCCCTTCACCTATCTAGCAATGTGCTAGACTAGGCAATCTCCTCCAAAACACAGAACTCAAATAGAGTTCCTACCTCAGTCTTTGTAATATAAGACTTACACTCAGATCTACAGTTAGATCCTACCTCAGATCACAAAGATCTTACACTCAGATCCTCACAGGAATCCTACACTCAGATCACAAAGATTCTACCTCAGATTCTCACAGGAATCCTACACTCAGATCATAAAGATCTTACAACACTACTTATAGAATTACAGTTTTACAATGATTGGCTCAGTAAAAGATTGAAGTTCAGATCTTGAGTCTTGAGTAGAAGATTTTCAGTGTCTTCTTCTTCCTTGATAGATAATAGAATATAACTTGAATAGTAAGTCTGAATCAAGGGAATGAACAACAACAACAATATTCCTTAAGTGGATGAGCAGTTGAAATTTCTTCAGAAAATGAGTCAATTAGCACTCCGTAGAATTTAGAGTGATCTTGCTGTTGATGGCAAAATGACTTTGGATACTTTGCTCTCGAATTTGGATGTTTCAGATCATTAGTCTTAATAGAATGACATTCTCTCCTTTTATAATGTTGTAAGCCTTTAAAAGAAAATGGAGAAGATTGGGGAATGTAATAATTATCAGAAAATTTGAACTTTCAAATTTGACCAATAAAAGGAAGTATTCAAATTTGGCTCAATTTGGAATATTCCATATATGGTAATTAGGGTTAGGAAGGAATGTAGAATTCTGGCAGATATACTAGTAATGATAATTGATTATTTCATTCCTTAATCAATTCTCCAAAGAATTCAATCTGTTAAAGACTTCCATAGATGAATTAGTAGAATGTGCCTTGATTAGCGTGAAAAGATTGGGGATATAATGATGGCACGTGTTGTGCAGGCACTTAGAATAATTCTGGATAAACTGCAGACTGTCCCGTCGATATGGGAATCATCTCGTCGATCGACAGTGATCTGGTCGATTCTTGTTCAGTCGACTTGCAGAATCGATAGTCTGTCTCGTCGATTTTGCCTTGAAAGAAAGCAGTTAAACTTAACATAAATAGTCTGTCAAGTCAATTAATTCTGTCGATTTATCTTCCCGTCGATAATTCAAGTTCGATCGACAGACCGTCCCGTCGATCTTTACTTAACAGTATTCAGACTTCTGCATTCTGAATTCAGTAATTTTTCTTGACTTTTTCAAGTAGTGACTTCAAGATAGATACCAGTATGACTTTAAATTATACTCTTGATGTAATATAGCATAAGAAATTGCTTGGTCTAAGTGACCCTCAACAATCTTTATGTATTTAATCAAACATAGATTTTGAGTATCTGTCTCAAGCATTATCAAGAAATCATCAAACACAATAGATTTATTATTATGTTAATGTTCTTCTTCAAATCAGGAATCTTGGGGATCAAATTCCCAACAATATGTATATAAATTCAGTGACCAGGGTGAGGACATCTGGAGGATTAACACAGGAATTCTCTATCGTTGTAGGCTTACATCAAGGGCCGGCTTTAAGCCCTTATCTCTTTACCCTTATCTTAGATGAGCTCACTGACATATCCAACAAGCAATACCTTGGTGTTTATTATTTGCAGATGATATTGTTTTGGTCGATGAGACGCGCGAGGGTTTGAATGCGAAACTTGAATCTTGCCGAAGCACTTTAGAAAAGAAGGGTTTCAGGTTGAGCAGGACAAAGACGGAGTATATAGAGCTTAAATTTAGTAGTGCAAGAAGGTCGGATGACTCCGTCATTAAATTGGGTGACCAAGATATTTCCCACAGTGAGTGATTTGAACATCTGGGATCGATAATTCAAACAGATGGAGGTGTAGATAAAGATGTGATACATAGAATCCAAGCAGGTTGGTTGAAGTGGAGAGGCGCATCTGGGATCTTATGTGATCATAAAGTACCATTAAAACTTAAAGACAAGTTTTATCGTACTGCAATTAGGCCAGCAATGCTCTACAGTTCTGAGTGTTGGGCAGTGAATGGTGTACATGAGTACAAAATGGGAGTTGCGAAGATGAGAATGCTTAGGTGGATGTGTGGTCACACGAGACCGGATAAAACTAGGAATGAATGTATCAGGGATAAGACAGGAGTGACGCCAATTGTAGAGAAGATGCGAGAAGCTCGCTTAAGATGATTCAGACATGTACATAGGAGACCATTAGAGGCATATGTTAGACGTTGTGGAAGTTTAGACACTGGACATGTTAAACGGGGGAAAAGTAGACCAAAAGAGACTTGGAATGAAACTATAAGGAAATACATGATGTACTTAGGCATTAGTGAGACTATGGTTAAAGATAGGGCGGAAGGAAGACAAAAGATCCATATAGCCGACCCCACTATGGTGGGATAAAAAGCATGAGTGTTGTTGTTGTTGATGACTTCGGAGTAATGAATGCCCTAAACCATCGCAAGCTAATATACTGTACAGTAATTTTTCATGGTGGTTGGAAACCCTCTTTATAAGTCCTGATCAAATTTTATAATTTCCATTTATTAACACGCATACCTAAGAAAATATTAAGAGAAACCAAAATGGAATCTCAAATTTTTATTCTGGGATGTAAAAGTATTTTGGTACCAAGTAAGAATAAGGATAAATGCAACAATTCCATTGCATATTTAATGTCCGCACAAGTAAAGTATATTGTAAATTGCATATTGGATCTTGTAATGTTAAGATATAGCCATCTTATAGGCATAAAGTCCAAGAATGCATGCAAAAACAATGGAAATAAAAAAATGATTGAACACACCTTATCCAAAGACCCAAGCTGCACAAGACCAAGAGGGAGCACGGGCAAAAGTAAAATTGTCTGCACTAACACAAGGAAAATTAACATATAAGGGCAGGAGACTCCACTTGAAGAAAAACATACGATCAAAGTAAATCAGATTAATAAGAATGTGAAGATTGGCCACTTCCATGGGATGAATATCAAAGTACCTTTATACCTGCTACAACCTGAAGTCGCAACTCGTCTCGACACTGTAAGCAAATGAATACCAAGGGTGTATAAAGATAATCTAAAACCAAGTAATAGGATAACTTCTACAATCAGATGACTATTAGCTCACCTCCAAAAGTAGATCAGTGTTCATCTCTTCGATACAAATCCACAGGTGATTTTCCATTGAAGCCACTTTGCCAACAATCCTGCTTGAGTAAAGTCTTCAAAATCTCACATTTTCATTGGTAAAGAAAGAGCATCGTAACTAAAGAATTATTAGGAGGCATGCAGTCAAATTAGATTAACCTAAAAATATGGGATTATTTGAAATATGTACATGATAATGTTACGGGCAAACCCATACAACGTTGAAGATCGTCGGAGGAGTGGTTGCGAGGTACTATGGAGATGGAACCGTCGCAGCCTAAGTGGGGTGTGCTCGGGGGAGAGAGAGAGAGAGAGAGAGAGAGAGAGAGCTGCCACAATTTCATAACAAGTCCATAGAAATAAACTTAATTCATGGGTCTTTCATTCCAACATCACTTGTCTTTAAATAGGCTTTACAAAACTCTTAATGATAACCAATAACAACTAACTACCAATAATTAATAATAAAAAACTCGAATGCCATAACATCACTCCTGCCTTGCAAAATGAGCTTATCCTCAAGTTCAAAGAGAGATCAAAGTGTTGTGTCTGGTTCGCCCAATTCCTTCTTCGTCAGAGTCCACTACTTCCATATATAACAACTTTTTGCAGTGATGGATGGGAGTGAAGAGCTCGTCGCAGTTATAACATAAACCATTTGCGTCTCTTTCAGAAATTGCGGCATGAGACAGACGTCAAATTTGTGGTGTGGTGGGTCGGGGGGGGGGGGGGGGGGGGGGGGGGGGGGGGGGGGGGGGGGGGAGTGCTTTCAGGTCTGGCGGTTTGATTCCCGGTGGTTGTGGTTGTATAGGTACCCCGATCCAGATGCAGTCATCATTCGCATAGCCTGGCTAAGCTCGAGGCAGTAACTAAGCCCCTTGGTGCCTCAAACTCAATGAAAGATTATGGGTTGTCTATAAACTACACCTAGAGGGTGGTGATTAGGTGTTTTCAGATTTCTTTGCTATTTAAGAATTTATCTATCACAACACACAAACATCACAGAAAACACACAAAGAGGGGGGAGTGCTTTCAGGTCTGGCGGTTTGATTCCCGGTGGTTGTGGTTGTATAGGTACCCCGATCCAGATGCAGTCATCATTGGCATAGCCTGGCTAAACTCAAGGCAGTAACTAAGCCCTTGGTGCCTCAAACTCAATGAAAGATTATGGGTTGTCTATAAACTACACCTAGAGGGGGTGATTAGGTGTTTTCAGATTTCTTTGCTATTTAAGAATTTATCTATCATGGCACACAAACATCACAGAAAACACACAATGAGGGGGGGTGCTTTCAGGTCTGGCGGTTTAATTCCCGGTGGTTGTGGTTGTATAGGTACCCCGATCCAGATGCAGTCATCATTCGCATAGCCTGGCTAAGCTCGAGGCAGTAACTAAGCCCCTTGGTGCCTCAAACTCAATGAAAGATTATGGGTTGTCTATAAACTACACCTAGAGGTGGGTGATTAGGTGTTTTCAAATTTCTTTGCTATTTAAGAATTTATCTATCACAGCACACAAGCATCACAGAAAACACACAATGATTTATAGTGGTTCCCTACAAGACAATGTGTCTAGAGGTAGTCCGTTGTCCCCCCCCCCCCCCCCACCTATCTAGCAGTGTGCTAAACTATGCAACTTCTCCGACTCAGATCTTTTCACTATAATCAGATCTTACAACTCAGGTTCACACAGAACCCTACAAAGCTCAGACTTTACATGTCCTACAATATCAGATCTTCAACAAGATCCTACCAAAACTCAGGTTCACCAAGAACCCTTCCAACTCAGATCTATCACTAGATCCTACCAGCTCGGGCTCACTAAGAGCCCTACAAAGTAATACAAAGATGTTGTTATAGAAGAGAAGACTTCAAAATTAAAGCTTTGAATCACAGATCTTCTTCTTCTTGTAACAGTAAGCCCAAAGATCTTGTGGATCAATGAACCTTTCTTTAGAATCTTCTGTAGACTTTCACTGTACAGCACCAATGAAGTCTTCTGCTTTTTGTTGATTCTTTTCTTTCTCTTCAAGGAGTATGTGAAAGAATAATTCTTGAGAGAATACTGAGCAAAAAACGTGTTCTGTAGACAATTGTTTTCTTTTATATGCTCTGCAATTTTGCATAAAACCTCTTAATGATTATCCCTTAATCAACTTCTCGTTTGAAAACGCCTTGCAAAATTTGCAATTCTTTATCATAATTACTAGCCTTTTTTGGAACTTGCAGAATATAGAAAAAATATATTTCTTTCTTAAGTACTGTGCAACGGCTATATTCTTTAGAGAATATATCATTTATTGCTCCTTGATTTGTGCGCAAGATAGGCGGCATGCACATTCCCTGAATATTCATTTCCAAGAATGTCTGCGCATTAAATGTTGCTCTGCAATTTTGTCAAGACAATGTTAATCCTTCAAGACGATATCGTTTAGATCAGTGTATACGACAGATACACTTACAACGATATCGTCGACATACTTCCTTCTTCACGACTTTACTTAATATCAGAACGATATTACTTCTTCTAGACGACATCATGGAAATGTTACTTTCAATAGGACTTAGACTTATTCTTTAGGTTGACTGTCTTTCTTCAAGACGATATCGTCTTGATCTTCTAGACGACATGAGGTCTTCAAGCCGATGTGTGTCCATATGAACCTTTCTTTATGAATTAAGGAGTTATATCTCTTAGCCTTCAAGGTTGAACTTCTTCTTCAAGACGATATCGTAGAGACATCTTAGCTTTATCCGCGACAAGCTTACTTCAAGACGATGTCGTCGATATCTGAACTTAGCTTTATCCACGACAAGCTTTCTTCAAGACGATGTCATCGACATCTGAACTTAGCTTTATCCACGACAAGCTTTCTTCAAGACGATGTCGTTGATATCTGAACTTAGCTTTATCCACGACAAGCTTTCTACAACCTTCAAGACGATGTGCCTTCATCAAGACGATATCGTCGAAACTATTTCGACGATATGATATTTTTCTCCACGATTCTTCTGCTGAGTCTTGAGACGATATTTTACTTAGTTAATTTTCATTACTTTTATCGTTTATATACTGATGATATAGCTTTGATGTATTTGTCATAACATGAACTTAAACACAACATTAAAAACAACTTAGCTTATCTATACTTGTGTTCCTTCTTCAAATCTAGAGTCATTGAAGGCACAATACCCAACACTCAATGTCTAGTCGAGTCACTGGTTGTAAAGATGGCGACCTACTGCTTAGGTTGTACTGACGTAGAATGAGCTAGGATGTTATGAATACGGAAGAGTGCGAGGAAAGAGGAGAAAAGGAAACGGCGCTTGAGGAATCACAAAAGAGAGGTGTTCTCTGATGTGCAAATTGTAATCCTCTAATTGGTATTGAATCCACAGGAGTTGTGCACAACAACTACCAGCTGAAATGTATTCTGATTCAGCTGTGGAGATAGCAATGCTGTTTTGCTTTTTATTACTCCAGGACACAAGCCTTCTCCCCAGGAACTGACAAGTTCCTGAAGTGCTTTTTCTGTCCTCTTTGCACCCAGCAAAGTCTGCATCAGAATATCCACAAAGCTCAAAATCATTTGACTTAGGATACCAGAGCCCCAGATTTGGAGTACCCTTCAGATATCTCAGAATTTTTTTCACAACTGAGTAATGAGATTCTTTGGGATTCACTTGATATCTTGCACAGACACATGTAGCAAACATGATGTCTGGCCTACTAGCAGTGAGATAGAGTAATGGGCCAATTATGCTTCTATACATTGACTCATTATAGGGTTTCCCCTTTTCATCCTTGTCTAGAGACACAGTTGAACTCATAGGAGTTCTCATAGGGGTAGAGTTCTCCATACCAAATTTCTTTATGATATCCAAGTAAATTTGGTCTGAGAAATAAAAATTCCTTCCTCAGATTGTTTTACTTGGAGACCTAAGAAATACTTTAGCTCTCTCATACTGCTCATTTCAAATTTACTTTGCATAAGTTTAACAAACTTTTTGCAAAGACTCCCATATGTTGATCCAAATATAATGTCATCAACAAACCATAAACTTGTTTTCAAGGAGAAAGGTAGACAGTGTCTCATACCAAGCCCTTGGAGCTTGCTTTAGCCCATATAAGGCTTTCTTGAGGAAATACACATGATCAGGGAAGGTTGGAGAGATAAAACCTGGTGGTTGAGCTACATAGACTTCCTCTTTTAGATTTCCATTGAGGAATGCTGATTTGACATCCATTTGATAGACTTTTAACCCCTTTTATGCAGCATAAGCTAGAAAGAGTCTGATTGCCTCCAATCTAGCAACAGGTGCAAATGTCTGATCAAAGTCTATGTCTTCCTCCTGTATGTATCCTTGAGCTACCAGCATTGCCTTGTTCTTTACAATCAATCCAGCTTCATCCATCTTATTTCTGTAGACCCACTTTGTCCCAATGATATTATGCCCTTGTGGCCATGGGACAAGTTTTCATACCTTGCACCTTTTGAATTGATCCAGCTCTTCTTGCATAGCCATAACCCAGAATTGGTCTCTGTTGGCCTCCTCAAATTTCTTGGGCTCAAGTTGGGATAAAAAACTAAGGTGCAAGTTTTTAGTGCATTTCTTCTGGTTCTCACTCCATCAGTGAGCTCACCAATTATCTAATTTGCTGGATGATTTCTATGATGTCTCATAGCAATAAGCATTACTCTTGCTGGTTCTCTTGTTTCAGTAACTTCTTCAACCCCTAGTTCATGGTTCTCATTTAGGAGATTTGGCTCTTCAGTAGACTCTTCTACTGATTCTGGAATAGATTCCATTGTGGAGGACTTATTCTCCTCAACTGGTTCTTCTTCTCTGATTTTGAGGTTCTCTAATCTTTCTTCAATTCCTGCATTGGATGAACATAGCCCTTGACTACACCTCTGTCAGATCCTCCAAATTTAACTTTGGGTCCATCTTCTACAGGTGCAAACTCCTTCAATAGGCTTCTTGTTCCAGCCATATGCCTGGAACATTCATTGTTCAAGTACCACACAAGAGTCTTGGTGGTTTTTGGACATACTTGCAAAACAACTATACTTCCTTAGGAACCCAGTCTCTCTTGGGTCCTAGGTGCTTGTTAGATGATGAATTTGTAGCCTGCCTTTTTGTTGTCATGTGAGAATGATTCTTGACAGTTGGGTTGAACCAACAGTCTAATGCAAAATGTCATACTTTTCCACAACACCGGCATTCAAATCTATTGTATCTAGATTTTCTTGTGGTGTTTGTTCTGACTAGGTTAGGTTGTTGTTTAACAACTAACCTTCCCTTCTTGGAGGCAGAAGGGCTTTCTCCAACATGGCAACTTCTGCAGGCTTTTACTGTAGGATTCTTTTGGGGTGCAGATAGTGCACTCTTCCCAAGGAGAGTTTGTCTTTTGCTTAGCCAGGTAGAAGGCAGCTTAATACTGTTGTCTCTTTTCTGGCTTTCTTTGCATCCATAGATGCTACTGTGATCATATGAATTTGTGGGTATGATCACTTTTCTGAAAACAGTCTTTCCTTGGGTAGATTTCTTATAGTTTTCACCTGGAGTGTAGCCCAAACCTTGCTTATTTGTTTGTGAAAAGCTATCAATCAAGGGAAGAATTGTTTGTGGCTTGGAATAACTAGCCACAATCTTCTTTTCCTTTAATACCATATCATCCAGCTCTTTAATTCTAAAATTCTTGTGCTTGATGACTTCAGTCAAAGTGCTAGTGCTCAGTGGAGGGATGGATAATTTGGTTTTCTCTTGAGCTATCTCAGCTACTTTCTTAAGTAGTTCATCTCTCTTCCCACTCAAGGAGATGATCTCTGCAGTTTGTGTCTTACAAAGAGCTTTTACTTTCATAAGGGCATCAAGCAATGCACCAAATTTCTCAATGTAGTCAGTGTCAACTTCTTCTGTTGAAGAGGAGCTGGCATCTGAATCTGTGTTAGAGAGAGCAGGAGATGCTTTAGGGATTACCTGTTTGTGATGAATTTCATCACAACATTCTTCATCTGAAAGAGCCATGACTGTTATGCGACTATCTGATTCTGATGAGGAGCGATCAGTGTCACTATCACTGAGTGTCTTCACTTTCTTTGCCACAAAGCTTTTCTCTGACTTCCTGTTCTTTGAGTGTTTTCTTTCTTCACTCTTCTCTTGTCTTTTGGATGAACATTCAGCAATGACATGTCCAGGCTTGTTGCAGCTGTAACAAATAATGTTAGAAGAATTATGTTTACTAGTTTTGGAGTCATACCTGTCTAATCTGTGTTTTCTTCTAGGCTTGTCTTCTCTCCTGGAGGTAGAGGGTGAAGCTTCATATCTTCTGTTCCCTCTTTTTCCGTTTCTCAGCCGTTTACCTGGTGAACAGTGAGAGATCTTCATCATAGAGTTCTGAGGTGGAGTTGCTTGAGGTCTCTTCCTCTGAAACATAGACAAGCTTCATTGTCTTGTGCTTTCTGGAAACTTCAGCTTAAAAGGTCACTGCCTTTTCTCTGGTGTAAGCCTTGGAGTTTTCCTCCTCAGCCTTTCTGGTATTTAGCTGGAGCTCATATGATAGGAGCTTGTCATACAACTGTCTAGGCTCCATTGCTCCCAGATTGCCAACTTCTCTTATTGCACACAGCTTTATGTCTCATTCTTTGTTCAGGGATCTCAGAAATTTATCATTTAGTTCATAGTCGGTGAACTCTCTTCCATAAGTTTTTAGCCCATTGACAATCCTGAAGAACTTCTCATAGCAGATAGATGCAATAATTGTTTTATATTGCGCCCGATGTGGCCACGTATAGATTGATGCCTTTAAACAGTTAATAAACGTACTATAAATGGTGACAAAATGACAAGAGAATATAAATTATATAGTGGTGATATTTTACGAACATCTCATTACTATTCCATTCAAAGAGTTTGTTATGGGCCTTATAATATTATTTATTTCTTAATAATTATTTTCATATTCCTATTTCGTTGTTTATGTCCAAGTCCGTCATTATTTTATTTCCTTTGTCGATCCTTCCTTTTTGTGTCGATTATAAGTCGACTTAAGGGACCCATTGGGTCTTGTATTGGCATGCAAGAATAAATCTGTTTTCTTTTCTCTTGTTTGGTGAGATATCGGTAGCTCTCTCCTCTAACGAGCAAGCCCCGCTTAGACAGCCGCGGTTCCGGCTCCACGGTATCCTCCTCCGCCGTCATCATCTTCGTCTCTGGCACTTCCGCCGACTAGGCCCATAACAACTTGGTATCAGAGATACTCGGTCCTCTTCCGCACGTTGTTCCTCTGTTATCACCTGCAGCACCAATCGTTCCTTCAACAACGAACCACCGACCACAACTCCATCTACAGCGAAGCCACCGTCTACTTCCTGTCGGATCCATCCCAGCATCGGCGTCTTCCGAACCTAATCTGCGCCTCCAGCAGCGGATCCCTCGACTCCGCATTTCCCTCTCACAGACAACCCACCAAAACGAAGCTCTCCCTCGAAGGCCTTCTGTCGCGCCTCACCATCGCGTCCAGCAGCGGATCCCTCAACGCCTTTAAGCCGGAAGCCAACCCAACTGTTCGTCGACAGCAGCATACCGGAAGCCCATCTCCATCGCGCCTTGAAGCCGCCGGACGCGTTCTCAGGCGGTTTCCCTAGCCGCGCACGTCTCTCGTGATTTCTGCCAGAAAGAATACCAAAGGCGGTCCGCCTTCCTTTCATTCGAGCAGCAATATTAAATGGCTTAATTGGCAGACAACAATATTAATTGGTTTCCAATTAATTTGGCAAATTCCAATCAAGTTAAGTCCGATTTAGAGGTACTTAATTCAGGAAGAAATTATTGATTTTTTCGAACTCCTCCGCCTCGGGAATTTCCTTCTTCTCAACATAGGGAAACGTCGCGGGTCACGTGGCACACAAAATTCATGTTCATCCTCGTCACTCACTCATCCAGACACAAACCGACCTGTAACTCACTCAATAACCTCTACGCAACATAACATGGGTGACTCACCGGATCAG
Source organism: Dactylorhiza incarnata (assembly GCA_033032865.1). Lineage (NCBI taxonomy): Eukaryota > Viridiplantae > Streptophyta > Magnoliopsida > Asparagales > Orchidaceae > Dactylorhiza > Dactylorhiza incarnata. The sequence goes on along the minus strand of JAWHQI010000047.1, from coordinate 11,244,381 downwards.
CTCAACCAACTTCTGACCATGGTGCAGACCTTTATGGCGCAACAAACTGCCGTTGCGGAACGTCATCAAGAGGCCATTACTGCACTCTCCAAGCGCCTCGATGATCTCTCCACCGCTCCCGCACATGAGCACGCTTGCAGCAGTCAGGCATTGCAACCACCAATGGCCCTCGTATGCCCTGAGGTTGTTCCCCCACCGCGCTCCACTCGGTTGAATCTCCCAACCTACGATGGGAATACGGACCCCTTAGGTTGGCTCACTATGTGTGAGCTATTCTTTTGCCACCAACACATTCAGGTCGCTGAGCGGCTACCCCTGGCCTCCATCCATCTTCTCGATTCTGCTCTAGTTTGGGCCACTCGTCTCCTCATCAATCAACCGAGACTGGCGTGGGAAGATTTCAAGCGCTTTTGCAACCTACGCTTCGGCCCTCCCATCCACAATAATCCTCTTGGTGCCCTCACGACATTGCATCAGACGGGATCCGTGGATGATTTTCTGGACCAGTTTCAGCTTCTCCTAGCACATGTCACGCTCTCTCCAGATATGCACGCTCTCTCCAGATATGCAGGTTGCCATCTTCACCGCCGGACTTCGCGATAGCCTGCGAATTAATGTTGAATTTGAGGCTCCTCCAGACTTAGTGATTGTTATGAGTCTGGCCAGGCTATATGATTGTCGCCTCCAATTGGCGCAGGAGGCCTATCCGCCCGTCGACATAAGCATTCAGCAAGGCCGTACCGAGGGTCATCCAGCCCCACTAGTTCGTCGACTATCTCGGGACGATATAATGGAATGGCGCAGGCAAGGCTTATGTTACAACTGCGATGAACAGTACAATCGCGGTCGCAGGTGCAAACGGCCTTTTATCTGCACGTTGTTAACTATGATGATGGCGTCGGAAGAGGCAACCATCGTGTCGATTTCTCTCGAGCTTGAGGTCAAGCTATCTTTCCAAGGCGGGAGTGATGTTATAGGACTTATTATATTAGTTATTTCTTAATAATTATTTTCATGTCGCATTCTTCGTCGTTTATGTCCAAGTCTGTCATTATTTCCTTTGTCGTCATTTTATTTCCTTTGTCGTTCTTTCCTTTTTGTGTCGAATGTAAGTCTACTTAAGGGACCCCTTGGGTCTTGTATTGGCATGCAAGAATAAATCTATTTTCTTTTCTCTTGTTTGGTGAGATATCGGTAGCTCTCTCCTCTAACGAGCAAGCCTCGCTTAGGCAGCCGCGATTCCGGCTCCACGGTATCCTCCGCCGTTGTCATCTTCGTCTCTGGCACTTCCTCCAACTAGGTCCATAATAGAGTTTTACATCTTTAAAGCTATTACTACATACGAGCTTCTTGCAGTTGTTGGGTAATGTAGTTACACAAGACGGTCATCTCTTCAACACCCACTCCCACGCCTGTAACAGGATCTACGTCAAATGTCAAATTAGTAATGGTTTGATGTTGTCCCATTCTACATTGATGTGCCTCTGCATATATTAAATTACCATTTTCATCACATGCTCTGAAATCTGGGTTTGAACTAGACGGATGACTGTGGATATAGTTATGCAAGGTCATTGTAACTGCTACAATATTACATTGCTTAGCAAAACTATAATGCAGCATGTCCCGAAGTATAACACATTTCTTCTTTCACACACAAAATGTCCACTCTATTATACTGCACAATGAGTGTGCTTGATTGAAAATTTCATGTCATCCTTGAACTGGACGGTTGGCACGCTCAAAATCTGGCAAATGATAACGTGTTTCAGAATATGATTTTAAAAAATCATGTTGTAGAGGATATCCAACGTCAACTAAATAATATTTTCCTAAAGAAATAAAGCGAAAATGTGTATATAAGAAAAATGAAATGAAAACAACGGAATTGAAAAATCATCATTAATTACCTGGAGGTGGATGTGGAAAATTATAACCAGGGTCCTTTATTGCGCATTTAAGAATACAACTATCATGTGTCGTACCCTCCCACCCAGTCATTGTAAATGGGAAGCACATATTGAAATCACAAACAACAATAATGTTCTAAGTTGGTGTATCATGTCGTCCAATATACAAAACTTGATCTTTTACAGGAATTCTCGCACCAACAAGCATTCCATCAATTGTTTCAATATGTTGAAATCCTCCAAAACTTATGTATATTTCATGTGTCTTAATACAAGGGAAGAATACACATATATATAGGAGAGAGAGTAAGACAGAAAAACCTATACAAGATGTGGGACTAAAGAAAAGAAGATCTAAATGGGCATGTACATGGGCCTATTGCATGGATTTCGCTAGCACTCCCCCGCCAGCTGGAGCGTACAAATCGTAGGCACCCAGCTTGGATAAGAACTGGAGATATAGTGGCCGAGGAAGAGCTTTTGTTAGGATGTCAGCAATTTGTCTCGTAGCAGGAACATGCTCCAATTCTACCTTCTTCGCTTGAACCTTTTCTCTGATGAAGTGATAGTCAACCTCAATATGATTTGTTCGCTCATAGAATACTGGATTGTTGGCTATATGAATAGCAGCCTGACTGTCGCACCGAAGTGTTGTCGGAGAAGGAAGAGTGACACCCAAGTCACCAAGAAGTCTCTCAAGCCATGTTAATTCTGACACAACAACTGTCATAGCCCTGTATTCAGACTCAGCCGAGGAGCGGGCGACCACAGTCTGTTTCTTGCTTCGCCATGTTATGAGGTGTCCACCAAAGTAAGTGCAAAAGCCAGTCGTGGAGCGCCTATCATCAGGGGACCCGGCATAGTCAGCATCCGAGTACGCAAGAAGAGATGGTGAGTTGGATGGTTTGTAGACAAGGCCTTGTCTTGGAGCGGTCTTTAGATATCAGAGAATACGCTCAACAGCTTGAAGGTGAGAAGTGCGTGGAGTATGCATGAAGCGACTCACAACACCAACAGCAAACGAGATATCCGGTCGAGTAACCGTTAGGTAGATCAATTTTCCAACCAATTGTAGGTAGTATTCTGGATTCTCAAGAAGCTGGTCAGAATCAGACCCGGCAGCACATAATTTTTTATTAGCGTCCATAGGAGTATCCGCAGGTTTGCACCCGGAATATCCTGCTTCATGAAGTAAGTCGATGCAGTACTTTCGTTGGGACACAACCAACAATCGGGTCGTCGGGCGACTTCAATCCGAAGGAAGTATCTCAGATTTCCAAGATCCTTGGTCTGGAAGGCCGAGTTCAGATGTTCTTTGAGCTGTTGTATCCCAGAGAGGTCATCGCCAGTAATCAGGATATCATCAACGTAGACAAGAAGGATTACAGTGCCAGTTGGTCCATGCTTGGTGAACAGAGAGAAGTCGGCGGAGCTCCGAGTGAACCCAAGTGCTAAGAGGACCTTGCAGAACTTATCAAACCAAGCTCGTGGTGACTGTTTGAGACCATAAAGAGCCTTTAGAAGGCGGCAAACGCGAAGAGTACGAGACTCCCCCGTGGTCTCAAACCCGGGAGGTTGGCACATAAACACAGTTTCCTTCAGATCGCCGTTAAGGAATGCATTCTTAATATCGAGTTGAAGAAGGGGCCAACGCCGGTGCACAACAACGGAGATAAGAACATGAACAGTGTTGAGTTTTGCTACTGGAGAAAAGGTTTCCTCATAATCTAAGCCTTGTTGCTGAGTGAAGCCCCGGGCCACGAGACGGACTTTTAAACGATCAACAGTCTCATCCGCATTCTGTTTGACCGCAAAGACTCATTTGCAACTAACACAATGTTGACCTGGAGGAAGGGGAACCAGTTCCCAGGTGTGATTAGCCTAAAGGGCATTCATCTCCTCTTCCATAGCTACCCGCCACCCCGGATGCTGAAGCGCCTCCTGCACAGAGTTAGGAATAGAGATGGAGGAAAGTGAAGTAGCAAACTGGTGGAGGGGTGGAGAGAGCTGTAGAGACACATAGCTGGCCATTGGATGAGCCGTAGAGGGAGATGCAGGATCAGCCGCGGGCGGTGCGTCATCAGTAGCGGACGGCTCCGGTAGGAAAATATCCTTGGATTTACGGCGAGAATAGACGTGGCGGATGGGCGGACGAGTCACAAGCGGGGAGGGAGGTGACGGTGGAGAGGAAGGCGTGACTGGAACGATAGGACGAGTAATAGTAGAAGGGATGGATTGGGGAGAGGGGGATAGGTGGAATGGTTGATCTTCACAAAAAGTGACATCGGCCGAGACAGTCACTTTACCTGTTGTAGGAGAATAACACACATAGCCCTTCTGAGTTCGAGAGTAGCCAACAAACATTTGTCTGGTAGCGCGAGCAGCAAGTTTGTCTACTGACGGACCAAGGTTGTGAACATAACAAACACACCCAAAAACTCGATGTGTGAGGGGGAAAGGATGAGTGGATGGAAGAAGAAGGCTTAGTGGAGTGGCAAAGTTGAGAATGGATGAGGGCATGCGATTGATGAGGTGATAAGCAGTTGAAATAGCAAAGTGCCAAAAAACTGTTGGGACCTGCATTTGGAACATGAGGGACCGAGCGGTATCGAGAAGATGACGATTTTTCCGTTCGGCCACGCCATTTTGTTGAGGTGTGTAGGCACAGGAGGTTTGGTGGATAACACCAAACTCAGAGCACAGAGCGGAGAAGGACCGACTTGTGTACTCGCGGGCATTATCGGTGCGGAGTATTTTAAGCGGCGTCGAGAACTGCGTGCGTGTTTCAGATAGAAAAGTACGAAACACAGAGGTTATCTCAGTGCGATCATGAAGAAAATAAAGTCAAGTAACACGCGAGTAGTTATCAATAAAAGTGATAAAGTATCGATGTCCAAATATACTGGGGATCCTATATGAACCTCATACATCAGAATGAACTAAAGATAACGGAGTATCACTCCGAGTACAAGAATGAGAGAAAGAAACACGATGTTGCTTGCCGTAGATACATGATTCACACGTAAACTCTTGGAGTAAAACACCAGGAAGAGCTTTCTTGAGAACCGGAAGGGGAGCATGCCCAAGACGACAATGCCAGTCAGAAGTGGAGATGGAAGAAAGACTGATAGGTGGGAGATCCAAGAGATACAGCCCATTCGTCAGCCGACCGCTACCAATGGTACTCCGTGTACGGCGATCCTGCAAAACAAAAGATGAAGGAGAGAAAGTTATGCAACAATCAAGATCCCGTGTTAATTGGCTGACAGAAAGCAAGTTAAACGGGGAGCCCGGAACATGGAGAACTGAGGAGAGTAGCAAGGTAGGAGTGAGGCGGAGATCAGCAGCACCAGAGACCGGGGTAGTGTCACCATTACCAACAATAATCGATGGCGGGTGAGAGGTTGTCGAATACCGAGGCAGTTTCTGAGATGTGATATGATGAGTTGCTCCAGAGTCAACAATCCAGTGAGAGCTGTAAGAAAGACATGATATACCTTGAGTAGAGAAGGAGGCAACCGAGCCAGATAGCCTATCAATACTGCATTGGAGCTGCTGGAACTGAGTGCGAAGGTCTTCATATTCTTGGCGGGTAGGTGCACCAAGGTTGGAAGTGTCAGGGGCAGCAGAAGGGGCTGGAGTAACGGAGGCGGCCAGATGCGGAGGCAGGCCATGTTTGCGGTAGCATGTAGCTTCTAGGTAACCCTCACGAGAGCAGTAAGTACACTTAAAGAAGAGCGGCCACCACGTCCTCGTCCCCGAGACGGGTGGCGTCCTCCCCTGGTGGAAGAGCCACGAGCAGGAGGAGTTGGCAGGAGAGGTTGCTGAAGAAGCACTGGCGAAAAAACTGTTGGAGTCTCAGATGGAGGAGATACCCTTAACATAGAGCAAACATCATGAAGGGAGGGGGTGATAGTGGAGGAGAGTATCTGAGCTCGAACACTGTGCAGATGTGGAGGAACACGAGCCATCATCATAGCAATACAAACGGCTTCCTTCTGAGTCCGTTGAGTCGCGAGATCAGTGGTAGATGGCTGATGCTGGATCCATGCTTCAGTAAGACCCTTAGCACGAGCAACAAAGGAGGTCATGTCCGCAGCCAATCGTCGGTAGAAGGAGTAGGAGGTGCCTGCGTGAGATGAAGTAAAATTCCTTTTGCCTGAAGGACACGGCGGACGGAGTGCACCCAAGGCACAAAATTTTTCTTTCCGGACAGGGAAATAGTAGTGATCCGAAGCTCATCGCGGAGTTCGGGAGCAGGAGTTATACGAGCAGCAGGCAATTCAGAGGAGTTTACCGAGGAATCCATGACTTAAGCAGCAAGGAGAGAAAAACGAGAGCAGGGAGACCGGGCGGTTTTGGTAGAAAGGAGACTGCAGCTGGCTGAGGGGCGGTCTGAGGGGCAGAGGAGCGGCGGTCTGGGGAGACCGCAAGAGCAGCGAGCAGGGAGCCGAGAGGAGAGATCGCGCGAGCACACGAGCGGGGAGATCACGGGTAGATCGTGCGAACAGTAGATAGGAGACCGCGCGTAAAAACAGCAAACAAACCGCGCGAGACCGTGCGCTTAACGGAAGCTGAGATCGCGGCAAGGGAAGAGGAGAAGCCTGCGTGAAACGAGGAGATCGGCGATCGCAGCAGTCGAGAAAAGAAGAGGCCCGTGCGAGGAGATCGCAGCGGCCGGCGGACAGGAGCAGCGGTCTTAACCGCGCGGACAGCGAGAAGAGAAGCCCGCTAGCAGCGAGGAGAGATCGCGTGAAGAGAAGAGCTGCGATCTGAACAACACGAATAGAAGAAGTCCGCGCGAGAAGAGGAGATGCAGCGAGAAGAGAATCCCGCGCGAGAAGAGGAGAGGGCAAAAGCGACGGACTGGAGCAGCGGTCTGACCAGCGGTGGGACCCAGCTGACAGAGGATAAGGAGATTATAAAAGGAGGGAGTAGCACGAGGGAAAGAGGAAGGGGAAGGGGGGGCGGTCTCACAGAATGGAGGCCGCACAAGAGGAGGCGGTCTCACAGAAAAAAACCGCGCGGACAGAAGTGGAAGACCGGTTTCAGAACAGAAATCGTTCTCGCTCTGATACCATGTTGAAATCCTCCAAAACTTATGTATATTTCATGTGTCTTAATACAAGGGAAGAATACACATATATATAGGAGAGAGAGTAAGACAGAAAAACCTATACAAGGTGTGGGACTAAAGAGAAGAAGATCCAAATGGGCCTGTACATGGGCCTATTACATGGATTTCGCTAACACTACAATCTTTGAAATATGACATATAATGGGAGTCATTTAATATTTGATGTGGAATATCACTAATTATTTTATCTTTTGGTGTTATAACATCTGAAGATAAGTGTTTTATAACTTTTAAACAACTTAAGAAGTATCGACTTGTAGTTTACATTTAGTGTTGGAAGCGCTCACACGTTGCTCCAATTGATTCGTTTTGAGCCAAAATATATATTGTTATTTCAAGCACTTCTCTGGTTGTGGTTCTTCTGGATCCCTGTAACCCATAATGTTGTACAAGCAGAAAAATATTCATTCAAATTTCAAAGCATACTTTTGTACAGCCTTTCCTTTGCTCTTCTTACCGTATAGACTTTATGAGCTTTTCAGTCTTTACTTTTTAAGCTCTTCTGCAACAACTTTCACCTGAAAATCATAGATGACAAAGAGCATTATTTCTCGTACCTTCAGTATGTACATTGTAAACTTCTCTTTGACTTTGTCAAGATTTTCTTCTAGAGATTTCATCACTGTCATTAATCTCCTCAACTCTTCGGAAGCAAAGCCATATACTTTTAATAAGTCAACATTCCTTAGGGTAAGGTTGTCGCCACTGGACCTCCCACGGCCACCAAGTCGGGGAATGTTCAGTGTTATCGTTGCTCGGGCAGGGGCCACATGGCGGCCTAGTGCCCTACAAGAAATTTTTTAGTTGAAGAAGGCGAACCCAGTGCTAATGCTAAGGAGGTTGCCGATGAGGAAATTATTTCCACCGTCGAGGACGGTTGGGAGAGTGATGTTGAGCGCTTCCTATAGGTAGGTGTTACACAACGTCTCCTTTACACCCCACATACTAACGAGTATTGGCATCGTACGACGATCTTTTATACTTTCTTTCTCAACGCAGGCGGTCCCTGCAAGCTGGTCATTGATAGCGAAAATTGTCTGAACATTGTGGACCAGAGGGCCTTAGAGCGAATGCAGGTAACCCTTGAGTCTCATCCTCATCCTTATCGAGTTATTTGGGTCGATAAGACGGCCTTAGAGGCTACCCAGAGGTGTCTGGTTCCGATCACTCTCGCCTGTTTGAGGATCGTGTTTGATGCGACGTCATCCCCATGGATGTCGCCCACATTCTGTTAGGGAGACCTTGACTCTACGACCAAGATGTCACGTGTTTTAGTCGTTCAAACACGTGTGTATTCTACGACAAGGATCATAAGATCACATTGACACTGACCCAACCCAAGGAGAAATCCAAGGGTAAGGTCACACCCTCCACTAGCACGAGTTCATACAGACCGCTACATATTCTGTGCTGCAGTAAGTTTATGAGAGTGAGTGTAGACGTTGACATATTCTACGTAGTGGCTGATACCGTAGCTTTTGATGGCCTTACGGAGATCCCTGATCCACCCCCCTGAGGTCCAGCGTATTCTCGATGAGTACGCTGACATTGTACCTGACTATTTACCTAACGAGTTACCCTCATTGCGTGACATCCAGTACGCCATAGATCTGCATCGGGGGCCTCGCTCCCGAACCTACCACATTACCGAATGAACCCGGACGAGCATGTCTGGAAGCAGTTCATACGCGATAGTCCGAGCCCCTGCGCGATCCCTACCCTTCTCACCCTGAAGAAGGACGGGAGCTGGCGTATGTGTATCGATAGTAGGGTTATCAATAAAATTACTATCAAGTATCATTTCCCCATTCCAGATTAAACGACTTGTTGGTGCCCAGATATTCTCGAAAGTAGATCTTCATAGCGGGTATCAACAGATCAGAATTCGTGAGAGAGACGAATAGAAGACGACCTTTAAGACCAAAGATGGTCCTTATGAGTGGTTGGTCATGTCTTTTGAGTTGTCCAACGCCCCCAGAACTTTCATGCGGATCATGACCCGGATATTGCAGCCCTACATGGGTAAATTCCTGGTCGTCCACTTTGATGACATTTTAATTTACAGCCACTCTCTTGATAACCATTTGAGTCATCTGATGCTCTTATTTTAGATCCTCCGTAAGGAGAAGTTATATGAACTTGAAGTGCTCCTTCTAGATAGATTTCGCGCACTTTATCGGGTTTATCATATCAGCGTCTAGCATGTATGTTGACCCGGACTAGGCCCATTCCATTAGTGAGTGTTATATTCCCTTCACTATCACTGAGGCTCATAGCTTCTACGGACTAGCCACCTTTTACCAGAGGTTTGTCCAGGGCTTTAGCACCATCATGACCCCCTTAACGAGCTTCTTGCGGAAGGGAGTTTTCAAGCGGACGGCAGTCGACACTCGGGCTTTCGTAGAGATAAAGGAAAAACTGATGACAACCCCCATTTTGAGATTGTCTGATTTCTCTAAGGTATTTGAGGTAGTTTGCGATGCATTTGGCGTTGGCATTTGCAGAGTGACTTCAATGAGATTTACTCTAAATTGATGAGGGATTCCCCTGAGCCCACTTAGGGGTTTGATATCGTTGAGGGATATTTATATCATGGGTCTCGTCTCTGCATTCCCGGAACTTCTTTTCGAGCTTTTCTGATTTGGGAAATGCACGCAGGTGGAGTTGTTGTCCACTTCGACAGAGACAAGATGATTGCATTGGTCAAGGATCATTTTTATTGGCCCACCTTGAAGAGGGATGTGGCAAGGGTTGTGCGTCACTGCGGTACTTGTCAAACTGCAAAGGGTTCAAAACATAACACTGGACTTTATACCCCTCTTCCAATTCCGCACCAGCCTTGGGTTGATATCAACATGAATTTCATACTATAACTTCCTCGCATTTTGAGGAAGTATGATTCCATTTTCGTAGTGGTTGACCGGTTCTCGAAGATGACCCATTTTATTATCTGTCGCAAGACCATGGATGCGGCTCAAGTACGGCCCTCTTCATGAGAGACATCTTTCATTTACATGGGTTACCCAAGTCAATAGTGTCCGACTATGACATACGATTCATGAGTTATTTTTGGAAGACATTATAACATAAAACAGATACGACCCTGAAGTTTTCCACAGTTTATCACCCACAGACTGACGGTCAGACTGAGGTCGTAAATAGGAGTTTGAGAAATTTACTATGGTATCTAGTTGGTGAACACCCGTCGGTTTGAGATTTTGTGTTGTTCATAGCTGAGTTCGCGTAAAATCGTCAATAGGTCTATTGGCATGAGTCCATTTCATATAGTGTTATGGTATGAGCCTAGGAAGTCTATTGACCTCGCCACGGCTCCCTTAGCGTCACGCCCTAGTGAGTCCGTTGAATCCTTTATCCATCATATACATAAATTGCATTAATTGATCCGGAAGAAAATTGCTAACAGTAATGAATTATTTAAGGCACGGGCAGACGAGCACAAACACGGACAGCATTTTCAAGTGGGCGAGCAGGTCATGGTCATAATTTGCATGGAGAAGCTCCCAAAATGGGTCACTAAAAAGCTACGTTCTAAACGAATGGATCTTTATAAGATTATAAAGAAAATTGAAACAAACGCCTACGAGATCGACCTACCGACAGATATGGGTATTCATCTTGTATTCAATACGGAAGATGTGACACTCTACTTAGAGCATCTTGAGCATAGGGACCCCTATCTTGAGCCACCTCCAACACCCTGCCACTTACAGCCTGACCCATACCCTGATCAGCTTGGACGAGCACCTGCGGGTTTGCTCGCACCCCATCTGATTGCACAGGTTCCTAAGGATCGACCATCACGAGAGGTGAGAGCTGAGAGCATTTCTAACATTATGGCACACAAGTGCACCATCACCCCAGACGGACCATCTAGTTGTTACCTGATGCACTTGATTGGTCTCCACATCTTTGACGACACTTGGATCTCGGCGACGGAGCTTGATAAACTTGTCCCCGAACTTCGACGTCAGTACGATCATCTTCATTCATTGGAGATGAATGCTTTTCAATTGAGGGGAATTGATCGGTCGCAAGATCGGCACTGGACTTCGGGCAACCACTCGGCGGGGCCTACATTTGTGTACATAGGCCAGGGACATTGATCGGATCGCCGGTCTGAGACCACGAGCATTTCTGGAGCGCCGTCTCTACATTTTATGTTTTTTTGGGCATTATTTAATGTGATTTGGGCATCGAGCGCAGCAGCCAATCATAGTCGTTCAAATCGGGTGTCCTAGCCCCCATTTCGCTATAAATAAGGGGTAGGGTTGACTCTTTGAGGCATTGTTAGCCTTGCGAGAGAATCCAGAGACAGCAATCAAATCATGGTGCAACGCATCGAGATCCCGGAGTGCGACGTCCCAGTTAATTATTCCAGTTCTTTTTTCTCCTTGTTTTGTTTTCTTTTCCCGTGAATACCCTTTGACGCATACATAGTTCGACAACCTAATCAAACGAACCACCCATGTTTTCCACAATCTTCTTCAAACTGATGCCCCTCACTGTCTGTCGCGACAAATCCTGTGTGTCTCCCTTCCCGATTCCGCTCCAAGCAGTTGCACGTCGGCATTTCCCCCGCCAGTCTACATATCCCATTCCGTTCCTGCTTCCTGTGCCGGGATTTCCTCTGAGAGCAGCGCTCATTCCCCATACAGTCTAAACCAACTCTCCTTGGGTAGCTTCATGACTAAAGCCCCGCCTGGATAGTCTATTGCGCCTCATGCATACTCATCCGGTGAGATATTTGAAGGTTGCGCATATTTTTCTGAAGTTTGGAGTCACCGACCAATAGTTTACTGCTTGTCAAGCCACTGTACAACAATGCAGAGCCAGTGCCTCACGTCCCTGCAAACTACACTTCCTCCAACAGCAAATTCTAACCTCTTGCGGCCAAATTTGCACAGAAATTGGTCTTTTTCTGGACTCAAACAGCAGGCACATAGTTGTTCAAGGCTTATTTTGCACCCCTACCTCCCCAGCCGCAGGTTGGAGTCCTCCCATCCCGAGCCCAAGTCCATCAACTCCAATTACTGCTTTGTGATCCCTAAAGTTACTAGTCTATACTCGCCGCTACGAGACCCCTTTGCTTATGAGTATTTTTGTACTGTGTTTTTTCAAGTTTATTGAATATTGGTTGATTATTACATACATGTTTGGGATGTTAGCTTCTTAGTGTGATTGTTTTCCTTTTCTTAATTTTCCAATAAAATTTCTCATTTGTGCAAGTGTAGTTTTAAGTCTTTCGTGCGAAGGAAGATGTGTTCGCTTGTTTACTTGAAGTGTTGTGAATGTTGTGTTGTATTGCGAAGCCTATTTAATCTTATTGCTAGACTTAGGCTCCGTTTGGATGAGTGGCGGGCCGCCGGCGCAAGAGAAACCGCCGCCGCAAGGAGGGAAAACAAACGCCACCGAGCGCGCGGGCGGCAGCGTTTGCTCCCGCTTCTGCAAGGAAAACTAAACGAACGAAGTGTTCGGACCCTCAGACCCCTCCCTCCAGTCCCGATCGGCGATGGCAACTACTCCCTTTCGTGCCGCCGCCAGAGAGCCAACGCCGCCCCAAACGAACCATTAATTCCGGATCAAATCAAACACGCATCATATAGTTTAGGTTTGTCAAAATCTATTCCACTCCATTCGCATAGGCTTGCATTAGTGTCGACACACCTTTCACAACCTACCCTGCGTCAAGTTTGTTTCTCTAATGTTTAATCTCAAAAGTGAATGTTTGCGAACTCTATTAATAGACTATTGCATGTGCATCACATAATTGTTAAACACATACACACATCACTAACACTTGCTCATTATAACCCCTTAGGGCATGATTACACATTCACACACTACATCCGTCCTACGTCAGTTTGGTATCAGAGTCACAGGTTCGGGCTTAGTTTAGGATATGCGGGACTAAAGTCTATAGATTATCAATGTTATAACATAGTAGGCATCGCTACTCTTCTCCTCTATTTGAGGAACCAGAGCCCCATATATGCTCGATCTCATAGAGTTCTTCCGGAGAGCTTTTTGTATCATTACGACAATCGTCATCACCCCCCCCCCCCCCCCCCCCCCCCCACCCCCGTTTACAAAAATCGTGTTAAACACCCTTCAACGCAATTTAATTTTGCTACAGGCGATTACTACAATGAGTATCATGGATCTCAAATAAGGAATTATTGTGAGGATGTTATCACATCTAGATTTAGGCTAGATACGTCATCCTTTGACGGCTAATTGGACTCAAACACTTACATATTGGTTATTTGACATGGAAGAACGTTTTGACTAGTATAAGGTATTTGATGAGTGCCGCGTTGTATTGGTTAAGATGAAGTTTCGAGGTAAGGCTACAATTTATTGGACAAACCTAGAGTGTAGGATTGAATCATCACTTCAAAGTAGCCATCAAGTTATGAAAAGTCTATTAAAATATGCCCAGAAAAGGAGGGTAATGACAGAAGAAAAACTTGAGAAAACTATGCCCATATATAGGTTTATATCAAAAGTATATTTTTGGACTACTGTGGAAGAGGGTCTATGTACAAGTAAGAATGAGTTTCTGAGCCAACATACCCTTCTCCGAGTAAGTATGAGATTCTCATCATGTTGGATACTGCAACTATAATGGAACAGCTGGGATTATTTCCACTTTGAATGTTAGATCCCCAAGGATGACGGCTGACAAATTCTTCATATGAAGCATATTCCATAGCAGTACCTGACTTTGTATCAATAGCATAAGAATCCTCGCAAGTTAAAATCCTGAAAAGGCAACCAAATATTATTAGCTAAGTCAGAGGTAACTCGGTGCTCAGTTCCTTAGCATGTTTATACAGGCATTATCTTGGAAATGACTGTTGCAGCTGTTCATATTTCATATCTTTAGCTTTTTCCAATGTAAATAAAAGGTTAAGTGTGTAGGTAGGAAAGTAGGATCTGTTCACAAAAGAAAATTAAATATTGTTGCATGAGAACAAGGTCTCATGTGGCAATGCTTTTCTTCTACTTGGCTTTACAAGAACATGGCTTATCACAATTTTAATGAGTATAAATGTTACCGCTTTGGATTCCCGTTAAAGTTCAATTTGGCGGAAGTTCGTACTAGAGAAGTTCAACACCGAGTTTCGGGCTATCATCAATGTCCTATGTTATCATTTTTTATGTTTGTTTTATAGGATCAGAACAAGAACCCATTTATACAATGGATCTTCAAAAGTGACTACGATTACATGTTAAGTTCCAGAGCCCAATGGATTTGATTACAGCAATGAGCATAGCATGCAGTTGTGACAAACGACTTCGGTTGGACGGGGAAAATTGCAAGAAGAACAGCATGGGCAAATAACAAGGGAGGACCAGTCTTGCAAGGTCACAATTCCAAGAGGGAGGAAGTACAATCAAGGAATTGGCCTTACCAAGTATCATTAAATGGATTCGAAGAGAAAAGACAGTTGATGAACAAGAGGCATTTGCTTCAATTGTCATTAAGCATACACCACCGACTAGTGTTCCAAGAAGATCTTTTTTGTTGCTCAAAATCGAAGACATTGGAGATGAAGAGCTCATGGGTCAAGAGGAGGACCGAGGATGAAGTCACAACACGTATCATCATTCCAGCTTGAGGGTAAGCTCGATGTGACGGGGGGTAGTGATGTTACAATTGCATTTTGGAGGACGTTTGTACAAGAATAAGTCCAACAGCTGAGCCTTGGGGCAACCATCAATATCATGTGTTATCTTTTTTATGTTGTTTTTATATATTGTGTTATGTGTCTTTAAAGTATGAGTTGATTAGTATGTAATTATGTGTTATGATGCTATCTTTTTTGCATTTTCAAGTATTTTCATAATAGTCAAAGTTTTAGGGCTCTTTTGCAAATGTACGAGCATGACTTGTATTTATAGACCCATTGGGGCTTAATGAAAGTAAGCAAGACTTGATCATCTAGTCTCTCTCTCGGCCCTGCTAGGAAGTATTTGGTAGCTCTCCCTCAAGCAGCCCACCTATGGCAGAGGAAACAAAGCTCCATTATATCATTATGATCTATGGTCATACCAATTCATAGGAGCTTGAGAGGAGAGAAGAGGAAAGAGGAAGAAATCCACAGAGGAGAAGATCCGACAATAAGCCCTAGGCGCTTTGCATTAGAATTCCAATATGACGATATGAGGTTCATATACCAACATATATAGTTTCCAACTCATGACTTAAAAATAATATTAAAATAAAAGATGCATAAGATATAAGTGGGATAATTCCTCAAGGTGAACATCAGTTTGGCTCCACGTTAGTCGTTGTGGTTCTCCTTGAATAAACCTGTTAAGTACACATACCCGGGTCACTCGTGTTATCCTCTCTCATTAAGTACTTACATTTGCAGGTGGCATGTGTCCATAAAATAACATAAGCCATATTTTCTTTATGCGATCATGTATCTTCATGGCTCCATGACTATGGGCAACAGAGTATGTCATCCATCTCTGTAAGACTAGTAGCCATTTTATTTCAAACCGCATATCACAACAAAGTAGCAAATAGCATAACCAAACCCCGAGTCAAACTAGTTAACTAGACGCGACGAACACTTTAACAAATGAAAGTTAATACAAAAAAACTTCTTTTGTTCCTTTGGAGAGTTTGTACACCATAATTTACAAGATCTTCAGAATTTTGAGTGATGGTCATGACTTAACTTGTTGTGATGTTTATTATTTTGCATTTCATCTCAATTATTATGGTATAAAATGCTTTAAAAGTGCTTCGTATTATACAATTTTAACTTGTGAATATGGGCAATGCCCACAAGGTTGCCAAGTTTGACTTGGTAATAGAGCATAAGATGGATATGTCTTGTATTCTAGGTAAGGTTGATGAGTGCATAATTATACTATTATTTCATATCATTTGCATTAGATAAAACACTTATTTTATATCTTTTTTATACATTTCATGTGTTATTTCACTTGTTCCTCTGTTTTAAGGACAGGGGAACAAGAATTTGAAAAAATGTCAGAAAGAGCAAAGAATTAGGAGTTTTAGAGGAGCAACCCGGAGAAGATGGTGGTCAACACGGTCATGTCTAGTGGGTATCCAGCATTTGGAGGTTTCTACACAATTTCAAACAGAGAGATACATGGTCAAATTGATTCAGCTGTATCATGAAGCCATGTGCAGTAGTTGGGGCGGTTAAATACGAAACGACGTGATTTTTGGGCGACACGGCCAAGTGACACGGCCATGTCGCTTGGCCATGTCGACGGTTACTGACTAAAATTATAAATAGGAGTTTGTTTCACTGAAATAACTCTCTTCCATTCCGAAAGTTTGTCGTTTGGAGTCATCTTAAAGCCAAAATCAACAATGTAGAGGGGAAGCCAAGGATAAAAAGAGATCGATGAGAGAAGATCTCTATCTCTATCTATATCCCTCTAGATACATTTTCTCACTAGGATTTCTCTTTTGATTATGTTTATATAATCTATATATTGTACATGTTGGTTTGATTGTTGAAATGCTTTGAAGTACTTTATTTATTTATGATTATAGTTTTAGAATCTTCCTGCAATTTATTTGTGTTTCTAACATAATGAATGTGGTAGATACTGACTATCACTTTTATATTCGATTATCATATTTTCATAGGCTATTTGAATGTTATATGATGTAAGATCGCACGCCAATAAAGAGAGTTGCATGTAACCTTGAAAGAATAGGGTGTCATAAATCTCTTGTTTTGGTGTCAAAGCCAAGTGTTAGGGTTTACAGAACGATAAAACGATCTTTAGGGGCTTCTATCGAGTCTAAATCTCAGGTAGTTCAACCTAAAGTCAGTGCTCTGGTCCGCCCAAGAAAATTGGAGTAGCGCGGAACCATCACAGTCTAGAATTGAATTATAACACTTAATCTAAAAAGAATTTTCAAGAGTTATAACCTAATATGTTTATAGTTTTATACATCAAATTTATATCCTCTGAATGAACTTCATAACTTTAGGAATTATTATTTTGTACCCATATTATTATTATTATATGTTTATCAATTACATATTTAATATCATAACAAGGGAAGAACAAAGTAGGGTAGTTAAAGTGTGCCCTAGAAAATACGACTATGATATCATCTTATCAATATACTACCAACGATAGATGTGCTTGCCTAACAGTACGCAACTCTATCGCTTTGTCTAGGTGCGATCAGAGCATATCAGGGGTCATGATCATAATCCTTATAAATTGCATTTACATCCATCAAACCCAAGGGGCAGACCCCGGAAGACATTTTATTTAAATAAGGGCATTGCGTTGAATTTATCCTTAGAAGAAAAACTATATATGTTGGAACCGAGAAATTCGACTTCAAATGTTCGGACCAAAGGGGTGACCAAAAGCTACTTGTCTAGTGGCAAACCCGGGCAAATTACAACTAGAAGAAGCTAGAGAGCTAGAACTGATCCCGAATGCCTATAAACCGGACCCGATAGCTGCAGCGAGGTACCTAGAAGTTTATAGGAACTTCCCCTCCCAAACCAAGGATGAGCTCAGCACAAGGAAGGCACTGACTTATCTAAAGGGAAACTAGGGGGGTCAACGTGTCTTTATCTTGTGCCCTGGGGTCCTATTTATAGGCAATCTAAGGGGGTACATGGTCTACGAGTAGCCTCCCCCGACGAGGTGAATTCAGCCGAGTTGAATGTTGGACGAGATCAGATGACGACCTGAAGCCTGCCGAGGTCAGGATGACGGGTCTCCAGACGTGGTCTCCTCCGACGAGGTATCCTCCGACGATGTCTCCTCCGACGAGGCATCCTCCGACGTGGTCTCCTCTGACGAGGTCTCCTCCGACGAGGTCTCCTCCGACGAGGTCTCCTGAGGTTACTGATGGGTGACGAGTTGAAGGGCGTCGAACTGAACGCATAAGATCTCTTATGTATTTTCTCGATGAATTACGGTTTATACACAATCCCCACTATTTTTGGGCTCGACACGAGCTCAGAAAAACAATGTAGGACCCGTGGTGAGTCGAGATGGGCACTAGATGATATGCCACGCAAGGAACCTCCCAGGAGTGGAGCTCAACTAGAGGAGGTGGAGAAATTCAACACCTCCCAGACCATTCGCTAGACGAGTGAGCTCAACTAGAGGAGGTGGAGAAGAGTCGACACCTCCCAGGAGTGGAGCTTAACTGGAGGAAATGGAGAAAGTCGACAACTCCCAAACCATTCGCTAAACGAGCGAGCTCAACTGGAGGAGGTGGAGAAAGTCAACACCTCTGTCATTCGCTAGACGAGCGAGCTTAACTGGAGGAGGTTGAGAAGAGTCGACACCTCCCAGACCATTCTCTAGACGAGCGAGCTCAATTGTAGGAGGTGGAGAAAAGTCGACATCTCCCAGGAGTGGAGCTCAAATGGAAGAGGTGGAGAAACTCGACACCTCTCAAGCCATTCGCTAAACGAGCGAGCTCAATTGGAGGAGGTGGAGAAGAGCCGGCGTCTCCCAAGAGTGGAGCTCAACTGGAGAAGGTGGAGAAAGTCGAAACTACCTAGGTCATTCGCTAAACGAGCAAGCTCAACTGGAGGAGGAGGAGAGGAGTCGACACCTCCCAAGCCATTCGATAGACAAGCGAGCTCAACTAGAAGAGCTGGACAAGAGTCGACGCCCCCTGGCCATTCGCTAGACCAGCAAGTTCAACTAGAGGAGTTGGAGAAAAGTCGACACCTTCCAGGAGTGGAGCACCAATGGAGGTGGAGAGAGTTGACACCTCTCAAGAGTGTAGCTCAACTGGAGGATGTGGAGAAAGTCGACACCTCCAAGGCCATTTATTAGATGGGCGAGCTAAACTAGAGGAGGTGGAGAAGAGTTGATACCTTCTAGGAGTGGATCTCAACTGGAGGAGGTGAAGAAAGTCGACACCACCCAGGCCTTTCACTAGACAAGTGAGCTCAATTGGAGGAGGTGGAGAAGAGTTAACACCTCTCAGGAGTGGAGCTCAACTGGAGTAGTTGGAGAAAGTCGACACCTCCCAGGTCATTCTCTAGACGACGAGCTCAACTGGAGATGGAGAAAGTCGACACCTCCCAGGAAATTCGTTAGACGAGCGAGCTCAACTGGAGGTGGAGAAAGTCGATACCTCCCAGGTCATTCACTAGACGAGAGAGCTCAACTGGAGGAGGTGGAGAAGAGTCGACACCTCCCAGGAATGGAGCTCAGCTGGATGAAGTGGAGAAAGTCGACACCTCCCAGGTCATTCGCTAGACAAGCGAGCTCAACTGGATTGGTGGAGAAGAGTCGACACCTCCCAGGAGTGGAGCTCAGCTGGAGGAGGTGGAGAAGAGTCGACACCTCCCAGGATTGGAGCTCAACTGGAGGAGGTGGAGAAGAGTCGATACTTACCAGGAGTGGATCTCAACTGGAGGAGGTGGAGAAAGTCGACACCTCCCATACCATTCAATAGACGAGCGAGCTCAACTGGAGGAGGTGGAGAAGAGTCGACACCTCCTAGGAGTGGAGCTCAACTGGAGTAGGTGGAGAAAGTCGACACCTCCCAGACCATTCATTAGATGAGCGAGCTCAACTGGAGGAGGTGGAGAAAGTCGACACCTCTCAGGTCATTCGCTAGGTGAGCGAGCTCAACTGGATGAGGTGGAGAAAGTCGAAACCTCCCAGACCATTCACTATACGAATGAGCTCAACTGGAGGAGGTGGAGAAGAGTCGACACCGCCCAGAAGTGGAGCTTAACTGGAGGAGGTGGAGAAAGTCGACACCTCTTAAGCAATTCGCTAGACGAGCGAGCTCAACTAGAGGAGGTGGAGAAAAATCGACACATCATAGGAGTGGAGCTCAACTGGAGGAGGTGGAGAAGAGTCGACACCTCGCAGGAGTGGATCTCAACTGGAGGAGATGGAGAAGAGTCGACACCTCCTAGAAGTGGATCTTAACTGGATGATGTGAAGAAAGACAACACCTCTCAAGCTATTCGCTAGACGAGCGAGCTTAACTACAGGAAGTGGAGAAGAGTCGACACCTCCTACGAGTGGAGCTCAACTGGAGGAGGTGGAGAAAGTCGACACCTCCCAGGCCATTCGCTAGACGAGCGAGCTCAACGGGAGAGGATGGAAAAAGTTGACACCTCTCAGGTCATTCGTTAGACGAGCGAGTTCAACTGGAGGTGGAGAAGAGTCGACACTTCCCAGGCCATTCGCTAGACGATAAGCTCAACTGGAGGACGTGGAGAAGAATCGACATCTCGCAGAAGTTAAGCTCAAATGGAGGAGGTGGAGAAAATCGACACCTCTCAGGTCATTCGCTAGACGAGCGAGCTCAACTAGAGGAGGTGGAGAAATTCGATGTCTCCCAGGCCATTCGCTAGACGAGCGAACTAAACTAGAGGAGGTGGATAAGATTCGACACCTCCCAGATCATTTGATATACGAGCAAACTCAACTGGAGGAGGTAGAGAAAAGTCGACACCTTCTAGTAGTGGAGCTCAACTGGAAGAGGTGGAGAAAGTCGACACCTCCTAGACCATTCGCTAGACGAGCGAGCTCAACTGGAGGAGCTGGAGAAGAATCGACACCTGCCAGGAGTGGAGCTCAACCGAAGGACGTTGAGAAGTGGAGAAAGTCGATATCTCTCATATCATTCGCTAGATGAGCGAGCTCAACTGGAGGTGGAGAAGAATCGGCACTCCCAGGAGTGGAGCTCAACTGGAGGAGGTGGAGAAGAGTCAACACATCCCAGGAGTTGAGCTCAACTAGAGGAGATGGACAAAGTCGACCCCTCCCAGGTCATTTGCTAGACAAGCGAGCTCAACTGGAGGAGGTAGAGAAGAGTTGACACCTCCCAGGAGTGAAGCTCAACTGGAGCTGGAGAAAGTCGGCACCTCACAGGCCATTCACTAGACGAGTGAGCTCAACTGGAGAAGGTGGATAAAGTCGACACCTGTCAGGCCATTCACTGGACAAGCGCGTTCAACTGGAGGAGGTGAAGAAGAGACTACACCTCTCAAGAGTGGAGCTTAAATGGAGGAGGTGGAGAAAGTCGACACCTCCCAGGCCATTCACTAGACGAGCGAGCTCAACTGGAGGAGGTGGAGAAGAGTCGACACCTCCAAAGAGTGGAGCTCAACTGGAGGAGGTGGAGAAAGTCGACACCTCCCAGGCCATTCGCTAGACTAGTGAGCTCAACTGGAGGAGGTGTAGAAGAGTTGACGCCTCCCAGGAGTGGAGCTCAACTGGAGGAGGTGGAGAAGAGTCGACACCTCCCAAGAGTGGATCTCAATTGGAGGAGGTGGAGAAGAGTCAACACCTCCTAGGAGTGGAGCTCAACTGGAGGAGGTGGAGAAAGTCGACACCTCACAGGCTATTCGCTAGACGAGCGAGCTCAAATGGAGGAGGTGGAGAAAGTCGACACCTCCCAGGAGTGGAGCTTAACTGGAAGAGGTGGAGAAGAATCGAGACCTCCCAGGAGTGGATCTCAACTGGAGGAGGTGGAGAAAGTCAACACCTCTCAGGCCCTTCACTAGATGAGCGAGCTCAACTGGAGGAGGTGGAGAAAATCGACGCCTCCCCGGCCATTTGCTAAATGAGCGAGCACAGTTGGAGGAGGTAAAGAAGAGTCGACACATCCTAGGAATGGAGCTCAACTGGAGGAGGTGGACAAAGTAGACACCTCTCAGGTCATTCGCTAGACGAGCGAGCTCAACTGGAGGAGGTGAAGAAAGTCGACACCTCTCAGGCTAGTCGCTAGACGAGCGAGCTCAATTAGAGGAGGTGGAGAAGAGTCGGCACCTCCCAGACCATTCAATATACAAGCGAGCTCAAATAGAGGAGGTGGAGAAAAGTCGACACCTCCCAGGAGTGGAGCTCAACTGGAGGAGGTGGAGAAAGTCGACACCTCCCAGACCATTCACTAGACGAGCGAGCTCAACTAGAGGTGGCGGAGAAGAATCGACACCTCTCAGGAGTGGAGCTTAATTGGAGGAGATGGAGAAGAGTCGACACCTCCAAGGAGAGGAGCTCAACTGGAGGAGGTGGAGAAGAGTCGATATGTTACCAAGCGGTTACGAGCAAGAGAATCAACACGCAAGGAGGTTGGGTCCTCCAAAGAGCCTTCTCTCAAATGAGAGACCAAAATACTAGTGATCCACAATATCCTTTACAAATTCACCCCAAACGATTAAAGTAATTAATTAATCTAATTAATATCAGTCAATTAATTAATACTAATTAATTACAACGGAAATTATCATGGAGGTCTCCATATGCGCGATCTGGTGGTCCCGACGAGGCGTGGCTTCCCCGACGAATGCGATAGGTAACTCATGCGAGCGTCGGTAGTCTCGATGAGAGGCAGTTGCAAGGGCGAAAACGTGTACGTAACACGACACCTACCAGGAGTGGATCTCAACTGGAGGAGGTGGAGAAAGTCGATACCTCCCAACCATTTGCTAGACGAGCGGGCTCAACTGGAGAAGGTGGAGAAAGTCGACATCTCCCAGGTCATTTGCTAGACGAGCGAGCTCAATTGGAGGAGGAGAAGAGTCGACTACTCTTATGAGTGGAGTTCAACTGGAGGAGGTGAAGAAAGTCGACACCTCCAAGGTCATTCGCTAGACGAGCGAGCTCAACTGAAGGAGGTGGAGAAAGCCGACACCTCCCAGTCCATTCGCTAGACGAGCTAAATCAACTGGAGGAGGTGGAGAAAATCGACACCTCCCAGATCATTCGTTAGACGAGCAAGCTCAACTGGAGGAGGTGAAGAAAGGTCGACTCTCCTACCCGAGGCTTCAAAACACCAACACTCGAGGGGTCAGACGGCCAACATGTTGGCATGGACTTAGGGAGACTCTCCTACTTGAGTTTTTGGAACATCATCACTTGAGGGGTTATCGGTCAGCCCAGAGGCCTGGACTTAGATCGACTCACGCATTTGAAGCTTCGGAGTAACATCACTTAAGGGATCAACGGCCATCCCAGAGGTCTGGACTTAGATCGACTCACACATTCGAGGTTTTGGAGGAGGTTACAAAAATCTCATCCTCGAAAACAGTCTGGTGGGCAAAGAGAGCCAACACTCGAGGGGCAAATCGGCCAGCATACGATGGGGGAGCTGATCTCGACCGCTATCGTAGAGGTCTGGGCTTAGGATGGCTCACACTTCAAAGGTGTCGTCTCTTCCCTCAGCCCAGACTTGTTTCAAGAAAGGAATTTTCCCAGAGTACCTTTCCCCTTCGAGACGTCCCGCTATTAAAAAAAGAAAAAACAGACGGTTAAGCAACACCTGATTCGAAATTATTAGCAAACTCTGGTCGAGAAAAAGCACGTGTGATATCAACCTTCCTTTTAATTAATCATGATGTGAGATATGTCTGATTGACCTGCTTCAACGTCTACCCAACGATGGATACTTCAGGTGGACTATTTAGTGTTAGATTACCCCTTTCCAACTGTTGGGGACTCAGTCTCTTACAAGACCTTTTAGACGATGATTTCGCCATCCCCTCTAGCAACTAATAGGCGGGTAAGGACAATGAGCTCTTGCGGGGTTCGTCGGCCAGCATGCAGCGGGGGAGCTAATCTCGAACGCTATTACAAAGGCGTGGATTTAAGAGAACTCACGGAACCCAAGGCATCTTCTCATTGCTCGGTTAAGGGTTCCCAGTGGCGAGGTGGATTTTCACGATCTAGAATGCATGCGGAGATTGGACACTCCTTGACGTGGCGTTGAAAAATCAAGCAAGATTTTTTTTATGGAAATGATTAAAAGATTATATCAAAATTGATAGTATGAAAGTACAAGTTTACCAAGACCCATCATGTGTTTGATGCTCATCCCGAGCTGTCAGTTCACGGGTAGAATCTCTTCAAGTCATCTCCGCCCAGGTGTTCCCAAGTGCTTCGCACCAAGTCGACCTTCTTAGGCTCCCAACTGCCCTTCTAAACTGTTTGATCCTGATATGCTTGTCGAAGTATTTTGGCATCCTTCGCCTGATTTCTTCCTGTAGAGCGGTGGCGAATTCCTGGAGCTCTTTGATGAGGTCAAAAGAGCCTCTATGGGATGCAATCGCCAGGGGAGGAATCTCTCCATCTTCTGGAGACTCACCCAGGGCAAGGTCATCTATGAATAAAAGAAGATAGACAATCACAGACAATAAATAGTCAAATTTGTTATGGTTAGGAGAACCAAATAAGCAACATTGTATGTTGATTATACATGTATCGATATGAGTTACCTCCGCATAGTTTTATAAAAGAAATTATTGATAATACCTCCTAAGATAAACACAACAACAACACTCAATCCTTTATCCCACTACAGTGGGGTCGGCTATATGGATCCTTTGTCACCATTGTGCCCTATCTAAAGTCATAATCTCACTAATTCCCAAGTACATCATGTCTTTCCTTATAGTTTCATTTCAAGTTTTTATTGGTCTACCCACTCCCCCGTTTAACATGCCTAGTGACTAAACTCTCACAACGCCTAACAGGTGCCTCTAATGGTCTCCTTTCTATGTGTTCGAACCATCTTAGTTCTCGCATCTTCTCTGCAATTAGTGTCACTCATGTCTTATCCCTGATACATTCATTCCTAGTTTTATCCAGTCTCGTGTGTCCACACATCCACCTAAGCATTCTCATCTTCATAACTCCTGTTTTTTGTGCATGTACACAATTCACTACCCAACACTCAGAACCATAGAGCATCGATGGTCTAATTGCAGTATGATAACACTTGCCTTTAAGTTTTAATGGT
Organism: Dactylorhiza incarnata; assembly: GCA_033032865.1. Lineage (NCBI taxonomy): Eukaryota > Viridiplantae > Streptophyta > Magnoliopsida > Asparagales > Orchidaceae > Dactylorhiza > Dactylorhiza incarnata. The sequence goes on along the minus strand of JAWHQI010000047.1, from coordinate 11,219,558 downwards.
ACTTTACGATCACATAAGATCCCTGACACGCCTCTCCACTTCAACCAACCTGGTTGGATTCTATGTATCACATTTTTATCTACACCTCCATCTTTTTGAACTACCGATCCAAGATATTTAAAGCACTCACTGTGTGAAATATCTTGATCACCCAACTTAATAACGAAGTCATCCGTCCTTATTGCACTGCTAAATTTAAGCTCCATATACTCCGTATTTGCACTGGTCAACCTAAAACCCTTCTATTTTAAAGTGTCTCGCCAAGATTATTAAATACCAGGGTAAGCGACACGATGCCGGGGTAGTCTACCAGAGGACGAGCGGCAGAGGCCTTAGATGGGTGTCTTCTGGGTGAGGTAGAGGAGAGGGGTCAGGGGGAAACATGGGCGAATTTACACCCTCGCGCGTCTCATCGGCCAAAACAATATCATCCGCAACAATAAACACCAAGGTATTGCTTGTTGGATGTCTGGTGAGCTAATCTAAGATAAGGGTGAAGAGATAAGAGCTTAAAGCTGAACCTTGATGTAAGCCAACAGTGATAGAGAATTCCTTTGTTAATCCTCCAGATGTCCTCACCCTCGTCACTGAATTTGTATACATATCTTTGATTATGTCAATTTATGATACATTTACACCTTTCTTTTCCCGTGTTAATACCTCCTAAGATCATAGTCGCAAAATGTAAGTTCTGAATATGATCCTTACGAGTAAGAGTTTGCGTAATATATACTTTAAGACCTCACAGGTAATAACTCTAGTGGAATATCAACTGCTGGATAAGATCATCGCGAGCATGGAGTCGCAAAATACCAACTTGAATACCTCACGAGTAAGAACTCCCGTGGAATGTCAGCTGCCGAAGATGATCATCGCGAGTAAGAGCCCGTGAAATATGAACGTGAACACCTTACGAGTAAGAACTCTCATGGAATGTCAGCTACTGGAGAAGATTATCACGAGTAAGAGCTCGCGGAAGACCAGCTTGAAGACCTCGCGAGAAAGAATCCTTGTGAAATATCAGCTGCTAGAGAAGATCATCGGGAGCATAGAGTCGCGGGATACCAACATGAATACCTTACGAGTAAGAACTCTCGTGAAACATAAGCTTGCGAGTACCTCACCTATTACAAAAGATGAGATGCTCGCGAGTATGAGCTCATACGATATAAGAGAATAAATCACGAGCCTGGATTTGCGGAATATGTTTTCACATCGTGGAGAACTCATAGTGAATCACCCCTGATTGTTAGTCATATGAAATCACTCACGGGTTTTACCAAAGCACCCATAAGTATGTACATGTATGGAAAGCATTAGTATTGAAGAATGATGACCAAAGCACCCGTAAGCCTGAAATAGGCTCGCTCAAAATGAGCTCGCCTGAACTCGCGAGCTGATTTGAACTCGCAGGGCTGACCGAGCCAAAGCTTGCTTCGCACATAGCTTGTCTGCATGAGCTCGCCTAAAATAATGAGCTCGCCTGAAAATGGGCTCTCCTATCCTCCTGCCAAGTCTATAAATAGGGTGGCAATACCACCTAGCCTGGAGGAGGCTTGTCCAGTTAGATCGCCTGGATGAGACCTAAATGAGCTCGGAATGAGCTCGCATGAGCTCGGAATGAGCCCGCCTGAGCTCGGAATGAGCTCGCCTGACCTCGGAAGGAGCCCGCCTAAGCTCGAAATAAGCCCGTCTGACCTCGGAATGAGCCCGCCTGACCTCAGAATAAGCCCTCCTAAGATCAGAAGGAGCTCACCAGAGCTCGGAATGAACTCGCCTGAGCTCGGAAGGAGCTCGCCTGAGCTCGAAAAGAGCTCGCTTTGAGCTCAAGAGTTGTCGATCTCCGACTCCCTCTCGTCTTCATTTTCCATTAGACCTCGCACTAGAGGTTCTTCCTTCAATCACGGCCCACGCTCATGACACCAAAGTATTAGAACCGAGAAATTCGACTCCAAATGTTCGGACCAAAGGGGTGACCAAAGGCAACTTGTCTAGCGGTCAACCCGGGAAAATTACAACTAGAAGAAGTTGGAGAGCTAGAGCTGATCCCGAACTGCCTATAAACTGGACCTGAGAGTTACAGCGAGGAGGTCCTGCCACGTACCTGGAAGTTTATAAGAACTTCCCCTCCCAAACCAAGGCTAAGCTAGACACAAGGAAGGCATGGACTTGTCTGAAGGGAACCTTAACGTGTCTTTCTCTGTTGCCCTGGGGTCCTATTTATAGGCAATCCAAGGGGGTACATAGTCTACGAGTAGTCGCCCCCGGCGAGGTGAATTCAGCTGGGCTGAATGCTGGACCAGGACAGGATGACGAGCTGAAGCCTACAGAGTACTCCTCCGACGACTCGACGAGGTATCCTCCGGCGAGGTCTCCTCCGACGAGGGTCATATCTATAACAACTTAAAAAGATATATGGTGGCAACATAATTCCGTTAAATAAGTGAGACAATCTTCTCATCAGGACCGTTGGTTCAAGAGATCACACTGTCCATCATAAGTAAATTAAAATTATAAAATTAAAAATCATTCCCTGCTTCAATCTGCATCCATCAAAATCCCGATAGTCCCCCCTCCCCATGCGCTTCAACTTAGGGCGCCTCCTTCGGCGGAGACCTTCGCATACTCCCAACGCCGTCTTCCATCACTAGATCTCGAACGGCTTCGCCTCTCCTTGCTGAACCTACTGCAGTCTCCCGCTCGATGGTTTCGGATCAGGGTTCGTACTTACTGGTGTCTTCTGTGTCATGGCCTACTCAAGATCTCCGTTCTCACCTCCGTCTGATCACTCTTTCGATCATTCTCAGCAAGCCCTAAAACATTTTTTTGCGGAACCTGCATTCTCCTTTTCCCGTTTTCCCACTTTCATTCACGATTTCAACTACATTTTGTAGGACTTCTCAATCCGCGGAAAGAGGTTATCCATACCCATTATTTTCGAAGAAAAATTTCTCCCCAACCAGCGTCTAATTCGGCGAAATAAACATACGGCTTCCAACAGCTTGTTGCAAACCCACGACATCTAATAAAGAGGATGAATAATGAGATATCTGTCTCTTTACACTGAATCTGTACGCTTGAGCATCCATGGCAGGAGAAACTGCTGCAAGAGCAAAACAAGACAATGGAGAAGGAGGTGAGTTGCCTATTTTTCATTAATGTATGACGTGCATGCTTTAGTTATCACATCCTGTTGCCCCAATTTTGAAGAAATTTGGGCGGTTAATTAAACAGATTAAAGCTAAAGAGAAAGTCATGGCTTCGGCACTGAACTCAGTTTGGGAGCAGCAAAAATAGTCCACCATCCCACATCTCCTCTCCGTATCGCGATCTGCTCCTCCCGACCCTCCTTAACCCACTCGCTCCCGCTAGGAGCAGGAGGTTTGGGGTTTTGTTTCAGGATAGTGGGAGGGTGAGGGATGGATGTGGGGTGTGCAGCAAGGAGTGGGAAATAAGGGGAATAATGGGCCCATGTCGTTGCACTCACGTAGGGTCGGAGGTCCGTGCCGTTGCACTCATGTATGTATGTATATATATACATACATGACCCTAACAAACACTATATATGTATGTATGGTTCTCTATTTTGTTTTTGCTCTAATATGTTACTATGTTATGGTTTGTGATTGTGCATTCTCCTTCTTTACTTATAGTGAAACATCTCCCTACCTCCCATGGACACGGGTCATTTTTCACTGAACCATATATATCTTGTATTTTTTGGTATGATCATTTTTATTTTGTTCTGTTTTTGCTCTAACAGCACAAGTCAAATTCAGATCATGTTGGCCTCATTTCTTATGCAAGGTTTATTTTACATAGTGTTTGTTAGGGTCATATGTGTTACCATTCATGCTTGGAAGCCATTAGAGGGGAACAGGGTTTTCATTGGGATACATAAATGATAGAAAAATAGATAAATGTGCATTGTTTGAGAGCTGACGCTAGGGTATTGTTTGTGAAATTTTAAGGCCAGAGATCAACCGTGTTGAACGTTTTGAATGATTAAGTTGTTAGGTATTTGGTTCCGGATCCGGATCCAATAGGATCCGACCCGTTAGCCTTTTAGGTTTAATTCCTAAACCCAGAACCCTCAGTTGTGATCCACGATAGAAGCCCGGTTCCTTTTCTGCGATAGAAAGAGGAAGCCCTGTTCCCGATGGGAGGAGATGCCCCCCCTTTGTCTTGCGTGAGAGAGCCATCTGATCCCTTCTGTTCCAGCGAGAAGGAGGGGCGTCGCCCCTATCTTGTTCGCGAGGTAGGAAGTCGCAAAGGCGCTGGATCATAACGATCTCGGGAACGTGTGGTGTCGCCGGTCTTGGAGCACATATCTGTCGGTGTCCGTGGTGGTGGTGGTGTCGTGGAGAAGGAAGAAGAGCTAACCGGCTCTTGGGGTGTTGACAGGGGAAGAAGGCAGTCACCGTTGGGGGTGGTGTAGCGGTGCGGGCTTGGCGTCGAAGGCGTGTGCGCGTGCAGTTGGCCTCGACGGCGCTTTCTCTCCGGTGGTGGCAGTGGTTGGTGATCGTCCGACTACGAAGGTTCGTGTGTGAACCTTGTGCGTCTGTAGTCCTACGGATTGCATTAAGTATTTTCTATTCCTCAGCGGATGAAGGTGTCTGATTCCAGTCGTGTTACCCTTTATCGGATCCTTGTATTTCTCTTACTGTTGTATTGCATTTATATGTCTATATAAACTGCGTGGTTGATTATCGGCGTGTTTGCCGAGTTATTATTTGTGTTCTTGTTGTCCTGATTTTTTATAGTTGCGCTTCTGGAAGCCGTACCCCGGCCCCTTACATCTGTAAGCCTCGATGTTTACTATTTTGGTCTTTTTGTTTCCTTGATAAAGCCCTACCATCAAGATATAGAGAATCTCATAAAGCAAATAATTGTTACATTGCATTAGTACCAACTCAGGTTGTTAATCTTGTTTTCACCTGCTTTGTTATAATGCATGTGATGCAATTGCAATTCAAGGGATCAAACAGATGCATATTTCATGAGTAAAATGAGCATTATGCTGAACTCGTCTTAGATTATATGATTCAGTATAACTTGTCTCAAGAAAGGAAAAGAAGGGGCTACTTAAACAACTTACGAGCGGTTCTCATGTTGAAACCTCCAAAGAATAGCATATTTCCACATAGTGTGGTGGCAAAGATTCCTAAACAGCTGATTCATCCCAGTGGCAGAACCCATAAGCCCTTACTGGCTACTCCAACGTCAAAAGTAGGACAAGTTCTAGCCACCAGATCAACAATTCTGCTTCATTAACTGCCTCGGTAGGAACCTCTACCTGCTTGTTCTCTTCGTAAACCAGCTCTTCGTTCAATTGGCGGTTCTTCTAGGCCAAGCAGCAGAAAGTCCATAACTTTTTTTGGTCCTCTGGTGTTTAATTTCCCTCTGATATTAATACAAAAAGAAGCTAGTTCACACTTAGCACAACTACAGAAGAAGGAAATCTGAACTGCCCCATATAACAGTAGAACTTTGCAAGCAACTACTAAAAGTAAAATTAGCCAGTAAACTCAAAATCCAGCTCTAGTGAATCTGACGTGCGAACGCTTTAAACGTACAGCTAAAAAAGTTCACTATTTGCTCGCAACGTTAGTCTATTAACCTCTAGGTCATTTTTCCCTGGGCAATAAATAATACCTTCAGATGTGTCGGCTCAAATCATTATTCGAGAGGCAACATCCTGTGATCAGCTAATTTACCAGCAAAACCCACTTATTCGATCTTCTTTTATCTAGACAGTCCTGCGTATAGAGCGAATGGATCTTCTTCTGCTATGAAATTCGTATAAACAGAGCACGTAAGTTTATATCCTTCGAACGAGATTCAAAATAAATACACGACCCTGGATAGATGTCCGCTTCCTACCTCAAGGCCCGAAAACACAAAAACCCTTTCGATCCAGCAGCTACGTAGGGCTTATGTACTTAAAAGATCCGGCGAGGAGGACGATCCGCGAAAATCCAAACCAAAAAAGGCCGAGGATGAACTATATATTCAAACAGATCAGGAAATTCCTAGATGAAGAGAAGTAGCAGACCGATCTCCACCAGCCACCGTTCTTCTTTCACTTTTCCACCCAGCGCCGCCCCACTGACGAAACTGAGCTCTCTCTGTCGGACTTGAAACTGCTCCGGGTTGAATTTAATAGCCTCGCCCTCGCGCGCGGGAACTGGCATGCGATTCGCGGGATCTCCAGACTCCAGTACGTCGCTGTCGTAAATGTTAGTATGGAATCGGGGTCCCAATTATTATCCGCCCATGGAGAAATAGTTCAGTACGCGTTCGTCTGACTTGCTATCCGACTGTGAAATTTGGGATAAAAAAAAACAGAGCAATGTTAAATGCAGGATAGGCAGATTTTTCAGCAAACCAAATTTCATATTTACATACTATATTCAAAAATTAAATTAATATTTTCCTAAATAAATCACCAAGCAAAATAGCATTCATAAAATAAGTAAGTAAAATATCATGCGTGCGAGGAGATCTAGAGAGAGATCGCCGTCATCGCCGACGTCGCCGCCATCGCCGACGTCGCCGCCATCGCCGACGTCGCCGCCATCGCCGACGTCGCCGCCATCGCCGACGTCGCCGTCATCGCCTCCATCGCCGACGTCGCCGACGACGTCGCGATCGTCGCCATCGCCGACGACATCGCGGACGCCGCCATCGCCGACATTGCCGACGGCGTCGCGGACGCCGCCATCGCCGACGACGTCGCGATCATCGCCATCGCCGTCATCGCCGCCATCGCCGTCATCGCCGCCATCGCCGTCATCGCCGCCATCGCCGCCATCGACGACATCGCCGACATCGCCGCCATCGCCGACGAAGTCGCGATCCTCGCCATCGCCGTAGCAAATACCCATGAATAGCTTTAGGCCAGTTGTAATTTAAAAACACATCGGACTCGGACAAACGAGTAAACTCTTTGGGGACACGATTACATGGAAGGAAAAAAACACATAAAATTAAACTACTCCAATCATTTTTACTGAAGTTTTAAAAGGAAAAATGATATCTTTTTTTAAAATAACTGTGGCCTGCATATAGCTAAAACTGGCCTGCATTTAACATCGCTCTTTTTAAAAAATTGTGGCCTGCATACAACCAAAACTGGCCTGCGTTTAACATCGCTCAAAAAATAAGGTGATTGTTATCCGCACTACGGTTTTGGCTATCCGTACTTTTTTGTATGAGTTATTATGCGTCTTTTATAAATACGTCTAGTACATGCATTTTTAGGAAAAGTGTTCAACACAAAAGTTGTAAATCTCGTCGAGATCTACAACTTTAATGTTGAACAGTTTTCCTAAAAATACATGTACAAGACGTATTTCCAAAAATTCGCTATAATTACGCTCATGTTTCAATCAGGGCGGCAATACATCTTGTGCGTGCATTTTTAGGAAAAATGTTTAACACGAAAGTTATAGATTTCGACAAAATCTACAACTTTTGTGTTGATCATTTTTCCTAAAAATGCATGTACAAGAAGTATTTTCAAAAAGCGCGTAATAACTCGTACAAAAAGAGTGCGGATAGCCAAAACTGTAGTGTAGATAACATTCGCCAAAAATAAAAGGTAAAATGTCTATTTCAGTCAACCTTTAGTTTCTTTAATATTTCAGTCCCTAACTTTTAGTTTTGAATAAATCAGTCCCCAACTATTCCTAGCTTTTCATTTCAGTCCCTAATTATTAACACTTTTCCATTAAAAATAACGGAAGTGTTGGCTGAGCATTAATATTGGAAGGTGTAACAGAATTCCAATGTCATTAATTATATTGTTTTTTAATGTCAGCCAACAATAAAAGTTTTAGCATTTCATTTTCGGTCTTTTAAATGAAAATTTGCAAGACCATAAGCTACCAAAAATGTGGCATTAAATTAAATTGTCTTTTAACCCTAAAAACTATCAAAAACTAAAATAATGGTCTAAATCATCAAAATAGACAAGACAAGAAGCTATCAAAAATCTGAAATAAAATTAGATTGTCTTTTAATCAAAACAGACTATCAAAAAATGGAAATAGCAAACCAAAACCATCAAAATTGGCAAGACAAGAAGCTTCCAAAAAATTGGAATAAAATAAGATTGTATTTTAACTATAAACTATCCAAAAACTGAAAATAACAGTCCAAAATCATCAAAAAACTAATCTGCCACAAAATAATACTGTATTTTAACAGCCCAAAACCATCCAGTAATAAAATTCATGTGTCTATTTAAGCAGCCAAAACATTCATTTCAAGTTGCCAAAAAAATAAATAATTGAATTCCTGTTCATCTTTGGATAAGCTCTCCTTCAAGCCCCCAAATTCCTAATTTCAAAATGAACATGGAATTAGATAATTATAAGAAATTTGATACATAACTGATTTCACATGAAGAAAAAATAAACTCACTTGCAATTTTTTTATTATGACCAGGTAGGTCACATTTTGAGCATTTTACTGGTCCAAATTTGCGCATTATGACCAGGAGCTCTTCGGCGAATTGGCGGTAGAATTTGAGTATCTCTAACGTTTCCCCAAAAATTTGGTCCATTGGTTGGTCAAATACTATGATTGTAACATTCATTGTAAATAGTTTTTTTTTGAAGCAGTCAGACACATAGCAATCAATATTTATGTTTAAATAATACATACAACTTATTGAGTGTCGACATGAAAGACCGCTAACCCGCCATTTCCCGCAAGAACAATACCAATTATCTAAGTCAACTACAAATTTATCAGGAAGTCGGACCACCTCAAACACTTTGTTGTTGCTCCACAAAGGCATCCATCCTCCACTCTGCTTTGCCTCATCCTCAATTTTTTTGCATATCTTAGGATTAACGTCCTTTGTTTGTTTGTTCACCCGCTCCCTAATAGCCACCCAACGATGCACCATGTACAGCCGAATATCCTCACACATGGTCAATATGGGCTTATCTCTCATATCCAATATCACGCGGTTAAATGCCTCTGACCTATTATTTACCACTACATCACACCGTGGAAGACCATTAAAGGCATGTTTGCACCATAGCATTTTGTTTATACCAATTAGGTGATTATAAGCATCGTGTGATATTGAATAAATTTCATGCATTACTCTAACCCACTCCTCTTCGTAAGTTGCTTTTGATGCTTTCCATAACAAGCCTTTCAAATTCTTGCTTGGATATTTCTTTCTAAAGATGTTGTAGAGATAGCGCACGCAAAAACGATGATCCACAGATGGTAGTAACTCCTTGAATGTTTGAACCAAACCCTGCAATGTAAAATTAAAAGTAAATATGGACTATGCAATGTAAAATTAAAAGTATAATATGTACTACTAAATAAAAATGAAAACCTTTTGTTGATCTGAAATGTAGGTAACACCAACATGCCCAATGTCTCTAGTTAAATTGGTTAAAAACCAAGTCCAAGAATCTTTGTTTTCCACTTCTACCACGGCATAAGCAATTGGAAGCATCTGATCATTTGGGTCTCTGCCAATATCAGTTAATAATTGGCCACCATATGGACCCTTCAAGAAACATCCATCCAATCCCGCAAATGGTCTGCAACATTTAAAAGACTCACGACATCCAGTAAAACATACATATAACCTTTGAAAACGAGGGAATATAGTTCGTGATGTAGTTGGTGTGTCTTGAAAATGTTCCGCTGGCCAAGTAAATTTCATAAGAACTGAACTTCCTCTGTTCGATCTTAATAACTCTGCACAATAACGATTCAAGTTATTATATTGATCCCCTTCATGACCTTCAATCATTGTAGTTGCTTGGGACTTTGCCCTAACTGCTTTACCTCTTGAAATGCCTGCAACCCACTTAGCTTTTACCTTATCAACAATTTTTTTGACTTGAATATTTGGGTTATCACGGACTTTAGACTCAATTCGTTTCTTAACCACTTTGCACTCAACAATTTATTATTAAATTCTCTGCTACATGAATGCTTATCAATAATAGTCCTTACTTCTCATGTATCCTTATTTTTCATGGGGGCGGCATAGATTTCCCACTCACAACCAGGTTTGCATTTGAACCTCACTCTCTTGTTGTCATTCTTCATCATTTGTAGCCCTACACCCATATGAATTACATGTCCTGACAGCATCTTTAAATTGATCTTTTGATTTGAACATTAGGCCAGGTTGCCATTGCATCTCTTTCATATCCTTCAACAGTGCGAATATTGGTTGAGTATATTTTTTACCATTAGTAAATTCATCATCACTGCCAGAATTAATAGATCGAAGACAATCCGACGAATATTCATCGTCATTGTGACCTCTATTTGGACTCATATTCACATCTATATTCTTTGTTGGAATCGTGATATTTGTGCATTGATCAATATCATCGTTGAAAAGATCTTCACCCTCAAAACATATATCCAAGGCAATGTCAATACTATCAGAGTCACTACCATCCACAAGAAAATTGTTTTCACACATACTGAATAAAGCAACACTAGATTAGTGAACCTGAACCCTTACTGCAACACAGGATTTGTCACTGCATTTAAACACATAAACAAATACATAACAATAATTTCTATAAATCGAGCAAGAATAAGCAAACCCATGTTTCTAGGAAGAGATTGATACACAGCACATGCCCACACAAACAAAATTCTAAACATCAGAGAAGAGATTGATGCATAAATTTTTCTCTTTTTTCACAATAGTATTCTTCTTTTACAGCAATAAAGCTTTTATTATTTGTAAAAAAAATAAGAAAAGCTGGACTCATCCATCACCATGAACTTGATCCAGAAATCACGACATCATTTAACAACTCCCATCTCAAATCTATAAAAGCCCTCCACCATAATGGCCCTCCAGTTCTTCCCTACACTAAATCTATAAAAACCCTCCACCACTCCCATCTCAAATCTATAAAAGTCATCATTGAAATAGGGGAAATAAAAGAAACCCTAAAATACCATAATGGCTTCTGAAAACAGGGGGAACAAAAGGAAAAGAAAAGATCCATCGTAGAAAGTTAAGCCCTAAAATCGATTACCTCCTGGAAAAAGACGGAGCGGTCGTCGGAACAGTCGTGGAGTAGTGGCGGAAGCAAGCGCGCGAGATCTCCCCGGGCAGCAGCTGTTCAGCTGCCCGGCGAGTGTATAGGTGTGCGAGCTGACTCCGCGCGAGAGGACCACTCGCCGAGCAGGGGAAGGGATCCCCTTCTATGAGTTGATCCTCTCAGCCCCGGTACCAGAGGGGTTCAGAGGGCCGGAGATGTCCCACTATGCCGGCAAAGATGACCCAGTCCTGCACCTATAGTGGTTCGAGGACATGGTCTCGATCCTTCCCATGACAGATGCCTTCCAGTGTCATCTCTTTGCCACCACCCTGAAGGAGAAGGCGAGGGACTGGTTCCACCAGCTCCCCATGGGTTCCATCTACGCGTTCGAGGACCTGCGTCGGAGCTTCTGGCTGTGCTTCTCAACGTCAAAGAAAAGGAAGAAGGACGCGGAGGTGCTCTTCAAAATCAAGCAGGGGTCAGGGGAGTCACTGGCCCATTATGTGGACAAGTTCTAGGAGGAGGTTCTGCAAGTCCAGGAGGTGCCAGGGTTCACCCTCCAGCTAGCTTTCATAGTGGGGCTGCGGGAGGGGTTCTTCAAAATGTACCTAAGGTGGAAGGACCATCTATCCTTCGAGGAACTGATGGAGCGAGCGGCAGAAGAGATTAAGGGAGAGTCCGCCAACCCAGAGTTTGCTAAGAGATTGGCGAGGCTGAGCGAGCCAGAGGTGAGGCAGCAGGAGGGAAGGAGAAGAGATGAACCCAGAGGTCAGGGGTTTTGGGGGCAGCAGCTGGATTGGGGACATCAGGAGCACAATAACCGGCTGACTTGGAGGCCCCAGGAGGGACCAGCACGAGGTCAGGAAAGAGATCACCAGAGAAGGGGGGAGGGGAGGGCCAATTATCCGGGATGGAGGCAAGACCCCAGAACTCCTTGATAGATTATAGGTATGTGATCTAATTCACCTAGGGGGGGGGGGGTGAATAGGTATTTTGATTTTTACTTAAATAATATAGATAGTTAAAACTATTTTAAGCTAGTAATCAAGCAAACCCAGAAAACACTCAAGTATTTATAGTGGTTCCCCAAGACAGTGTGTCTATGGGTAGTCCACTTTCCCCTTCACCTTTCTAACAGAGTGTTAGACAATGCCAACTTCTCCAATCTCAGCTACAAGAGCTTACAGTTCAGATCCTTCAAGATCTCTCAGGCTTGCTCCAAGCCCTACCTCAGGCCAGTCAGCCTTACAACTCAGGATTAACAGCCCTACAACCTCAGGCCTAACTGCCCTACAAACTCAGGCCAAATAGCCCTACAATCTCAGGCCAAACAACCCTACAACTCAGGCCAAATAGCCCTACAGTAAAAGAGTGTTTATGCTTACTACAACAGACAGCACAGAGAAGGTGTCTTCTGTAGTTCCAGCACAACTTGTGCTTTCTATTAGCTTGATTGGATGATGATTTGTGAGCCAGCTACTATCTGATCTTCCTCTTCAGTTGAAGGATGAAGGATCACCTTTCTCCTTCTTGTAGAAGAGCAATCTTTATCTCTCAGTCTCTTCTTCCTTGTTCAGTGAGCAGGAGGAGAATGAGAAGTTCAGGGCCATCAATGGAACAGTAGCAAATTTGTTTAGCACTTGACCAGCTTCTTCAAAAGTGCCCTAACTCCTTCTTTTATACTCTGCACATCTCCAACGGCACTCAAGGGAAAGCTCTGGCACCTTGGGAATAGATGGTTGGCTCTAATTTCCCTTTACAGCTGTTTGCGCCAAAGGCATGTCGCGCCACTTATTTTCTTCAATATTTGAATCTGTCTCAGCGGTTGGGCTGAGACAACTTTCAGTCTCAGCGGTTGAGCAGCTGTCGTCCCAGTGGATCCGCTGAGACAGTTTCTCTTCTCAGCAGATTTTGTCTATCTGCAGCTCAGTAGAGATATGCTGCTTCTCAGCGGCACCTGTCCTCGTCTCAGCGATTCAGCTGAGACAGGGAAACTTTCTCAGCTGATTAATCAGCACACCTTTGAACCTATTCCATTGTATGGAATATCATCTCCCTGTATAAACCTTGAGACAAAATGGATTTTATCAAATACAATATGTACTTAGCATTGTGAGTGATGCCTCTTCAAATCAAGGGAACATTGAGGGCAATATGTAAGATCCCTTTCCCGCTCCCGGGGCCATGCGGACCTTATGCCCAGAACCGACGCGTTGCGGTGACTTCCAACACACGGGTTGGGATACACCACGCAACGTCGACCCTGCCGGCTACGATCATAGTGCGAGCAATAGTAAAAGTGAGTACAAGAGAGAGTACAAACTAAACAAAAGGAGTCCACAAATCACATTCCCAAAATGTATCAAAAGCTAATCAAAGCGATACATATATAAGTCCGAGCATGAAAAATAGAGAGTACATAAATGAAAGGGCTTAAGCCCGGTACATTATGAAACAATTCTCTCACATCTCACATCCTCTCTACATGCGGAAGCTATCTCATCATCCCACATCACTAACACTCAAAATATAATCCACCTGATGTCTCGTAGCCGCTGCCCGTTGCATCGCTGGCTGCTCAGGTCCTGCCCTCGTCTCCTGCGGTGCGTGCGACAGCTCCGTCTCCTCGGAATCCTAGATTGTTTTTCGGCCCCAATGCAAACCGTCAGTCAAAAATGACCGAGCTCGCTAGGTCCCCTCCTCCTCCTGCGACTCCTAGGCACCGCGCGGGAGGAAGAAGCGGGGGACGAGCAAGGAACAAGCAGGTGACAGTGAAAGTAAACTAGTATATACATATGCAAGTAAAAGAAAAGGGCTAATCTAAACATGTACAAGCGGGAGTATAAGCAGGAGTGTAAGCATGAGTAAAGCAGGAGTATAGTAAAGGAGTGCAGTAATAAATGAACAGCAAGTAGAGCAAGTAAAGTGAAGCAGTAAAAACGGTAGCGACAAGTAATCAATCTCGTACCCTAACTTATATGAATGCCCATACAAACTTATAAGTTAGGATTTCCAGGAATTATAACTCATCATATAAAAGAGCTCATACTAATTTATATGATGAGGATCTGCAAGTGCGTATGCTATGCTTATGCTATGAATGATTTATGCAATGGACTCACACACACACAACTCTATGCGCATAGACCTTTGTAGTTCCCTCTGTTTGAAAGGAAGCCAACCTCTCGGGTACCAACCGCTGTGACACACGGTGGTAGCGGACCGGGCTGTCCACTCCTAGGCGGGTATACACTCTACCAGGCCTAGACCGCACGTACGCCTCGACGCTAAACAACCGCGGAGCTCTGCGTACTCATTGTTGGAGTCCACCAGACTGTGAGCCAAGTGAGAGGTGTCATCGGGGAACTGTCATCCTGACACGCAGCCAAGCTGGCCCCTTAGACCCCTACACACCCGCTAAGTCAACGTACCGCGGTCGGAGTGACGACCTGCCTAGTACCGAAGACCTGCCACATTTCTGAGAATGTTACCGGGACAATCATCCCCTCGAGGTTCCCGCTCGTCTAACCGAGCACCACAACACTGCCACTCCCGCAACTGGGAGGGCTACATAAATCCAATCTTACCCTACTATGGCTACTCTTGCCTACTTTAAATGTTATTGCAGTTTAGGGTTAATCTTGGACTTCCCGAGGGTTACCCTGTGAGGGGCTCGCTACGGTACTAGGAACTACAGTGGGATGACACCCCAAGGTTCCCTTTCTCAAGACACTTAGTATTATTGGTCGTGTTTCTTTAATTATTTCTTAGGTTACTTCTTTGGTGATTTAAGGTAAGCCCTGGGCTTCCCGCGGTCCACTCGGTGAAGGGTTCTCGGCGGTACTAGGGAACGCAATGGGCTCAACCCCCACCATCCTCCTCAAGACATTTACTTTAGTTGGTGGTTAACAATTGGTTCACCCTTTCTCGTTTCCTATAGTTAAAATGGCTTAGCTCATCTCCCGTCCCACCCAAATGGGTTGGACGTACCTCCATTCCTCCTACGTTGACTCTAGCACAACCACACAACTAACCCTAAAATTGACCCTCCTTGAATCCTTGTGTGCTATAACTCAATTACTGATTGTATAAAACTTTTAAACACTACTTAGTGGTCTGAATTATCTAAAACTCAAAATTCTGTTTTTACTATACGCAGACCACCAATTTGAACTAACCATCAACCCCATAAGTGAACCCTTCTAAAACTCATCACCAAGGTCTCCAGTAATTATACTAGGCTCCCACTGACCCTAGTAAGGTATATTACAATTTCCATAATTTTCCATATTAAATTTGTATTTAATATAATTTTAAGTAGTTAAGGCCCTAAGTCACATTACACATGAACCACCCTCAAAATGATTCTACAAGATTCATGAGAATTATCAGTAAGATATTATTCCATATAATGATGGTGCACTGAATATCATGGCCCTAGGGTGTCATTTGGCCTACTGAATCATCATAATTGTATAATTACCAAAATGCCACTATAATTAGGAAAAATAGTAATTCCCTTCTGATAATTCTAAAAAAATTACAAAGTGTCCATATGGGGACCTATAGTCCCCTGGAAAATTATTGAGTCATTACCATGTGATTTTATATTTTAAACTGATTAAACATCCAAAGGTGGCAATTATCAATTTCTACATGAGGTACAAGAAATATAAATCAACATGCTTCCAAACAATTATCATGGGCATATCTTAACCTAAGACTACAGATAACCAAGTATCATCTCAATGCCCCATGATTTGGTATTTTTAAAGGATTTAATACACAAGGGTTGAATAATCCAATTTCTACATAAAGTACAAGAAATATAATTCAACATGCTTCCAAACAATTATCATGGGCTCATATTGACATAAAATGACAGATTACAAGGTATCATAATATTGCCACATGATTTGCTATTTTAAAAGAATTTATTACACTAGTGATATAAATTTCACTTTCCACATGAAGTACAAGAAATAGAAATTATCAAGCTTCCAAACATTTATCATGGGCTCATATTGACCTAAAACTACAGATTCCCAAGTATCATAATATTGCCACATGATTTGGTATTTTAAAAGGATTTATTACACTAGTGATATAAATTTCACTTTCCACATGAAGTACAAGAAATAGAAATCATCAAGCTTCCAAACATTTATCATGGGCTCATATTGACCTAAAACTACAGATTCCCAAGTATCATAATATTTCCACATGATTTGGTATTTTAAATGGATTAATTACTCTTAAACTAGCAAGCACTTAAAGCTTCTCTTTCAAAGAATAATGCTTCATCAAATCGTAACAAAATTATCATAACATCATTCCACCTTAATACATCCACTGATAGTGTGACAAAGTCATACAAGGTCACATGACCTTGCATCTTATTCTATAAAGGAAAGGGGGCACTTTCATTTATTAGGAAAAAATACACCTAAATACCCCTAATACTTCTCATTTAATTTACTAAGTCAATTTGTGCTCCTACAACCATATCTACAAAGTCCCAAGCCATGACAAGAGCATTTGATCTTATGTTCTTCACAAAGCCCAACTTGCACCCTTAAGGGTTTACCTTTAGGGTTTTAGGCCACACCACCCTAATGGCTCCAAATGGACCATTAGGGTGTGTCACAAGCAATTGCATATCTATACCCACATATCCAACATGATGGGGGAAGGCTAACACACTCCACTCCTCAAAATGACCTAAACCCTAATTTGACCCCTTAAAGGCCCTCATTAGGGTTTCCAATTTTCCATACTAAATCAACTCCAAATGGAGTGAAATTTTAGGTGGGCACTATACATATACAAAAGAGCCATACACCAAAGTTTGGTGTCATTTGGACATCACATGCTTCAAAAATCAACTTAATTCAAATATCCTAGCTACCACAAAAACCCTACGTAAAATTGTCCACCAAGGGCTGTCCCTTTGGCAGGGGGTGCCCCCAGGGTATACCAACCCATGGTTAAGAGGACAGCTCCAAAGGTGGAGGGGTTTGACCTAGGCAAATATTCTAATGGGCTGACCTAGTGTAGGACCAGTCCTAGGAAAAAGGCTCCTCTAGGGTCTACTGACTTCCAAATGCCAAAATCTTAGTTTCTAATGAAACTAGACAGATAGGGCTACAATAGTGTGTCTCACACCATTTTCATGATTTGGCCATTAAGGGCCTCAATTTGGCTCCTTAAGCTAAGTGAAATTCCTGGCCCAACATACACCAACCCTTAAGCCATCCTCACTCCAAAGAGAGTTCACCCACAAGGTGTGGTCCAATGGACCCAATATTTTTAACAGTGTGTGGACATAGCCTAAACTTCACCCCACCCTAATATGGGGGCCCCACAAGGGGTTTGGCCACCTAATTATCATAAATTTCAATTTCAATGTTTGGACAAAAACTATAGAAATATGTGCCCCAAAAATTCTGGTTTTTGGGCACAAGGTAGGTCAGGGATAGTTACAATAGGGTTTAAAGTTTCAGCCCTAAACTCCAAGCCAAATGGGAGTTATGGTTGTTTTGGTGGTGGAAGTTATTTTGTACCAGTCTCATCAAAATGGCTCTACAGGAGTCAATTCAACTCCAAATGATTTGATCTAAGGTTCAAGTGAAAGTAGACTTCCAGATCTACAAAAGTTGTCTTAGGCAACTTTTTGATTTGAGGCCTCTAAGGACCTTAAAATTAAACTACAAAAATAGCTACAAATCTGCTAACAGCACACCAAGTCATGTATAAATTAAAGCACTGATCTTGCACAGATCCTAAAGCAGATCGGGCGGCGCTCCTTCATCGTCTTCCTCGAGCCAACGGCCCAGATCATCCCGTCCTGGAGCCGCTTGGAACCAGAAATCCCGGCCATCCTTCCTTCTCCCTGGCCAGCCACCGCCACCACCACCTCCGTTGAGGTGGTGCCGATCGATTGGCGGTGGATTGGTCGCCGGAGGAGGCGGTTTCCGACGGTTCTACTAAGAAACCCAAACGGCGAAAACCATGGAAAATCCGAATTGAACTCGGCTCACTTGAGCTCGAACTCGACTCCTAACGATCCTAGATGCTAGCACAGTCAGAGGGGGGGAGAAGCGAACCTGGAAACGGGCTGGGCGGCGAGTGTTCCGGCGGTTTGCCATTTCCGTCTCCGTCTCCGGCGAGCTTGCTACAACACTCAATTCTTCACTGATTTCTCTGATCCAAAGCACTAACCCGACTGCAAACGAGCTTCTGGAGCTGTTGGTGATGCTTAAATAAGCCGAGGAGGCCGGCCTAGGGAGATTTGAAATTGGGGCTCACAGAATTGGCTTGGCCGACCACCACCTGCTGCAGCCCTGCTTTCCAGCTCCACCACAGCAATCAACTCCCTTCAGGGGTGAGCCCAAGGCTGATTGGGAGGAGAGAGAGGGGGAGATTGGGTCTTTTTTTTTTGCTTTTTGCTTTATCAAGCCACTTTTTGTCCCCTCCTTTAACCCAACCCCTCACTTGGGTTAGCTTGGGTTAGCCCAAACCCCTTAGCCACATCCCACCAGAACCTAGGAGCCTATTTAATTCTTCACCTTAGACTTAGGCTCTAATTAAAAGGGGGGAAAAAGGTTTGGGCACTCAATTTGGGATTAAGCCCAATTGGGTTGACTTTGACTTTGACCAATTGGGTTGACTGGTCCCACATGTAGGTCATGGGTCCCATGTCATCACCAAATGGAGCTTGGCCCATGGTGGGGCCCTATTTGGCCCAATTTGATCCAAAGGTGTGAAATTACCCAAATTGCCCTTCTTTGGGACTTTGGCCAAATTGAGGTGACTTGACCCTCCCTTGATTGGGCTTTTGGGCCTCTTAGATTCCTAATGATGTTTAGAGACTAGATGTGGAGTCAATTTTAGGGTTTGGGTGCAAATTGACCACATTTGGGTTGAGTTGACCTTTTTGCCCTAATTTGGATTTTGACCAAATTGGAGAGGGTTGACCATCATATGATGGGGCTTTTGGGTCCAATAGGTCTCTAATAGAGTCTGGAACATAAGAGGGAAGTCAATTTGGCCTCTTGGGGGTCAATTGCCCCTTAATTGGTTGGTTTGGTTCATGCTCACTTAAGGTGATCTTGGGCTAATCCTATGAAATTGAGCCTCACTAAGGGGAATGATCGCCCCATCACTCCTTCCTTAGGATTTAGGGGACTAAGGGTGGTCTCATTTTGGGGAACTTGGTGTCCAATTGGCCCTCTATAGCAGCTTAGGTCCCATTTGATTGGGACTTTAGGTGTGCACATAGCATAATCTCATCCTAAGGGTCCTTAAGGCTCCTCATCCAACCCTTTGAGCTCCCCATTCTCACACTAGGGGTCTAGTAGGATTGGGGATGTTACAAATCCCAATAAACAATAAAATAATTTCGTCCTCGAAATTCTAGTTTGGGTCTACGGGATGCAAGAAAAGCACATAAAGGAATGTAACTTACAATATTAAACCGTACCTGAGGTAAAGAGTCCCGGGTAGCGCTCCCGCATGAGGTCCAAGGGCTCCCAAGTGTGCTTCTCTTATAATATCCGGGCATCAGAATCTCCTTCCACGGAAGAACTCGGACATCTACTGTATGAGAACTCAAACCGGAGCAACATTCGTTACCAAAATTTCTCATTGCACTTCTACTATTACTTGCTAAGATTGTCGGCAATATTCCCACTAGGGGTTAGTTGAAGGTTTACCCCGCCGCTCAGACCATCGTGCCATTAATCACGATGCGGGTTCTACCTGCTCCATCCCGGCAATAAATAGGAAAAAGATACTTCAAATATCAAAACAAGCTAACTAGGCGTGGGTGTTAATAAAAACACTACACTCCCTGAAGGAGGATCTACCTGTAATACATAAGATCTTACCGGGTTAATTTATACTATCTTGCTGCGCTAGATGGCACCGAAATCCTTCAAGTTCAACTTACATTTATCAGGTTATACTCACGAATCATGCTTACTTAATACTCTCCTCATTTAACCGATTGTCATTGTCTATTCTGATTCTTCACTATACGATTCTCTTACACGTATGTTAACGCTTCTATACGTTAAATAAATGTAGATATCTTCCAAGCATTCCTTGAGGAACATACGTCTATAGTTTAAAATGATGTTCGCGAAATGACTCCCAACTAATTTCCAAATCCCTTTGTTTCGCAACTCACGAGGGTAAAACCCCTTTTTATCAAGACAAGTTTTTGGCACAATTGATTTCAACATGAAGGGTGACTCATTAAAACCCATTAATCCTCGAGAAATTCCACCATTTATATCTGAAAATCAAACTTGTCCCCCATATTCCCGAATCTTCCTAACTGGGACTATAAACTTTGGAGAAATCGTAAATTCTGGTTCTTAAGATCGGAGGATTGTATATCTTCAATATATCACTCGTCAAATTTCACCTTAGATTTCCAATAACGAGTGGGCTAAACTTTCAAAGTCAAGTGGTCTCATCTCACTTATGTTATAAATTATGAATTAAAGGTTTCATCGTAACGACCCTTCTCTTAATTGTGTCGTCCAAAAATTACATTGGTAAATCTCATTGAGTAAACTTAATAGTTTCAAGCGGGAGTTGCTAGCAACGGCCACTAATCAATCGTTTTAACTCCCCATTCCTCAATATTTCAACACATGACGGTCGTTGTCATTTTTCTCGAGATCCGAACATAGTAAGATTCTCCATCTTAGCCCTAAATAGATTAAACCATCGTATTACAAGATCCAATGAGTCACCTTCCTAAGCTCTCTGGTGGTGCATAAACCAACTTTAAGAGTAAAATGATCTTAACCAAAAAATTTTTCACCAAGGAGAGGGCTTGAGTTTTAATTAAGAATATTATCCGAAAATTACCCTTGAAAGCCCTGGAGTGCAAGAAACTCTAGTTGTAATCCTTACTTGCGAAGACTTGATTCCAAACTTCAAAATTCCATGATGTGACACATTTATCCCAAGCTACAAACCCTGGCATTCTTCCTTGTTTTCAATACTTGACTAAAGTGAGACATTTGTTCGGACGACAATGATTATTAATTGTTTGGATAACTCTACAAATCGATGTCTCGAGGTTAAGAAGGTGTATTTACAACAATACACTAGCGAGTTTGTTACGATAACTGGTTATTTCTTATGGTCATGTGGACTTATAGCCCAGTCTTACTTCTATCCATTCTAAATTTACTTGGTCTTGCACTGGATTCGCCGTTTATGGCGTTCTTCCCTTGTGATTGGTAAGAGTTTGATGACCAAATGTCCTTATAGAAGACAAGACCACATTGCTTAGGTCAGGAAGTTAGAGAAATTCCCCAAAATCTTATCCTGACTTTCTTGATTCCGAGAGTCTTATGCCCATACACTGGACAACCCTTTATGTATAATCAAATGATTAGCGAGTTGATCACTTTTGCCGACTTAGAATCAGCCCTAGAGCAATAAGATGAGCATACACTTACTCTTGAAGTGTACCATTCACTTAACTTGCTCGTATAACTAAAGCGATCACAACTTGGTATAAACACTCCCTGTTATTTAAGGTGAAGTAATTCTCCAAGGGTCTCAAACTTCTAAGGAGGGTTGGTCCACAAATCAAAAGTTTATGAATAAGATCTCGTCATCACCTGAGTTTCATTGAACACTCCAAACCTCGAGATCACTACGAAAAAGTCATAACCTTTTCTAACGAAGTCTAGAGGGTAATCCAAGTCGGTACTTTATTGGCCCAATAAACAAAAGGATAAGCCCATACCGGTTTGGGCTAAGTCTCTTCAATACTTCTACGGTATATTCATCTTACATACGTACACAAACTTTAGGGCATAAAATCTCTGACTTGGTGTTCCACCCTGAGACATAAGGTTATGACAAAACTTAGGCTCCCAATGTTATAAATTATGCTAACATTTCCGAGTTCCCTATGTGATTAACTAGGAAGGGGCCTTCTCAAAACAAAATATTCAATTCCAATTCGACCTCTGGTATTTTATGGTGGTTGCCTCAACGTACTATAATGAGAAGTATCAAGTTATGGTAAGGGGGTTATGCTTATGGGTCTTCTATTACTCTAACGAAGACTACAGACACCCGATCTCCTCGAGATGGTCCTACCACTTGATAGTAAAGCGTAACCCTCAGCGTCAAAGTCTCCATGTCAAGACTTATACTAACTTCCTCCCTTAGCTACGTTGGGTATCCTTAACCTTCAGCCAAAACTAGACCCGAGGTCGCTCTTTAGACTAGGGTGCGTCACTAAATTGTCTAAGTAAGTCAAAATTTGACCTAACTTGCTGCTTAATGGACTTAGGAATATGGTTTCGTACATGGGCACACCACTGCTTCCACTGCGTAGTTTGTCCCCAAACTACACTCGTGCGGGGGTGGCCCAAGTTGTTGTGGACTAATTGCTCGTACCCCTGATCGTTCGTTGTCCCTCTGATACCATTTGTAAGATCCCTTTCCCGCTCCCGGGGCCAAGCAGACCTTATGCCCAGAACCGACGCGTTGCGGTGACTTCCAACACATGGGTTGGGCTACACCACGCAACGTCGACCCTGCCGGCTACGATCATAGTGCGAGCAATAGTAAAAGTGAGTACAAGAGAGAGTACAAACTAAACAAAAGGAATCCACAAATCACATTCCCAAAATGTATCAAAAGCTAATCAAAGCGATATATATATAAGTCCGAGCATGAAAAATAGAGAGTACATAAATGAAAGGGCTTAAGCCCGGTACATTATGAAACAATTCTCTCACATCTCACATCCTCTCTACATGCGGAAGCTATCTCATCATCCCACATCACTAACACTCAAAATATAATCCACCTGATGTCTCGTAGCCGCTGCCCGTTGCATCGCTGGCTGCTCAGGTCCTGCCCTCGTCTCCTGCGGTGCGTGCGACAACTCCGTCTCCTCGGAATCCTAGATTGTTTTTCGGCCCCAATGCAAACCGTCAGTCAAAAATGACCGAGCTCGCTAGGTCCCCTCCTCCTCCTGCGACTCCTAGGCACCGCGCGGGAGGAAGAAGCGGGGGACGAGCAAGGAACAAGCAGGTGACAGTGAAAGTAAACTAGTATATACATAAGCAAGTAAAAGAAAAGGGCTAATCTAAACATGTACAAGCAGGAGTATAAGCAGGAGTGTAAGCATGAGTAAAGCAGGAGTATAGTAAAGGAGTGCAGTAATAAATGAACAGCAAGTAGAGCAAGTAAAGTGAAGCAGTAAAAACAGTAGCGACAAGTAATCAATCTCGTACCCTAACTTATATGAATGCCCATACAAACTTATAAATTAGGATTTCCAGGAATTATAACTCATCATATAAAAGAGCTCATACTAATTTATATGATGAGGATCTGCAAGTGCGTATGTTATGCTTATGCTATGAATGATTTATGCAATGGACTCACACACACGACTCTATGAGCATAGACCTTTGTAGTTCCCTCTGTTTGAAAGGAAGCCAACCTCTCGGGTACCAACCGTTGTGACACACGGTGGTAGCGGACCGGGCTGTCCACTCCTAGGAGGGTATACACTCTACCAGGCCTAGACCGCACGTACGCCTCGACGCTAAACAATCGCGGAGCTCTGCGTACTCATTGCTGGAGTCCACCAGACTGTGAGCCAAGTGAGAGGTGTCATCGAGGAACTGTCGTCCCGACACGCAGCCAAGCTGGCCCCTTAGACCCCTACACACCCGCTAAGTCAACGTACCGCGGTCGGAGTGACGACCTGCCTAGTACCGAAGACCTGCCACATTTCTGAGAATGTTACCGGGACAATCATCCCCTCGAGGTTCCCGCTCGTCTAACCGAGCACCACAACACTGCCATTCCCGCAACTGGGAGGGCTACATAAATTCAATCTTACCCTACTATGGCTACTCTTGCCTACTTTAAATGTTATTGCAGTTTAGGGTTAATCTTGGACTTCCCGAGGGTTACCCTTTGAGGGGCTCGCTACGGTAATAGGAACTACAGTGGGATGACACCCCAAGGTTCCCTTTCTCAAGACACTTAGTATTATTGGTCGTGTTTCTTTAATTATTTCTTAGGTTATTTCTTTGGTGATTTAAGGTAAGCCCTGGGCTTCCCGCGGTCCACTCGGTGAAGGGTTCCCGGCGGTACTAGGGAACGCAATGGGCTCAACCCCCACCATCCTCCTCAAGACATTGACTTTAGTTGGTGGTTAATAATTGGTTCACCCTTCCTCGTTTCCTATAGTTAAAATGGCTTAGCTCATCTCCCGTCCCACCCAAATGGGTTGGACGTACCTCCATTCCTCCTACGTTGACTCTAGCACAACCACACAACTAACCCTAGGATTGACCCTCCTTGAATCCTTGTGTGCTATAACTCAATTACTGATTGTATGCAACTTTTAAACACTACTTAGTGGTCTGAATTATCTAAAACTCAAAATTCTGTTTTTACTATACGCAGACCACCAATTTGAACTAACCATCAACCCCATAAGTGAACCCTTCTAAACCTCATCACCAAGGTCTCCAGTAATTATCCTAGGCTCCCACTGATGCTAGTAAGGTATATTCCAATTTCCATAATTTTCCATATTAAATTTGTATTTAATATAATTTTAAGTAGTTAAGGCCCTAAGTCACATTACACATGAACCACCCTCAAAATGATTCTACATGCTTCATGAGAATTATCAGTAAGATAATATTCTATATCATGATGGTGCACTGAATATCATGGCCGTAGGGTGTCATTTGGCCTACTGAATCATCATAATTGTATAATTACCAAAATGCCACTGTAATTAGGAAAAATAGTAATTCCCTTCTGAAAATTCTACAAAAATTACCAAGTGTCCATATGGGGACCTATAGTCCCCTGGAAAACTATTGAGTCATTACCATGTGATTTGATGTTTTAAACTGATTAAACATCCAAAGGTGGCAATTATCAATTTCTACATGAGGTACAAGAAATATAAATCAACATGCTTCCAAACAATTATCATGGGCATATCTTAAACTAAGACTACAGATAACCAAGTATCATCTCATTGCCCCATGATTTGATATTTTTAAAGGATTTAATACACAAGGGTTGAATAATCCAATTTCTACATGAAGTACAAGAAATATAATTCAACATGCTTCCAAACAATTATCATGGGCTCATATTGACATAACATGACAGATTACAAGGTATCATAATATTGCCACATGATTTGATATTTTAAAAGGATTTATTACACTAGTGATATAAATTTCACTTTCCACATGAAGTACAAGAAATAGAAATCATCAAGCTTCCAAACATTTATCATGGGCTCATATTGACCTAAAACTACAGATTCCCAAGTATCATAATATTGCCACATGATTTGGTATTTTAAATGGATTAATTACTCTTAAACTAGCAAGCACTTAAAGCTTCTCTTTCAAAGAATAATGCTTCATCAAATCGTAACAAAATTATCATAACATCATTCCACCCTAATACATCCACTGATAGTGTAACAAAGTCATACAAGGTCACATGACCTTGCATCTTATTCTATAAAGGAAAGGGGGCACTTTCATTTATTAGGAAGAAATACACCTAAATACCCCTAATACTTCTCATTTAATTTACTAAGTCAATTTGTGCTCCTACAACCATATCTACAAAGTCCCAAGCCATGGCAAGAGCATTTGATCTTATGTTCTTCACAAAGCCCAACTTGCACCCTTAAGGGTTTACCTTTAGGATTTTAGGTCACACCGCCCTAATGGCTCCAAATGTACCATTAGGGTGTGACACAAGCAATTGCATATCTATACCCACATATCCAACATGATGGGGGAAGGCTAACACACTCCACTCCTCAAAATGACCTAAACCCTAATTTGACCCCTTAAAGGCCCTCATTAGGGTTTCCAATTTTCCATACTAAATCAACTCCAAATGGAGTGAAATTTTAGGTGGGCACTATACATATACAAAAGAGCCATACACCAAAGTTTGGTGTCATTTGGACATCACATGCTTCAAAAATCAACTTAATTCAAATATCCTAGCTACCACAAAAACCCTAGGTAAAATTGTCCACCAAGGGCTGTCCCTTTGGAAGGGGGTGCCCCTATGGTGTACCAACCCATGGTTAAAAGCACAGCTCCAAAGGTGGAGGGGTTTGACCTAGGCAAATATTCTAATGGGCTGACCTAGTGTAGGACCAGTCCTAGAAAAAAGGCTCCTCTGGGGTCTACTGACTTCCAAATGCTAAAATCTTAGTTTCTAATGAAACTAGACAGATGGGGATACAATAGTGTGTCTCACACCATTTTCATGATTTGTCCATTAAGGGCCTCAATTTGGCTCCTTAAGCTAAGTGCTATTCCTGGCCCAACATACACCAACCCTTAAGCCATCCTCACTCCAAAGAGAGTTCACCCACAAGGAGTGGTCCAATGGACCCAATATTTTTAACAGTGTGTGGACATAGCCTAAACTTCACCCCACCCTAATATGGGGGCCCCACAAGGGGTTTGGCCACCTAATTATCATAAATTTTAATTTCAATGTTTGGACAAAAACTATAGAAATATCTGCCCCAAAAATTCTGGTTTTTGGGCACAAGGTAGGTCAGGGATAGTTACAATAGGGTTTAAAGTTTCAGCCCTAAACTCCAAGCCAAATGGGAGTTATGGTTGTTTTGGTTGTGGAAGTTATTTTGTACCAGTCTCAGCAAAATGGCTCTATAGGAGTCAATTCAACTCCAAATGATTTGATCTAAGGTTCAAATGAAAGTAGACTTCCAGATCTACAAAAGCTTTCTCAGGCAACTTTTTTATTTGAGGCCTCTAAGGACCTTAAAATTAAACTACAAAAATAGCTACAAATCTGCTAACCGCACACCAAGTCATGTATAAATTAAAGCACTGATCTTGCACAGATCCTAAAGCAGATCGGGCGGCGCTCCTTCACCGTCTTCCTCGAGCCAACGGCCCAGATCATCCCGTCCTGGAGCCGCTTGGAACCAGAAATCCCGGCCATCCTTCCTTCTCCCTGGCCAGCCACCGCCACCACCACCTCCGTTGCCGATCGATTGGCGGTGGATTGGTCGCCGGAGGAGGCGGTTTCCGGCGGTTCTACTAAGAAACCCAAACGGCGAAAACCATGGAAAATCTGAATTGAACTCGGCTCACTTGAGCTCGAACTCGACTCCTAACGATCCTAGATGCTAGCACAGTCAGAGGGGGGGAAAACGAACCTGGAAACGGGCTGGGCGGCGAGTGTTCTGGCGGTTTGCCATTTCCGTCTCCGTCTCCGGCGAGCTTGCTACATCACTCAATTCTCCACCGATTTCTCTGATCCAAAGCACTAACCCGACTGCAAACGAGCTTCTGGAGCTGTTGGTGATGCTTAAATAAGCTGAGGAGGCCGGCCTTGGGAGATTTGGAATTGGTGCTCACGGAATTGGCTTGGCCGACCACCACCTGCTGCAGCCCTGCTTTCCAGCTCCACCACAGCAATCAACTCCCTTCAGGGGTGAGCCTAAGGCTGATTGGGAGGAGAGAGAGCGGGAGATTGGGTCTTTTTTTTTTGCTTTTTGCTTTATCAAGCCACCTTTTGTCCCCTCCTTTAACCCAACCCCTCACTTGGGTTAGCTTGGGTTAGCCCAAACCCCTTAGCCACATCCCACCAGAACCTAGGAGCCTATTTAATTCTTCACCTTAGACTTAGGCTCTAATTAAAAGGGGGGAAAAGGTTTGGGCACTCAATTTGGGATTAAGCCCAATTGGGTTGACTTTGACTTTGACCAATTGGGTTGACTGGTC
This sequence comes from Dactylorhiza incarnata, assembly GCA_033032865.1. NCBI lineage: Eukaryota > Viridiplantae > Streptophyta > Magnoliopsida > Asparagales > Orchidaceae > Dactylorhiza > Dactylorhiza incarnata. Next base: position 11,191,684 of record JAWHQI010000047.1, on the reverse strand, counting down.
CCCCATGTAGGTCATGGGTCCCATGTCATCACCCAATGGAGCTTGGCCCATGGTGGGGCCCTATTTGGCCCAATTTGATCCAAAGGTGTGAAATTACCCAAATTGCCCTTCTTTGGGACTTTGGCCAAATTGAGGTGACTTGGCCCTCCCTTGATGGGGATTTTGGGCCTCTTAGATTCCTAATGATGTTTAGAGACTAGATGTGGAGTCAATTTTAGGGTTTGGGTGCAAATTGACCACATTTGGGTTGAGTTGACCTTTTTGTCCTAATTTGGATTTTGACCAAATTGGAGAGGGTTGACCATCCTATGATGGGGCTTTTGGGTCCAATAGGTCTCTAATAGAGTCTGTAACATAAGAGGGAAGTCAATTTGGCCTCTTGGGGGTCAATTGCCCCTTAATTGGTTGGTTTGGTTCATGCTCACTTAAGGTGATCTTGGGCTAATCCTATGAAATTGAGCCTCACTAAGGGGAATGATCACCCCATCACTCCTTCCTTAGGATTTAGGGGACTAAGGGTGGTCTCATTTTGGGGAACTTGGTGTCCAATTGGCCCTCTATAGCAGCTTAGGTCCCATTTGATTGGGACTTTAGGTGTGCACATAGCATAATCTCATCCTAAGGGTCCTTAAGGCTCCTCATCCCACCCTTTGAGCTCCCCATTCTCACACTAGGGGTCTAGTAGGATTGGGGATGTTACACAATATTCCCAACAATCTCCCATTATTTGAAGAAGGCAGAACATTCCCAATGCTAAGGTACATAGCCAACAAAGACTTATCATGCAAATGAACTATATGGCATTCATGATATCATAAAATCCAGAAGATAACATTGTTTAAGCATTCCAACAAAAATCATGACAGATTATACAAAGTGATTAAGATACCAGCATTGCATGTTATTAAAAGCTTGGCATCACAGACCATATGAAGCAAAATTACTGAAAAGAGAATATTAAGTTTTGACTAATTTATCCCATAACATACACATTTAATTTCAACAGAATTTTCATTGTCATTTCAGTTTAAGAGTAAATACATAGATCTAGTTCCACTTTTATTAACATAAGCAATTTATGTTTTTCTTTTCTTGGAACTTTCAGTTTTGTTGACATCAGCAGCTTCCTTCCCTTTGGCAGCAACAGTCTTTAGCTCAACCACTTTCTTCTTGTTTTCCTGTCTTTTGAAATAGAGGAAGGGTTTTGGAATATATTTTGAAGGTATTCTTTTTGGATTGTCCTTCAGCACAAGGTTTTCTTTGAAGATCAAGTCTCTCAAAGAATTTCTTTCCAGATGTTTTATCCATTCTTCAGCTGGGTAAATCATGTCAATATCTTTGCATATCTGCCCATGGTTTACCCAAGCATTCAGAATAATGCTTTTGGAGTCATCACTTCAATACTCAAAATCAGGATCATTGTCCTGCTCCTTTCTTTGCATAGCCATAAATTCTTCAGCTAGCATCACATGTTCTCTTTTCTCTTCTTTGCTAGGTGAGCATTCTGAGCTAGTTTGGCTTGCCCCTCAAGCTCAAAATCTTCTTTGCTGAAGTTGTGCGGCAGAGGAAGATTGAGGGCTATCCTTGTACCCTGTAGCACTTGTAGAGCTAACTCTGAGTTGGTTTCAGCATTGGCCAGCTCCCCCTTTCTGGCTTCTTTAACTATTTTCCTTCTAGGGATTGGGAGACAGCAGCTACAGAGCCTGAGAGAGTTTGGAAAGCATTTTCCAAGTCCCCCTTTAGGTCATCCTTCATCTTCTCTGTCTCTCCAAGCATAGTGGTGGTTGTTTTCCAGACAAAGTCTTCAATGTGATTGGAGGCTTGTTCTATGACTTCATCTGTCTTGCTTACATAATTCTTGACATATCTCATGTCTTTCTCTGCCATTTGGAGGTGTTTGTCCATTGATCTCAGTATAATGTTCTAAGCAATCACTGTGGGTTCTGCTAGATTAAACCATTTGGTCATTTGTTTGTTTAGGATTCTGTATCTTCCTTGATTTCCTGTACTTCAGCCATAATCTCATTCTTCAAAGACTGTAATCCATTATCAATATAGGTCTTTATTGACAACATATGACCTTCAATTATGGTATTAATAGAGCTGAGGAGATTGTCATCAGTTGTTGTAGTTGTTGGACTCAGCTCCTTTTCTGCTTGAGCATGACTTTGCTCCCCCTCAACCTGAGCAGGGACTTGCTCCCCCTCAATGTGGGTTCTATTATCTTTATTAGCTGATAGAAAGATTGAAAGTTAAGATTGGTTGTAGAATTCAAGAATTTTGTGATAAGCAAAGGATTTAGTTAACATGTATAATACCTGATAACTGCTCTTGTTCCTTTTCAATACACTTTTCTTGCTCCCCCTCACTTGGAGCATTAGTATTGTTCTTATTTGGTGATGTGTTGAGCTGCTCCCCCTCTGAGTCAGGATCAACACTTGCCACATCATCTTCCCAGTAACCTGCTGGTTCAGGAGGGATTTGATTAAACCATTTGTTTAGGTTGAAGATAATTGAATCAATCTCACCTTGAAGATCAATAGGGTCATTGTCTTCATTGTCTTCAGGGGAGGAGTGTGAGATGGTGATATTTCTATTAGTTGTGCCACTGTCTTCTTTATCCTCTTGATGCACAATCTCAGCATCATCATGTCTCTCTGGTTCAGGATTAATGCCTGCATGACCTTCTGTGTTATGATTATTTCCTTGGTTATCCTGTGGAGGACTGCTTGCTGGAACTTGATTATCCAGATCTTATATCTTCTTCTGGCTCTTGTTCTGAGTCAGAGCATATCATTCTTCTTCTCCTCATCTCCTTCACCAGAACTCCTTTTTTTCCATCAATGGAGAAGGTTGGCTCATTGGAAGAACCCTAGTAAATCTGTCTAGAGTTTTTATGTCCATTCTTTTTTGATAATGGAGGTTGAATCCTTTGGATTTGTTAAAGTAGTCTGGGTAGGTGTTTAGAAGATAGATAGATAGGATTTTTCCTAAGTTGGGGGCTTGCAGACATTCTATAGTTCTCTGAAACAGTACCTTTGCCAAGGAAGTCTTCTTCTGTAGGATAACTCTTAACATCAATTCAAACATGTGTTTGGAGATTGTGTCATGAGAGCCTGGCTTGCACAGTGTGGCCATGCCAACTATGTCAGAGAGCAATTTGCCTCTTTGGTTGAAGAACTTCCTCTTAAGAGAGCCAAATTTGGCATCATAATAGGCACACCACTGTAAGGCATTGACTTTGTCTTCCTCAGAAACAACATCCTCTTCTTCTTTACTACAGGAGGGCAGTTGAAGAGCCTTTTCAATTTTCTTATGGGATATCTTTATCCTCCTACTTCCTATCTTTACCTTAATGGTTGACTTTGAGGAGGACAACTTAGCACTGGAGAATAATTCTAGAACTTCTGTTTTGAGAATTGTTGAGGGCTCAGATAGGGTATATTCAAGACCTTGGGCAGATAGAAGATCAATCACAGCTTTAATTTCCTCTGGAGCATGCAAGAATCCATCCTTAACTATTTCATAGCCTTCTTGCAGCTCTTTTGCCATCTTTGGCGCCATTTCTTTTGAGTTACAGGTCGCTGAATCGGAGGGGAGAAGAGTTTGTCTAGCCGGCTAGGTTGAAGGAAAGTGTGATATTTTAATCAATCATTAAGCTATTTATAGAGGCTTGAATAAGGTTTTAGGTTTGCTCTAATTGAATGAGTTGATAAGACTTAATCAATTTATTAGAGATTTCATTCCCGATGAATCAAGTTTGACCTGTTTGATAGCTAAGCAAACTGCCTCAGCGGTACAGCTGAGAATTATCCGATGGGACAGTAAATGCCAATCGCTGAGATAGGTTTATTCGTCTCAGCGGTTTGGATGAGATCACCTAAATCGTTTCAGCTGATTTCATGATCTATTAGAGTGGTTTGGCACATGACCTATACTTGGTAATTGTTGGGAATATTGCCCTCAGTAGATTTGAAGAGGCATCACTCACAATACTAAGTACATATTATATTTGATACAATCTATTTTGTCTCAAGTATTATACAGGGAGATGATATTCCATACAATGGAATAGATTCAAAGGTGAGCTGTTTAATCAGCTGAGAATGTCTCACTGTCTCAGCTGAACCACTGAGACAAGACCAGGAGCCACTGAGAAGGCATCTGGGCAAGCTGAGCTGCAGATAAAAGAAACCGCTGAGACGACTGTCTGTCTCAGTGGTTCAGCTGAGATGGGAAAGAAGCAGCAAATATCCGCTGAGACTTGGTGAGTTCGTCGAACGAAGAATGAAGTTCGTCAAACGCTGAGACTTGGCGAGTTCAACGAACGAAGAATGAAGTTCGTCGAATGCAGAGACTTGGCGTGTTCGTCGAACGAAGAACTCAGTTCGTCGAATGCAAAACTCAGTTTCTCGAACGCAGAGACGGGACAGAAGCAAGCGCTGAGACTTGGCGAGTTCGTCGAATGAAGAATGAAGTTCGTCGAACGCAGAATGCAGTTCGTCGAACGCAGAATGCAGTTCGTCGAACGCAGAAACTTCTCTACAGATCGACAGAATCCGCTGAGAAGAGGAAGCCGTCTCAGCCCAACCGCTGAGATAGTTCAAACGTGACACGGCGGGTTCTGCTTTTGGCGCAAGATGCAGAATAGTATTGTGGGGTCCACCAATCACTCTCATATCTGTCAGAAGGACGGCTGAGAGCCGTTGAAGATCAAGGGTGCATAAAAGAAAGAGTTAAGGCACTTTTGAAGACGCGGTCAAGTGCTAACAACTTCACTATTCCAATGACGACCCAGTTCTCCTCATTCTCCTCCTGCTCACTGAAGAAGCAAGAAGAATCCGAGAGATAAAGATTGCTCCTCTACAAGAAGGATCAAGGTGATCTTCCATCCTTCAACTGAAGAGGAAGATCAGTTTGTAGCTGCCATCATCATCTCCAGCTACAAGAAGCACAAGCTGTGCAGTAACTACAAGAAACTGAGAGATAAAGATTGCTCTTCTACGAGAAGGAGCAAGGTGATCCTCCATCCTTCAACTGAAGAGGAAGATCAGTTTGTAGCTGACATCATCAACTCAAGCTACAAGAAAGCACAAGCTGTGTTGGAACTACAGAAGACATATTCTCTGTGCTGTCTGCTGTAGTAAGCTTAAAAACTCTTTTACTGTAGGGTCATTTGGCCTGAGTTTGTAGGGCTGTTGGCCTGAGTTTGTAGGGCTGTTAGGCCTGAGTTTGTAGGGACATTTAGCCTGAGGTTGTAGGACCAGGAGGTGGTCTGAGCTGTAGAAGGTGGAGTCCTCTGAGGTAGGATCAGTGTGTGATCTGAGGTAGGGCTGAATAGCCTGAGTTGTAGAGCTGAGAGGTCAGCTTGAGGTAGGACCTGAAGGTGGTCTGATATGTAGGAGGTGGATTCCTCTGAGGTAGGGCTGCTGTGCCTGAGGTAGGGTTTGGGAAAACTTGAGAGATCCTGAGGGATCTGTGTTGTAAGCTCTTGGAGCTGAGTTTGGAGAAGTTGGCCTTGTCTAACTCATTGTTAGAAAGGTGAAGGGGGAAAGAGGACTACTCAAGACACCCTGTCTTGAGGAACCTCTATAAATGCTTGTGTGTTTTCTGTGTGCTTGATTAATTACTAATGCTAAACCAGAAAACAGCTAGGCTAACTAGGGTAAAATTTAAGAAACCTATTCACCCCCCCCCCCCCCCCCCTCTAGGTGATTTAGACTACATCCTATATAAACTTACAAGTGGTATCAGAGGGAGGTTGGTCAAGAAATACATAACTGTCTGACCAGATCCTATAAAGGAATAGTCTAATCTCAATCCAATGGCCTCCTCTGGATTGAAGAAGGAAATGGGATCCATGAAGTTGCCCATATGCAACAAAGAAAACTTTGGCATATGGAAGCAAAGGGTCAGACTGTTTATGGAAGCATCTGATCCAAGGATTTACCTTACAGTTGAGGAAGGACCTTTCATCTTTCAAACTGCCTCCACTATAGATCCAACAAGAAGAGTGGCCAAGGCATTCAATGACTTGACCAAGGATGAACTTGAATTGTTCACCATGGACAAAAAGCCCAGAACATCATAGTTAATGATATTGATGATTTCACATTTCAAAACTTGATTCACTGCACTACTGCCAAGGAAATATAGGATACATTAGTAGTATATATGGAAGGGACAACTGAAGTAAGGGATGATAGAAAGTCACTCCTTAACCAAGAGTATGAAGCCTTCAGGAAGCAGAGCCAGAAAAGCATCTCCATGTGCTATGAGAGGTTCTTCAGAATAGTCAATGAGCTGAGAACCTATGAGAGAGTGTTCACTAATTATGAGCTGAATGATAAGTTCCTCAGATCTCTAACAAGGGATTGGGACACAAAAATCTGTGCTATCAGGGAAGTGTCCAGGCTTGGTGAGACCCCCAATCACACATTGTTTGGAAAGTTGCTCTCTTATGAGATGCAACTGTCTGCAAGAAAGGAAGAGGACACCTCAACAAAGGCTCAGGCAAGGGAGAAATCAGTAGATCTCAAAGCTGACAACTCCAAGATAAGCAAGGGCAGGATGGTGTCTCCTCCAAGAAGAAGTGCTGAATCTGAAACCAGCACCTCAGATAGCTCTTCCTCTGATGAAGAGTTTGCTGCCTTTTTAAGGCAGTTCAAGAAGATGATAAAGAAGAAGCAATGGAAGAACAAGCCCTCCTCCTCATATCATAACAAGGAGGATAGCAAGGAGTTAAAGCATCACTCCAAGAATGACAGGTATGGCTCTAACTTTAAATTTAATTCCTCTAAAGTTGTTTTTATTGTTGCAGCAAGCCAGGGCATGTCATTGCTGACTGCCCAGTCAAGAGAAAAGAGAAGGATGAGAAGAAGGCTCATCAGCCAAGAGGCAAGAAAGGAGAAAATCCTTTTTAGCTAAGAAGGAAAGGAGCTGGAGTGAATCAGACTCCAGCTCATCAGAATCTGAAAAGGAAGAAGCCCTCATTGGGCTGCTTGTTATTGTAGAACCTGCAGCTGAGGAAGATGAGGACTTTCCTGCAGCAAAGGTGGGCATCAAGGCCCCTTTATCACATTCAGACAGTGATATGGAGGTGGATGAAGATGTTACAGAATATATTGGCCTAATGGCCATAACATCAGATGATGAAGATTGTCAGGACACACCTGACCAGGTACCTACTCCTCTCCCTTCCTCTAAGTATGAATCAATTCCAGAATCTGATGTACACTCATCAACTGATGATTATGATTCAGAATCTGGAGTGGATGTCAATCAATTGATTGACAAGTATGATGCTCTCTTGGGAGCTCTGAGAAAGAGCAAGAAGCTTGTTAAGAAGCAAGCTAGGGAGCTAGAATCACTCAGACCCATTAAGGCTGAGATGTATAAGGAAAAGGGTATGTCCCACAATGAGGGCACCAACTCCTGTGAGCTCAAGAAGATCATAAACAAGCTTCATGATGAGAGAAACCAAAGGGAGGAGCTCATCAGGAAACTTGAGAATGATCTTCTTAAGGAAATAAGCTTAGTGGCTCAATTCTCTAAGCCCAAAACTATACTACCCATCATTGACACCTTCTCCTCCTATGGAAATAAGAGGGGATTGGGTTTCAATGAAAGGGCAATAGGGGCTGGGAATGGAGAAAAGGGGAAAACTGAAGCTGATCCTCAAACCACCTTTCAGAAGGTAGTACTTCCCTCTAATAAGTATGACCAGGACAGTGTCTATTGTCACTGGATGAATGAATGCTCCAATAGCTTGGGAAATGCTCCTAACTATTGGAGAAGAATGGGCATGGGGATGAGTGCATTGAAGGCTCCCCATGAGGAAATCCAAATGACCCATCATGGACCATTTGTGTTCATGCCTCAGCCCCCACCTTCAAGGGTAAAGGAGCAACATCTTCCCAATCTCTTCCAGATAAGAAGCAGACTGGTAGCACCAGTACAATCAACTCTCACTTGATCATATCTGATGCCATCAATACCATGTCAGCTACCAAGCAGACATCTGTTGCTGACCAATAGATAAAGTCAAGAAGAAATGATTATACTAGAGCAGCTAGTCAGCCCTTGGTTGAGAGAGATAGGAAGAATGTTGTTGCCTTCTCTACTGAACACAAGCATTGTGATTCTACACCCACTTCAAAAATTGTTCAGAAAAGAAGGTACAACATCCATGAATGTTGGTGTTGTGGCAAAGTGGGACACTTTGCCATTGACTGTTGGCACAATCCTAATGTGACATGTGCAAAGATGAGCCTTCATGCAAAGGGTGCAGCTAGTGTAAGGTCATTTTATCATGCTAACAAGTACCTAGGACCCAAAGCTATTTGGGCTCCTAAGGATCACTAAACTCTTTCTTGCAGGATAGTTTAAGTACCAGCCTCACCCAAACTTGGTACTTGTACAATGAGTGCTCAAGGCACATGATAGGAACAAGTTAGATGAAAATGGCAAAATCATAAAGAACAAGGCAAGGCTGGTAGCCAAGGGGGAGTTGTTGTGCACAACTACTGTGGATTCAACACCAGCTAGAGGACTACAACCTCAAGACATTCAAGTAATCCTATCTCTACTAATTTTAAAGTAGGATGATCAGCTTAACCAGAACAATCTGTTTCAGCTAAGCTTCAGGTTGCACTTAGAAAGCTGGGAAAAATCTATGTTCGACGAACTCTTGCCAGGGTTCGACGAACGTCGAGTTTTAGTTCGACGAACTCAGGTCTGAGTTCGACGAACTCAACTCTATGATGTAGTTCAGATGAACTAAGCCTTGTGTTCGACGAACTCCAGTCTGAGTTCGACGAACTAAGCTCTGAGTTCAACGAACTCAGCCATATGATATCATTTCATTTACACTTACAATCATAAGATCAATACAAATGCTCCAAATGAGGGGGAGCTAGAAAGGGTTATTCAAAATGAACAAGAACAGCTAATAAAGATAATAGTTCTCACATTGAGGGGGAGCAAGTTCCTGCTCTGGTTGAGGGGGAGATGACCAATGCTAAGAGAGTCAGAGAAGATGAAGGATGACCTAAAGGGGGATTTGGAAAATGCTTTCTAAACCCTCTCAGGGTCTGTAGCTGATGCCTCCCAATCCCTAGAGGGAAAATAGTTGAAGAAAACAGAAAGGGGGAGATGGCCAATGCTAAGACCAACTCAGAGTTAGCTTTGAGTATAAGGATTGCCCTCTGAGTTAGTCAAAGCTTAAATATAATCTGTCTTGATAGAATGCTTAAACAATCATGAGTTTTAATAGAATGCTTAAACAATCTTATCTTCTAGAAGCAATGTTATCATGAATGCTATATAGATCATTTTCATGATAGGTTTTTGTTGGCTATGTACCTTAGCATTGAGAATGTTCTGCCTTCTTCAAATAGGGGGAGATTGTTGGGAATATTGCCCTCAATATCCCTTTGATTTGAAGAGGCATCACTCACAATACTAAGTACATATTGTATTTGATACAATCTATTTTGTCTCAAGTATTATACAGGGAAATGATATTCCATACAATGGAATAGATTCAAAGGTGTGTTGTTTAATCAGCTAAGAAGGTCTCAATGTCTCAACTGAACCGTTGAGACAAGGCCAGGAGCCGCTGAGAAGGCATCTGGGCAAGTTGAGATGCAGATAGAAGAAATCGCTGAGACGACTGTCTGTCTCAGCGGTTCAGCTGAGACGGGAAAGAAGCAGCAAATATCCGCTGAGACTTGGCGAGTTCATCGAATGAAGAATGAAGTTCGTCGAACGTTGAGACTTGGCGAGTTCGTCGAATGAAGAATGAAGTTCGTCGAACGCAGAGACTTGGCGTGTTCGTCGAACAAAGAACTCAGTTCGTCGAACGTAGAACTCAGTTAGTCGAACGCAGAGACGGGACAGAAGCAAGCGCTTTGACTTGGCGAGTTCGTCGAACGAAGAATGAAGTTCGTCGAACGCAGAATGCAGTTCGTCGAACGCAGAAACTTCTCTGCAGATCAACAGAATCCGCTGAGAAGAGGAAGCCATCTCAGCCCAACCGCTGAGATAGTTCAAACGTGACATGGTGGGTTCTACTTTTGGCGCAAGCTGCGGAATAGTATTGTGGGGTCCACCAATCACTCTCATATCTGTCAGAAGGACGGCTGAGAGCCGTTGAAGATCAAGGGTGTATAAAAGAAAGAGTTAGGGCACTTTGGAAGACGCGGTCGAGTGCTAACATCTTCACTATTCCATTGACGACCCAGTTCTCCTCATTCTCCTCTTGCTCACTGAACAAGCAAGAAGAATCCGAGAGATAAAGATTGCTCCTCTACAAGAAGGAGCAAGGTGATCTTCAATCCTTCAATTGAAGAGGAAGATCAGTTTGTAGCTGCCATCATCATCTCTAGCTACAAGAAAGCACAAGCTGTGCAGGAACTATAAGAAACTGAGAGATAAAGATTGCTCTTCTACAAGAAGGAGCAAGGTGATCCTCCATCCTTCAACTGAAGAGGAAGATCAGTTTGTAGCTGACATCATCAACTCAAGCTACAAGAAAGCACAAGCTGTGCTGGAACTACAGAAGACGTATTCTCTGTGTTGTCTGCTGTAGTAAGCTTACAAACTCTTTTACTGTAGGGTCATTTGGCCTGAGTTTGTAGGGCTGTTGGCCTGAGTTTGTAGGGCTGTTAGGCCTGAGTTTGTAGGGCCATTTGGCCTGAGGTTGTAGGACCAGGAGGTGGTCTGAGCTGTAGGAGGTGGAGTCCTCTGAGGTAGGATCAGTGTGTGAGCTGAGGTAGGGCTGAGTAGCCTGAGTTGTAGAGCTGAGAGGTCAGCTTGAGGTAGGACCTGGAGGTGGTCTGAGGTGTAGGAGGTGGATTCCTCTGAGGTAGGGCTGCTGTGCCTGAGGTAGGGTTTCGGAAAACCTGAGAGATCCTGAGGGATCTGTGTTGTAAGCTCTTGGAGCTAAGTTTGGAGAAGTTGGCCTTGTCTAACTCATTGTTAGAAAGGTGAGAGGGAAAGAGGACTACTCATGACACCGTGTCTTGAGAAACCTCTATAAATTCTTGTGTGTTTTCTGTGTGCTTGATTAATTACTAATACTAAACCAGAAAACAGCTAGGCTAACTAGGGTAAAATTTAAAAAACCTATTCACCCCCCCCCCCCCCCCCCCCTCTAGGTGATTTAGACTACATCCTATATAAACTTACAGTAATAATCTTGTGCACAGCAGATTTTGACAATTCAAAGCTTGTTATACATTTGACCCTTGCTATATTGAACTAGAGAGTGACATTATGAGCAAAACATATAAGTTTGCAGAATCAGATTTATTCTAAGTTCAACATTCCAAGTTCAATTTTAAAGACATTAAATTTAACTTCATCTAAAGGCTTAGTGAAGATGTCAGCAACTTGTTTGTCAGTGGGGACAAATTCAAGGCATACATCATTACACTCTACATGTTCTCTAATGAAATGATACCTTATTTCTATATGCTTAGTCCTGCTATGTGAGACAGGATTTTTAGCTATAGAGATGACACTAGATGAATCACAATATAGTGGAGAGTTACTTACCTTGAGGTTATAATCCTCTAACTGATGTTGCACCCACAGTAGTTGAGCACAACAGCTCCCTACAGCTATGTATTCAGATTCAGCTGTGGATATTGCCACACTGGTCTGTTTCTTGCTGCTCCAAGAGATCTGCCTTCTTCCTAGGAATTGACAAGTTCCACTTGTGCTTTTCCTATCTTCCTTGCAACTTGCAAAATCTGCATCTGAGTAGCCAATTAGTTCAAAATCATTTTTCTTAGGTACCAAAGGCCAAGATGTTGTCTGCCCTTAAGGTATCTTAGAATTCTCTTTGCAGCTGAGTAATGAGATTCCTTAGGGCAGGCTTGGTACCTAGCACAGACACAGGTAGCATACATAATGTCTGGTCTACTAGCTGTAAGATACAACAAGGATCCAATAATACACCTATACATGGATTCATCAAAGGTCTTGCCCTTCTCATCCTTGTCCAGGGAGATATTGGATCCCATTGGGGTTTTCATGGTGGAGGCTGACTCCATTCCAAACTTCTTAATTAGCTCCCTAGTGTACTTGGTCTGAGAGATAAAAATCCCATCATCAGACTGTCTTACTTGGAGGCCTAAGAAGTACTTTAATTCTCCCATGCTGCTCATCTCAAACTCCCCCTGCATTAGATTGGTAAATCTTTTGCAAAGGTCATTATCTGTAGACCCAAAGATTATGTCATCAACATAAATCTGGACTAGAAGACACCTTCCATTTGTTTCCCTAAGAAACAATGTACTATCTATCTTTCCCCTCAAGAATTTGTTCTTGATGAGAAAGCTAGACAATGTCTCATACCAAGCCCTAGGGGCTTGTTTAAGACCATATAGAGCTTTCCTAAGTAAATAAACATGAGATGTACGAGTAGGATGGACAAAACCTGATGGCTGCTCTACATGTACTTCCTCTTTCATATTTCCATTTAGGAATGCTGATTTGACATCCATCTGGTACACTTTGAAGCCTTTATGGGTTGCATAGGCAAGGAATAACCTTATGGCCGCCAACCTTGCAACTGGGGCAAAGGTTTGATCAAAGTCTATTCCCTCCTCTTGCTTATACCCCTTTGCAACAAGCCTTGCCTTGTTCTTGATGACTGTCCCATTTTCATCCATCTTGTTCTTGAAGATCCATTTGGTGCCTATGATATTGTGTCCTTGTGGTTTTGGCACCAACTTCCATACTTTGCATCTCTTGAATTGCAAGAGTTCTTCCTGCATTGCCTGAATCCAGAATGGATCCATGTTGGCCTCTTCAAACTTCTTGGGCTCTACCTGTGATAGGAAACTGAGGAACAAGGCCTCATTGTGAGTCCTAATCCTAGTTGTCACACCTTGTTGAACATTCCCAATAATCTGCTCCACGGGATGATCCCTTAGATGTCTTGTAGATGCAGGCAATCTGTCCTCTACATGCTGAATTCCTTCCACTGAATCAGCAGCTTCTTCAGCAGCCTGCACCTCTGCTTCTTCTGGAATTGCAGCATCTGTATAGGCTCTGTTACTGCTGGATGGCTCTTGTATTGATGATTCTTCCATGGCCCTTTCACTTCCTGTCAAAACAGAAGAATTGGACCAGCCCTTATAGATTAGGTTGGTCTCATCAAACACCACATGCATGGACTCTTCAACAATATGGGTTTTCTTGTTATAGACTCTATAGGCTCTACTATGTGAGCTATAGCCAACAAGAATCCCCATGTAGCATTTTTCAGCAAACTTGGTTAATTGAGATTTTCCATTGTTTAAAATGTAGCATTTAGAACCAAAGATCCTAAAGTATGAAATGGTTGGTTGTTTGCCTTTCAGAATCTCATAGGGGGTAATTCCATAAACTTTATTGATGGAAGCTCTATTGAGAACATAACATGCAGTATTGATGGCCTCGACCCAGAAGTATTCTGGGAGTGAAGAGTCACTAAACAATGTTCTCCCAGCTTTTATCAAGGTTCTATCCTCCTCTCAGCCACACCATTTTGTTGTGGGGTCCTTGGGGAGGAGAACTCCTGGATGATACATAGTTCTTGACAAAACCTTGTCATGGCTTCAGATTGAAAATCTGCGCCATGATCAGTCCTAGTTCTGACCACAGAACATTGTAAATCATTCTGAATTGCCTTGACACGGTTTATAAAGACATTTAGTGTATCTGATTTCTTTTTAAGGAAAAATACCCAAGTATATCTTGAGTGATCATCAACAATCACTAAAGTAAACAACTTCCCTCCTAAGCTCTGAATTGGCATAGGACTAAACAAATCCATGTGCAATAAATAAATGCATCTTTTAGTGTCCTTGGAGCCAATCATTTTAAAAGTGGCCCTTGTTTGTGAAAGTATCTAGTCGCAACCTAAATCACCTAGAGGAGGGGGTGAAAAGGTGGATTCTATGGCTTTTTGCGGAATTAAAAACTTAGAAATAAAAGCACACAGAAACCCAAAGAGCACAGCACAACACAGAGATTTATAGTGGTTCCCCAATATGGGTAGTCCACTTTCCACCTCACCTATCTAGCACGACCGGCTAGACTAGGCTACTTCACTATTCCCGGATTATGAATAATCCTACAACTCGGAGTCAAACTCCTACAAACTCAGAGAACAAACTCCTACAAACTCGAAGCAAATCACTCCTATAAAAACTCGGAGAACAACCTTCTCCTACAAACTCGGAGCAAATCACTCCTACAAAAACTCGGAGAACAACCTTCTCCTACAAACTCGGAGCAAATCACTCCTACAAAAACTCAGAGAACAACCTTCTCCTACAAACTCGGAAGAAAATCACTCCTACAAAAACTCGGAGAACAACCTTCTCCTACAAACCCGGAAGAAAAACTTCCTACAAAAATATGAAAGGGTGTTTTACAAAATATTTAAAACTTCTGATGAAGTTCTTCTTCAGATAAAAATAAAACTCTTCTTAAAATCTTCTTGAGACTTGACTTGATAAGATCTGGAAAAGAGAGATCTTCTTCTTCCTTGAATGATATAGAACTCTGGATCTTGAAAGAGGAAGAAGAAATCTTGCCTTGAAAGTTTGATCTGAATCTTAGGAGAAAAACTAGATCTGGAAAGTAGCTTGTGTAGAAATCAGAGATCTATTTTTCTCTTTTCTTCAAGAAGAATCATCAACAAATTTGTCGGCAGCAGCAAAGTCTTTTCGAGTACGAACAGGGCGCCGACGGAACTTTTCTTGTCGGAGGCGAGAAGCTTGCGTGAGAAGATCGGCCGACAGACTTGAGAGATAAAGAAAATAATTTCACGATTGGGCCTGGACGAAATATCAGAACTGAATATATATAATGATCTTTTTCTGTTTGAATTTCGAATGGCAGATTAAGGCTTTTCTGATACTTTTAGAAGAGAATAAATCTTGATTGTTTATTTCCCTGGATCTCAATGGCTAGAAGCTTGATTTAAGGAAAATATCTTCTCCAACGGCTATAGGCAAGATTTAAGGAAAACATTCCATGAATTCAACAGGATTTGAAAAACGAAACAGCTCAGAGCAAAATTTGACATATGTTGAAAATTCGTCGAACGGAACAGCGCTCGACGAAATTATTCTTCCCTTCGTCGAACGGCGATCGACGAACGCGATCGACGAAACCACTCTAGCTTCAGCAAAGCTGCGTTCGACGAAACCACTTCCGTTCGTCGAACGGAGCACGATGACATCGATCGACGAAACTAGATAAACTTCAGCAAAGCAGCGGTCGACGAACCTTCTTAACTTCGTCGAACGAAGCTCGGCGATCGACGAAATCAATTCAAACCGCGTTCGACGAACTCAACAAAATCTGCGTTCGACGGATGGCCAGTGCTCTGCGTTCGACGAACTAGATGCTGCGTTCGACGAACTCCTTCCTGCGTTCGAGGAACTCGACAAAATCTGCATTCGAAGAACGGCTAGTACTCTGCGTTCGACGAACTAGATGCTGCGTTCGACGAACTCCTTCCTGCGTTCGACGAACTCGACAAAATCTGAGTTCGACGAACGGCCAGTACTCTGCGTTCGACGAAGTAGATGCTGCGTTCGACGAACTCCTTCCTGCGTTCGACGAATTCCTGAATACTTAAAAATAATTTTTCTTCATTCCAGCAGCAACTTTCCTTGGCTCTTCCTTTGTGTTTGAATATGAAGTACATCCCAATAGAGAGATTCCGCATAAGTCAACACCTTGGTCTACACAATGAGGAATTACATTGCATAGGCCCGTGTTTTATGACTCATTGAAACCTGACATTGGTTTGTACTTGGTCATTTATAATATGCAAACACACACTAGATAGCAACATCAAATACAATCTCAATTCAACTTAGTTCAAGGGACACTTCTTCAAATCAAGATAATTGTGGCTACAATACCCAACAATCTCCCCCTATTTGAAGAAGTCAGAACCCTATTTACTAAGGTGAATTGCACAGAGATAAATATATAGAGAAATATATTAAATATAAGGAGAGTTAAAAACTTAGCTTTTCAACCTTCTCTCCCTTTCAACTTTCTCTTTTAACTTCAGCTTCTCTCCCAACTTCAACTTCTCTCCCCCTTTCTGACTACTTCAGATAGGGAAGAAAAAGCATAAGAGATCTACAGATTGCTCCCCCTCAGCAACTGCATAGGAGTCCACACTTGGGAGTAGACTTTGAAAACATTGAATCAGCTCCCCCTCAATCTTTTCTCCCTCTCAGAATTTCAATGTCTGGACTGATTTCCTAAACTTATTAGCATCCTTGCTATATACATCTTCTTCTGGTCATGTACCATGAACATCCACTGTCCAAGTGCCTGATTAGAGTTTTGGTTGGACTTTGGACATACCTGCAATCACAGATTAATTACCCTTAGGAACCCAAACAGATTTGGGTCCTAGGTTCCTGGTTTGATCAACACCACTCTGAGTGTTAACATTGCAAGGGGTCATTCTTACATTGTTAACCCGTGGAGTCTTATAATTTCTGGGGTTAAACCAATAATTTATGGCAAAGTGACCAACCTTGCCACAACACCAACAATCAAATCGATTATATCTTCTCTTGTTCTCCTGTTTTAACTTTTGAACGAGGAGTTTAACAGGAGCAACATTCTTAGAAGTAGAAGCCTCGTGGTTGCAATACACACATGACTCCTTCTCTTCAAGAGATTTAGCAACAATAGATTGGATCTTTGGTGCTTTCTTAGCAACTGATCCATGTACAAATGAACCATGATCCTTGAGGATTACTTCTTCATAAGGTGCCTTGAAAGCAGTTGTTTCGAGGCTTCGGGGACGGCTCCATCCTTGGTTCCCCTTACTTGACTCAACATGAGTTGGTCTTGTAAAGTGACCATACATGGACTCAAAATCATAAGTGTTTGTAGGGAACACTACCTTCTTGAATGGGGTTTGATTTTGGTCAACCTTGCCCTTACCTTTAACAGCTCTTTTCTTAGCGGCCTTACTACTTTCAGCCTCATGACCAACCCCACTACCCTTCGCAGGAGCAGAAAATCTATCAATGATTGGAAGAATAGTTTTTGGTTTAGAGAAGCTTTCAACTATCTTCTTTTCCACCACTAACTTTTCTTCTAATTCATTTATGAATTTCTCCTTAAGATTTAATAACTCAGCAGAGCTTTTAAGTTCGTCTTTCAAGAGTTGGAATTCATCTTTGAGAGGAGTTAATTTTTCAATTTCCTCCCTCAAATGTGATTCCACCGTCTTGAGAGATTCAATCTATTTTGCTTGAGATTTAACTACATTGCGGCATTTGTCAAATCCTTCCAAAACGGCTTTATGCTGAGTCATTAGATCTAAGTCTTCCTCTGAAGAATAGCCTTCATTTGCATTGGATCCAGTTTTAGAATCAGAAAGAGGAGTGTGTGAGTTTACCTTGCCTTCATAAGGTGTGTCGTAGTTATCCGAATCTGAATTTGCCATAAGCCCAAAATAGGTTTCATCAATCGAGCTTGACTCCCCTGACTCGCTATCGCTAAGAGTCTTGATCTTCTTTGCTAAGAAGCTCTTTTCTTCTTTCTTCTTTCCTTTGAAGGATTTCTTCTCTTTCTTCTTTTTGTATGGACATTCCGTACTTAAATGTCCTGGCTTATTACAGCAATAACAAATAATATCAGTCGAAATATGTGCGGTTTATGGGGTGTCTACTTTACCACCTAAAGGGGGGGGGGGGGGGGGGGGGTGAATAGGTTTTTCAAATTTATTTCTTCCCCTTTATGATGTTGTTGGTTTCTGATTAATGGATCTATAAAATAAAGAGCAAAACACAGAAAGCACACAACGATCTATAGAGGTTCCTCAAGACCGGGTGTCTTGAATAGTCCTCTCTCCCTTTACGCCTACCAAGCAGTGTGCTAGGCTTGGCAAATGCCGCCAAAAGCATCAGGTCCTCAAGCCTTACAACACGGACCCGCAAGTCCCAACAGCCTAGGCCCGCAAGCCCCTACTGCCCCCGAGCCCGCAAGCTCGACACTCAGGCCCTCAAGCCCTACAATACGGACCCGTAAGTCCCAACAGCCTAGGCCCGCAAGCCCCTACTTCCCCCGAGCCCTCAAGCTCGACAAATCGCACCCGCAAGTGCACTGCCCTGGCCCTCAAGCCTCACAGCTCTCCAGCCCTCAAGCTAGACAAGTTGGCCCGCAAGCCTTACAAGAAAATACAGTAATACAACTGTTCTTCTGCCTGATGAAGATCGGCAACTTAGCCTGATGATGATTGACTTCTTACGATTGAAGAAGATTCTTCTGATTCAGATCTTTGACAGCGCAGTTCTTCTTCAATCTCTACTTTTTGCCTGATGTTGAACGGCGACTTCTCAGTCAATGAAGATGACTGATTCTTTTGAGAACGCTTGAATCTTGTTCTCTTTCTTCTCCGCTGAGTATACTATTCTATTGAAGAGCGGCGGGATTCTTTTCCTCGTTCTTTTTCTTGCACTGCAAGCTTCTTTCTTTCTGATCGATTCCTTTTTTATTAGGGCAACCTCTTATCTCTTTTATAAGACTGCGAGGTCCCCAACGGTCTTCTGAAAAAGTGCCTTAAGTTTCAGACGCTCCTTTCCTTAAGAGCACGCGCTGATTAGACAATCAGGCGGCGACATTAGTTGCTTACAACACGTCCGCAAGATTTGAATCCTGTCTTGAAGATATTTGCATTATTACAACGATAAGCTATCTCTGACTATGTCGTCGCGATCTTCCTTCTTACATCATGTCGTCGTGATCATATTGTTCTCTCGACGACATGCGTTCTTTACGACGATGTTTGTTCTTTCTCGACGACATGACCACTTTGGTGAAGTCAACGATACTGCGTCTTCTCTGCGTTCGACAAACAGCATTCTGCGATCACTCCTACAAAAACTCGGAGTCAAACTCCTACAAACTCAGAGAACAAACTTCTACAAACTCAGAGCAAATCACTCTTACAAAAACTCGGAGAACAACCTTCTCCTACAAACTCAGAGCAAATCACTCCTACAAAAACTCGGAGAACAACCTTCTCCTACAAACTCGGAGGAAATCACTCCTACAAAAACTCGGAGAACAACCTTCTCCTACAAACTTGGAAGAAAATCACTCCTACAAAAACTCGGAGAACAACCTTCTCCTACAAACCCGGAAGAAAAACTTCCTACAAAAATATGAAAGGGTGTTTTACAAAATACTTAAAACTTCTGATGAAGTTCTTCTTCAGATAAAAATAAAACTCTTCTTGAGACTTGACTTGATCAGATCTGGAAAAGAGAGATCTTCTTCTTCCTTGAATGATATAGAAATTTGGATCTTGAAAGAGGAAGAAGAAATCTTGCCTTGAAAGTTTGATCTGAAACTTAGGAGAAAAACTAGATCTGGAAAGAAGCTTGTGTAGAAATCAGAGATCTATTTTTCTCTTTTCTTCAAGAAGAATCATCAACAAATTTGTCGGCAGCAGCAAAGTCTTTTCGAGTACGAACAGGACGCCGACGGAACTTTTTCTTGTCGGAGGCGAGAAGCTTGCGTGAGAAGATCGGCCGACAGACTTGAGAGATAAAGAAAATAATTTCACGATTGGGCCTGGACGAAATATCAGAACTGAATATATATAATGATCTTTTTCTGTTTGAATTTCGAATGACTGATTAGGGATTTTATGCTACTTTTAGAAGAGAATAAATCTTGATTGTTTATTTCCCTGGATCTCAACGGCTAGAAGCTTGATTTAAGGAAAATATCTTCTCCAACGGTTATAGGCAAGATTTAAGGAAAACATTCCATGAATTCAACAGGATTTGAAAAACGAAACAGCTCAGAGCAAAATTTGACATCTATTGAAAATTCATCGAACGGAACAGCGCTCGACGAAATCGTTCTTCCCTTTGTCGAACGGCGATCGACGAACGCGATCGACGAAACCACTCTAGCTTCAGCAAAGCTGCGTTCTACGAAACCACTTCCGTTCATCGAACGGAGCACGACGACATCGATCGACGAAACCGGATAAACTTTAGCAAAGCAGCGGTCGACGAACCTTCTTAACTTCGTCGAACGGAGCTCGGCGATCGACGAAATCAATTCAAACTGTGTTCGATGAACTCGACAAAATCTGCGTTCGACGAACGACCAGTGCTCTGCGTTCGACGAACTAGATGCTGCGTTCGACGAACTCCTTCCTGCGTTCGATGAACTCGACAAAATCTGTGTTTGACGAACGGCCAGTACTCTGCGTTCGACGAACTAGATGCTGCGTTCGACGAACTCCTTCCTGCGTTCGACGAACTCGACAAAATCTTCGTCCGACGAACGGGCAGTACTCTGCGTTCGACAAACTAGATGCTGCGTTCGACGAACTCCTTCCTGCGTTCGACGAATTCCTGAATACTCAAAAATAATTTTTCTTCATTCCAGCAGCAACTTTCCTTGGCTCTTCCTTTGTGTTTGAATATGAAGTACATCCCAATATAGAGATTCCACATAAGTCAACACCTTGGTCTACACAATGAAGAATTACATTGCATAGGCCTGTGTTTTATGACTCATTGAAACCTGACATTGGTTTGTACTTCGTGATTTATAATCTGCAAACACACACTAGATAGCAACATCAAATACAATCTCAATTCAACTTAGTTTAAGGGACACTTCTTCAAATCAAGGTAATTGTGGCTACAATACCCAACAGTTTGCTTGCCCATTTGGCAAGCATGACATGGGCCATTTTTAACACATTTTAAGTTAGGAATATTTCTAACCAAGTTCTTAGAGAATAGTCTATGCATTGTCTTGTAGTTGATGTGGGCAAGTCTCTTGTGTCATTGAACACATAGAGACTCACTTTCATTTGCCACAAGACACATAGGAGAGGAAGATGATTTGCATATAAAATCTAAGCAGTAAACATTTCCACTCCTAGTGCCTGAGAGTATGGTCTCTAAGTCACTAGACTTTTTGATCAGGCACTTATCATTGTGGAATTCAATGACATAGCCCAAGTCACACAGTTGGCTTATAATAACAAGGTTGTGTTGCAACCCTTCAACATAAGCCACTTTAGTGATGGAGACTATGTCATTTGAGATCATACCATAACCTCTGGTGAATCCCTTTTCTGACCCTCCAAAAATGACTTTGGGTCCATTCTTCATAGCTTTGTATTCCTGCAGAAGATCTTTGGTGCCTGTCATATGTCTTGAGCACCCAGTGTCCAAATACCAAATCTACCCAAGGCTGGTATTTGAACTAACCTACATGATGGAATTTAATTACCCTTAGGAGCCCAAGTGATTTTGGGTCCTAGGTTCTTGTTAGTATGAAAAGACTCCATACCTGCTCCAACTTTTGTAGGAAAGCTCATCCTTGCAGTTGGCACATTGGGATTGTGCCAACAATCTATGGCAAAGTGTCCCACCTTACCACAGTACCAACACTCATGAATGTTATATATCCTCTTCTGAACATTTCTTGTGGTGACATGAGCCTCAACATGCTTGTGTTCAGGAGTGGAGACAGCAGTCTTCATTTTGTTCCTTTCAGCAATGATTTGGCTGAAGGTCATCTTGTGGACAGGCCTAGCAGCCTTTGTCATAATGACATAAACTTGCTTTGACTTGGAAGTTAGGCAAGATTGGATGGCATTGGACACAGGGCAGCAAGGCTTATCTATAGGTTTGATAGCAGACAAAGTTTTTGCTGGAGAGAATTTTGAAGATCTAGTTTCCTTACATATGAGTGAGGGGGCAGAGGTACCAAAAACAAATGGTCCTTGATGGGCCATTTGAATTTCTTCATGGGGAGCTTTCATGGCACTCATACCCGTTCCCTTTCTTCTACTATGGGAGGGAATGTTTTCCTTCCTATAGGAGCACCCATTCTTCTAATGACCATACATGAGATCATGGTCAAACTTGTTGGAGGGAAGAAACACTTTTTGAAAGGTGGTACGATGCTTAATCTTTTCCTTTCTCTTTTCTCCACTTCCCTCACCCATTTCCCATTTATTGAACCCAAGTCCTCTCTTATTGGTTTGAAAGGAAAGGGTATCAATAATTGGAAGCACTGATTTGGGCTTTGAGAATTGAGTCACTAAGCTCTTCTCTTTGAGAAGCTTTTCCTCAAGATCCTTGATGATATTATTCTTTAGAGAAATAGAGCTCAATTGGACAATTGTTATCCCCTTGAGTTTGCTTATTTCTCTACTCATCTGAGCCACCAAGGTAGGAGACTCAGAACAATTTCTTTCAGCCATTTAAAGTGAGTCAATCTCTAGGGCTTGGTTTTTGGCAAGCTTCTTGCTCTTTTTCAGAGCATTAACTAGAGCATCATATTTATCAATCAATTGATTGACACCCACTTCAGATTCTGAATCATAATCATCAGTTGATGAGTGTGCATCAGATTCTGGAATTGATTCATCCTTAGAGGAAGAGAGAAGAGTAGGTACCTGGTCAGGTGTGTCCTGACAATCTTCATCATCTGATGTTATGGCCATTAGGCCAAGATATTCTTTAACATCTTCATCCACCTCCATATCACTGTCTGAATGTGATAGAGGGGCCCTGATGCCCGCCTTTGCTGCAGGAAAGTCCTCATCTTCCTCAGCTGCAAACAGCACAATATAGGCCTCTTCTTCATCATCTGAATGTGAGGATGATGACTCAGATTCACTCCAGCTTCTGTCCTTCTTGGCTAGGAAGGATTTCTCACCCTTTCTTTCCTTCTAGTGATAAGGCTTCTTGTCACCCTTATCCTTTCTTTTGACTGGACAGTCAGCAAAGACATGTCCAGGCTTACTGCAGCAATAATAAATCACATTAGCTAAACCATGTTTAACATGTTTAGAATCATACCTGTCCCCTTTGGGGTGCTGCTTGTCAGCCCTGTTTGAATCCTTCCTAGTATGTGAGGAGGAGGAAGGCTTCTTCTTCCACTGCTTCCTTCTCATCGTCTTTTTGAATTGCCTTGAGAAGGCAGCAAATTCCTCATCAGAAGAGCTATTAGATGAGCAGTGTTCAGAGTTTTTTGAGTCAGCACCCCTTCTTGGAGGGGTAGGAATTCTTGTCTTGCTCTTCTTGGACCCTTCATCCTTGAGGTACACAGACTTCTCCCTAGCATGAGATCTGGAGGAGGTGTCCTCCTCCTTTCTAGCAGATAGTTGCATCTCATAAGAGAGCAACTTTCCAAATAGAGTGTGAGGAGGAGTTTCACTCAGCTTTGCCACTTCCCTGATGGAACAGATTTTGGTATCCCAGTCTCTAGTTAGAGATCTTAGGAATTTATCATTTAACTCATAATGAGTGAAGGTCCTTTCATAGGTCCTCAACTCATTTACTATTATGAAGAATCATTCATAGCAGCCAGCTATGCATTCTGGTTTTGTTGCCTAAAAGCTTCATACTCTTGATTTAGGAGGGATTTCCTATCATTCCTCACTTCTTCAGTCCCTTCCATGTAAACAATCAATGTATCCCACATATCCTTTGTAGTCTCACAGTGCACCAAGTTTTGGAATGTTGAATCATCAATAGCATTGACTATAATTTTTTGAGCCATTTTATCCATTGTAGCCAATGCTATCTCATCCCTTGTCATTTCAGTGTAAGACTTGCCTACCTGCCTAGTAGGATAAATGGTGGAGGGCTTTGTGATAAGGAAGGGGCCTTCCTGAATAATGATATAGATCCTAGGGTCTGAAGCTTCCATGTATAGCCTAACCCTTTGTTTCCAATTGCCAAAGGTTTCCTTTTTGCATATAGGAAGCTTCATGGAACCCATTTCCTTCTGAACTCAATTAGAATCCATTGGATTCAGAAATAACAATACCTATGCAGGATCTGGTCAGACAGTTAAGCGCTTTATGACCAACCTGCCTCTGATACCACTTGATAGATTATAGGTATGTGATCTAATTCACCTAGGGGGTGAATAGGTATTTTGATTTTTACTTAAATGATATAGATAGTTAAAACTATTCTAAGCTAGTAATCAAGCAAACCCAGAAAACACTCAAGTGTTTATAGTGGTTCCCCAAGACAGTGTGTCTATGGGTAGTCCACTTTCCCCCTTCACCTTTCTAACAGAGTGTTAGACAAGGCCAACTTCTCCAATCTCAGCAACAAGAGCTTACAGTTCAGATCCTTCAAGATCTCTCAGGCTTGCTCCAAGCCCTACCTCAGGCCAGTCAGCCTTACAACTCAGGCTTAACAACCCTACAACCTCAGGCCTAACTGCCCTACAAACTCAGGCCAAATAGCCCTACAATCTCAGGCCTAACATCCCTACAACTCAGGACAAATAGCCCTACAGTAAAAGAGTGTTTATGCTTACTACAACAGACAGCACAGAGAAGGTGTCTTCTGTAGTTCCATCACCTAGTAGCTTGACTGGATGATGATTTGTGAGCCAACTACTATCTGATCTTCCTCTTCAGTTGAAGGATGAAGGATCACCTTGCTCCTTCTTGTAGAAGAGCAATCTTTATCTCTCAGTCTCTTCTTCCTTGTTCAGTGAGCAGGAGGAGAATGAGAAGTTCAGGGCCATCAATGGAACAGTAGCAAATTTGTTTAGCACTTGACCAGCTTCTTCAAAAGTGCCCTAACTCCTTCTTTTATACTCTGCACATCTCCAACGGTACTCAAGGGAAAGCTCTGACACCTTGGGAACAGATGGTTGGCTCTAATCTCCCTTTACAGCTGTTTGCACCGAAGGCGTATCGTGCCACTTATTTTCTTCAATATTTGAATCTATCTCAGCGGTTTGGCTGAGACAACTTTCAGTCTCAGCGGTTGAGCAGTTGTCATCCCAGTGGATCTGCTGAGACAGTTTCTCTTCTCAGTGGATTCTGTCTATCTGCAGCTCAGTAGAGATATGCTGCTTCTCAGCGGCACCTGTCCTCGTCTCAGCGGTTCAGCTGAGACAGGGAAACTTTCTCAGCTGATTAATCAGCACACCTTTGAAACTATTCCATTGCGTGGAATATCATCTCCTTGTACAAACTTTGAGACAAAATAGATTTTATCAAATACAATATGTACTTAGCATTATGAGTATGCCTCTTCAAATCAAGGGAACATTGAGGGCAATATTCCCAACACTCCTCACCCCCCTCGGGAGCAAGCCATGGTAGTAGGCCGAGGAAGAGGAGGAAGAGGAGGAAGAGGAAGAGGAGGAAGAGGGGAAGGGTGGCGCTGCCCTATTGTGACTTCCATCAAGAGGAAGGCCACGCTACGGCCACCTGCCCGGAATTCCTGGAGATGAGGGGAGGAGGTCAGTAGTAGCAGCGACCTGTAAGGATATAAGAGGTGCTACCCGGAGAGGGGGAAGATAGATGCGAGGAAAGGACAGACGTGGGAACAAGGGGAGGGATTGGGGTGATCCATGGTAGGGTGAGGATAGAGGCAACTCGCAAGAGAAGCTTCCAAGCGATGTTCAGGAGGAGCATCACGTCGACCTCCCAAGCCCCACCCCCTCATAGAAGCTCATCTTCTCTTCGAAGGATATGCCGGACTTCGAAGACCCGTTCTGTGATGCCTTGGTGATCCAGACGGCGATCAAAAACTTCACAGTCGTCCGAATCTTGGTCGACAACGGGAGTTCCGTGAATGTGATCTTCAAGAAGGCATTCGATGCGTTGTAGGTAGAACCGAAGAGGGTGCAGGCCTCAGATGGGCCCATGTTTGGATTTTCAGGGGAAACAAAGGAGGTCGAGGGAGGAATCGGACTCCAGGTGACGTTGGGAGAGGTCCCCAGGAACTGCCGGTTTGCTATTGTCGACGCTCCGAGCAGCTACAACACCATATTTGGACGCCCTCTCATCAGCACCTTCCTGTGCGTTCTCTCATCCTTCCATCAGTGCTTGAAGTTCTGAAGTGGAGGAGTCCAGGTCCGGATCCGGGGGGGGATGCAAAGGTGGCGAGGCAGTGTTATGTGACTGTCATCAACACCATCTCCTGGATGGCGGAGGCTGAAAAGGTGGATAGAGAGATGAAGGGGTCGGAGGAGCCAGAAGGAAAAGAAAAGGAGGGAGGAGGAGGAGAAGTAGAGATCAGCACCTGGGAAGAGGAGATAGAAGTGGCTCAGGAGGAGCGTGTCGAGCCAATGGAGGAGGAGGTTGCGGTGGAAGAGGAGACCCTGGCCGAATGAGGGAAGGCAATGGGCAGATGGGAAGAGCCGGCCTGAGGCGGTAGAAGAAGTTGTCGAGATGGAGGTCACCACCCAGGAAGGAAGAGTGGAGAAGGTGCGGATGAGCGGGGGACTTGGCCCAGAGGATAGGAAAAGGATGCTGGAGTGCATCCAGAGGAGCGTGGACATCTTCATATTGAGCACGGCAGACATGTCAGGCATCGATGCAGACGTGGCCTACCACCGACTCAACCTCGAGCCAGGGGCCCTATCCATCCGACAGAAGAGGAGGGCCATTGCCGACAAGCTAGAGGGGACGATCCGCGAGGAGGTGGAAAAGCTCCTCAAAGCAGGTTTTGTATCGAAGATCCAGTATCCAGGTTGGGTCTACAATGTCGTCATGGTAAAAAAAGGCGATGGCCGCTGGAGGATGTGTATTGATTTTTCTCTTTTAAACAAAGCCTGCCCCAAAGATTGTTATCATTTGCCTCGAATAGACGCGTTGGTTGACTCAACCATCGGTTTTTCTGTGATAAGTTTTTTGGATGCTTTTCATGTTATCATCAGATCAGGATGCACCCCCAGACGTCAAGGATGTCTATTTCATCACAAGAGAAGGGTGCTACTGCTATAAGATGATGTCGTTCGGACTAAAAAATGCAGGGGCAACATACCAAAGGATGATGGACCGAGTTTTCCAGGAGCAAAGGGGGAGGAACTTGGAGGTATAGGTAGATGACCTCATGGTAAAAAATAAGGATGTGAGCTCTCCCACCAACAGGACCTCGAGGAGACCTTCGCCACCCTGCGGAGGTTCAAGATGAGATTGAGCCCTTCAAAATGTATCTTCGGGGCCGGCAAGGGAAAATTTCTGGGTCACCTTCTTACCCCAACGGGGGTGGAACCTAACACGGACAAAGTTAAAGTTATAATGGAGTTGGAATCACCGCGAAATTCTAAGGAAGTCCAGCGCCTGACTGGGAAGCTCGTGGGGTTGAGTAGGTTTCTCTCCCTGTCTGGAGAGAAATGCTCCCCCTTATTCAAGGTATTACGAGGCAATCAGAAGTTTGAATGGACAAAGGAATGCGAGGAGGTATTCCACGCCCTAAAGAGCCAATTCACCAAAGCTCCGCTGCTCCAAGGTCCCAAGGAGGGAGAGGATCTAGCCTTGTATCTCGGAATCGGGGCTAAATCCGTGAGCTCCATCTTGGTCCGGGAAGAGGGCAAGAAGCAGCTACCTATTTATTACGTAAGCAGGGTTTTGAAGAAGGCAGAGCTCCGATACCCGATTTTGGAGAAGCTGACTTTCGCTCTGGTCATCTCGGCCAGGAAGCTCAGACCATATTTACAGGCCCATTCGATCCAAGTAGTGACTGACCATCCCCTTCGCAAAATATTCGACGGGGTAGAACATTCGGGGAGACTCGCGAAGTGGTCGGTGGAGTTAAGTGAATTTGACATCACTTTCGTTCCTCGGTTGTCGATGAAGGCTCAAGCGGTTGCAGATTTCATGGCGGACTATGTGGTCGAAATGGAAGAGGAGCAAGCCCTTAGTCACCTCCCCTAGAAGTTAGTAGTCGACGGGGCCTCAGGCAAGGATTCTTTAGGAGGAGGGGTGATATTGGAGAGCCCTCACAAAGTGAAAATTGAACAGGCACTAGTGATACACTTTCCTGTCACCAACAACCAGGCGGAGTACGAAGTATTGATCGCTGACCTACGTCTGGCCCAGGAGTTAGGGGTTCATGATGTGGAAGTCCTCACTGATTCGATGGTAATAAGCTCGCAGATCAAGGGTGAGTTCGAGGCAAGAGAGCCCACACTCATGAGGTATTTGTCCAAAGTAAGGGGTCTCATCGGAGCATTCAAAACCTTCTCCATCAGGCACATACCAAGGGAAGAATGTGCCCCAGCAGATCAGCTGGCTAAGTCCGGCACTCAGCCTGGAGGGACTTTAACAGATCTGTTCTGCCCCTCGATCGAGGAGGGGGAGCTCATGGACATAGAGCAGCGGCCCTCGTGGAAGGATCCTTTTGTGACCTTCCTGGCGACAGGCAAATACCCGGAAGAGGTTTCAGATTAAAGGCGCTTTTGGTACAAGTCCGCCTACTACGTGCTTCATGAAGGGGACTTGTATCGAAAGACTCTCTCAGGGCTCTTGGCGCGATGCATTTCTAAGAAAGAGGTCCCGAGGGTTCTGGAAGAGATTCATTCCGGCGAATGCGGTAGTCATTCGGGGAGCAGGACATTGGAAGCAAGAATAATGAGGTAGGGGTATTTTTGGCCGACCCTGAACAAAGACGCAGCGGAGTTCGCCAAGAAATGCCAGAAGTGCCAGTTGTTCACTCCACTTCAACTTTTGCCGGCTCAGAGGCTAAGGAGCATCACGGCGCCGTGGGCCTTCGCCATATGGAGAATGGATCTGGTAGGACCTTTCCCTCAGGCTAGTGGGCAAAGAATATTTCTCTTAGTCATGATCGACTACTTCTCGAAGTGGATGGAGGTCAAGGCTCTAGCCAAGGTCACCTCCTAGGTAATCCGCAACTTCGTATGGGGAGAGATCATCTGCTGACATGGGCTTCCACAAGCCATAGTCACAAATAATGACCCACAGTTCACCAGCGAAGAATTCATCAGTTTCTACGGCCAGCTGGGGATAGACCTCAGGTTCGCATCCGTCCATCACCCCAGGAGCAACGGCCAGGTGGAGGCAGCAAATAAGATCATCGTAAACCTACTCAAGAAAAAGGTGGAGAACTTGAAGGGGAATTGGGTAGAGCAACTCCCAACGGTCCTATGGGCTCTAAGGACTACCCCTAACACCACCACAGGTGAGACCCCCTTCAAGCTCTCTCACGGTTGCGAGGCCGTCATCACCGTGGAATTTGAAGTCAGGACGTCGCGGGTGGGGGACGCCTCGGAAGGTGATGAAGAATGGAGAACAGGAAACCAGGAGGAGCTGTGACTCTCCTTGGACCTGATCGAGGAGGTCCGGGATCTTGCCGTCATTCGTCAAGAGGAAGTCAAGCGGCGGATGGCCAAATACTTTGAAAAGCATGTCCAGATCAATCAATTCGAGAAGGGAGACCTTGTGTTGAAAAAGGTCATTGCGTCCGGTAGGTCAGCCGCAGTAGGAAAGCTCAATCTCAATTTGGAGGGCCCCTATGTCATAGAAGAAACCTTAAAGACAGGAGGATATCACCTCCAAAATATGGAAGGCGAATCCATCGGTCACACGTGGAATGACGACGACTTGAAACACTTCTATTCTTGAGTCCCTATAATGCGAATATCTATGATTTGAACTTCATCTTTCTTATGTATGAGTGGTGTAATAACTTTTAAGATGATGGTAGAAAGTCTTCAAAGGTTGGCCCCGAGCAGACCCGCTGTCCAGGCTCCCATCTAGCTGGCAGGGTCGTAGGCTCACTCGGTGGCAGGTTCGAAAGATTCAAAGGTTAGCCCCGAGCATACCTGCTGTTCAGGCTTCCATCTAGCTGGCAGGGCCGTAGGCTCACTCGGTGGCAGGTTCAAAAGGTTCAAAGGTTGGCCCCGAACAGACCCGCTGTCCAGGCTCCCATCTAGCTGGCAGGACCGTAGGCTCACTCGGTGGCAGGTTCGAAAAGGTTGGCCCCGAGCAGACCCGCTGTCCAGGCTCCCATCTGGCTGGCAGGGCCGTAGGCTCAATCGGTGGCAGGTTCGAAAGGTTCAAAGGTTGGCCACGAGCAGACCCGTTATTCAGGCTCCCATCTAGCTGGCAGAGACGTAGGATCACTCAGTGGTAGGTTTGAAAGGTTGGCCCTGAGCAGACCCGCTGTCCAGGATCCCATCTAGTTGGCAGGGTCGTATGCTCACTCGGTGGAAGGTTCGAAAGGTTCAAAGGTTGGCCCCGAGCAGACCCACTGTCCGGGCTCCCATCCAGCTGGTTCATTACTGAGTTCGCAGTATATGCGGGCTTCTATTCCACAGCCACGACCACCAGTCCCGGCTTTGATTACATCCCTTCTAATTTCCCCGAGGTGGTGCGGACTCAGGATGTTTGGACCTCCCTTACTAGCCCATATGAGTATTATATGGCATGTACAGCAAAATCCACACTAATCTGCTCCCTCGCTCTCCGCTGCGTACAACACCTGATCGGTCACTCCATTGCGGCTCGTGCACTGAGCCAAAATGTGGTAGGATGGTCCGACCTCCAATATTTATATAGCATGAGCGAGTGAGTCCCCCTTCACTTGGGTCGCGTATTGGCCCAATATTTGATGCATCAGGCTCGTATACCCTCCTTGGAGTGATTGGGCGTGCACATTTTATCACTCGGATCGTGAAAAGGATGGGCATTTGGAGCCAGTTGCCTCTGATGGACCAGGTGGCCGAGGCCTTGGGGATTTTGCTCACCGCTATGGTGCATTTTTGATTGTTGCGCATAGTAGGGAAGAAGGCGAATAAGAGGTATGAGATTATCATGCATGTAGCTGATGCAGAGGCTGGCAATTCTGCAGAGGCGAGTGCAGAGCCATCGGCACCGCGTCGGATCGCACGTGATCAGAGAGTTGTCCCACCTGCACCGGAGCATAACGTTGTCCCACCTGCTCCTGAGCATCAAGTTCATGCCCCCCTTCCTGAATCAGCGCTTAGAGGACCTCGAAGCAGCCACTTTCTGGACTTCGGATTTCATCTACCAGCAGGCATTGAGATCGGGTATGGAGTACCCTCATCCACCTGTCTGTAGTTCCCATGCTTCGCCCGCCTCTCCGCCTGAGGATGATGAGTGATTGACGTCCCAAAGCTCCAGTTGGATTTGTGTTACTTCTAGTTTATTTGTAATACTTTTCAGTTTGCTTTTATGTCTGTAATAACTTTAGTTCAGCTTTCCTGTGATAATTGTTTGGCGGGGACTTGTGCATCGTCAGCCTAGACTTTATTTTGTGTGGATGTTTATGATTTTTAGCTCTTTCCTTTTTCATATTGCGAATTGTGCTGTGATGTGTAGTTTACATCATGTGATGTGATAGTGTTGTTTCTGCTAACTCTTTTATATATATCCTGGTATTCGTGTTTTCTTGTTGTGCTCCTGGAAGGAATCCAACGACATAGCATATTTTGGTTGATCGAGTCGAAATCGAGAGAAGTTTTTCAGCTTCAAATTCAGATTCAATCGCTTCCGGAATGCCCCATTCTCGGGCATGAATAGCGAATTTATATCCCAAAGTTATTTTTTGCATTCCTCATTCTATTAGCATGTTAGATTTGCATTGAGGACAAAGCTTTGTTTAAGTCTGGGAGGGTTAGTTTTTGTTATCCATGCGTGCAAGCACTCACTATGCGTTTTATTAGCGTTGTTTTTCTTTTCTAAAATCTGCTCCATTTTTATTCAAAATTTTAAAATTGTAGTCGCACTCGTGTGTTTCGTTGTCCGCACCCACTTCGATTTTATTTGAATTGTTATTCATGTGCATTATAATTCCTTTAAGTGTGTAGGTTTGATTAATTTATAATCAAAAAACCGAAATTCGGTGGTGAACCGTAGACTCGTGGAGTGCTCCTAGTCGGTATTCTCAGATAGAAATAAATTTAGAGTTAATTTTCTGCATATGTTAAATACACTGCATTTTGACTTAATATCATTGGTTGTATACTCACTCCTCGTTAGAACGCGATCGAGCCCGGCGCTAGGGTAGAGCTGTGTGTAGTGTTGTTAGTGATGTGTTATAGGCTCACGACGAGGGGGTTTCCTTTCTTGGTGTCTAGAACTCGCTTCTAGTGATCTTCGAAGTGTGTGCACTAATTAGTAATTAACTCTATGAATGTGATTTAGGCTTTCACTTGCATAGATTCAGCCTTCGTATCCAAGCCCATTCTCACTACCATTGCGAGCCCAAGTTGAGCCTACGCCTTTCCTTTGTGTACCTTCACCTCAGTAACACCAAAACCAAATTGCCAAAATACATATCACACTTAGCTACGAGCTGCATTTAAAATGTTATTTTGCTAATTGTGGTGGCGGACAAAATTCCATTAGTTGGTGATATTCTATTGCATGTGTGGGTGTGCTTTTAGCATAATTTTGAAAGATATGAGCAAAAATGCAATTTGCTGAAAGTAAATGAAAAAAGAAAAGAAAAAAATAGAAAATTATATTGTTGTGGTGTTTGGTAAGTTGTGAGTGACCTCATATGTCAAAAGCTAAGACTGGGGGTGTCACTCATCCATTTCTAGCTTGTGGTAGTCTCGTTGATGCGAGCTTAAAAAATTCTACTTAAGTGTGAGTTAGCCCGTCCTTCCCTTATTTGAAATCATCACCTTAAGCCTAAGCCAAAATTCATCCTACCTAAGTCATAAGGATTCATAGAGTTAATTAATTTCGAGTGCAGTGGAGAAGGTGTGACTGGGCGAGCTTATGATCATCATCATTGATGGATTTCTTTGGAGGTCACCCTAGTAGTTCTGGGTCCATAATACTACACTCAATGACACTACTTTCGCCTACAATATGCTTAGGACTGATCGCTTAGTTCTTCTGAATATGCATGGATATAGTCGTACGATAGTTTGTTTTAATACAGTGTACTTAAATTTTATGCTTAGAAATTTTCTCTAACCTGTTTTTAGTCCCCATGGACACGAGACTTCTCGGTTCACTTTCTTATTTCAATTTTTTGTTTGTAATTAGCTTATCACACTCTCCTTAGGTAGATGGATTGCTTGGGATGAGCAATAATTTAAGTCTGCGGGTATTTGATGAGCGAATTTCGTATAGTGATCTATGATCTATTCTAGCGTGTTACTCCATTGATATCGCTCATTTATTTGAAAATTTCATCATAAAATCTTTGATAATCTGAATGAATGTATTGTGAGCATGTTTAGCTAGTTAGAGCAATATTTGTGTCATTTCATGCATGAGGGAAACCTCTTCTCCCTCTCATTTTATCTGTATACTTTGATATTATGTATATGGATGTGCGGATGATGAATTCTAGAGATGTTGAATGTGTTTGTTGTATGTACGGTCCTCGTGTAATTTTCCTGTGGCGTCTCACCCCTTTTCCATTGAGGATACCACTACTCGTGCATTTTTCTTTGCGCACGAGCAGTGTCCCCCTCTGCGCACGACAAGTGGTCATGCGCGACCATTTGATAATATCGACTCGAGCACCCCCTTGAAAGCGCGCGACTGTATGCACGAGGGAAATCACATGACCAATAGTCGTGCGCGTTCAACAATTCCCCCCCCCCCCCCCCCCCAAATGCCAAATATTTCCCGTCAGTCAAAGTTCCTTCTCGCAAGAGTAGAGGACATTCTGTCGTGCACGACCAAAGGTCATGCGCCTACTAATGCGCATGTCAAAATTTTGTTTATCTATAAATATGCAGGTTCGCGATTTCAGCTGGGAGCCCTATTTTCTTCCGCCATTTTCCATCGTTTTTCGCCCCACTTCATCATTTTCCATCGTTTTTCGCCCTACTTCTTCATTTTCGTCCCCCAAGGGCTAGGTATCCTCCCCTAAGCTCTCCCCATCATCTTAGAGCTCAAGAGTGAAGACGAATCATCCCTCTCGCCGCATGCTTGGGTTTTGGAATAAGAAACGTGGGTGGTGTCAAACTAACCCTTGAGAAGACGGGTCCATTGGGAGCCGGTGGCAGCCGTTCTTCTACACCGGATGACAGCTGATGAGCGAAGATATCACAGAGTCGCACTCTGGAGCACCTTTGTCTCCACGGAAGAGTCTCAAGCGCCATTTGTATTTTGTTCCTTATCTCTCACATATTAGGTTGAGTAGGCTCGTACTTCTTCTTATTTTGATGATAGTTGGAATGGATTTTTTATGTATGAACGTTATGTAGGTTTCTCTTTGAAATATATCCTTGTTTGTCAATTTACTTCGGAGTAGCTTAGGAGGTCTAGCCTCTTGTTAATCATTTTCCATAAGATTTTGTGGAGTCGTGGTTGCGTTGTCGTTGAGTTAGACATGAGCCGGCGAGTGTGAAGCGGAGGTCGGCAACCCGCGGAAGTGTGAAGTGGAGTTTGGCGACCCGCGGAAGTGTGAAGCGAAGGTTGGTGACCCATGGAAGTGCGAAGCGGTGCCGGCGACCCACATTGTAATTTAGCTTTCTGTTTTTCAATTTTAGTGTAACGAACAAACCACCCCCCCCCCCCCCCCCCCCCCCCCCCCCATGATTCAAACATTTAAGAAACTTCGATCTCAAGTCTCTCTTTAATCGTAAAATCCACCTTTCTGTGTTCCTTGTGAGATTTAATACTCGGTGATTCATTCCCGTTTTTATTACTTGTGCAACCGTGGTGCACTTGCCCACGTGCGCATCACTTTTTCCTCCCCTCGCAAAGGCCCAAGACAAGATGCACTCCTGCTTTATGTTGCTATTCCGACACTTCTTCTCTTTTCTAGTTTTTTCCCATTAAATGTTGTGGAGAGAGGAGGTTGTCGATGTTAGGCAAGAGTTCTTTCTGTTAATTGCTAACAAAATTTCAAATAGGGATTGATTGCAAATAGGTTAAAAAATTAGGGACTAAATTTAGTCAAAAATAAATTGTAGGACTGATTTCATAGAGTGGATAAAGTGTAGGGACTGAAAGAAAAAACAATTGGGACAAAATGATTAATAAGTTCTGTTGGGAAAACCATGTGATTTAACTTAACAAATTATATAAAAGTGATTTTAACTACTAGGATTGAATTATCCATTGTATAGTAAGGATAATCTGGTCATTAGATGTCTTAGGATGTCACACTCAACATAGAGTGTCAAGACCAGATCAGGGGAAGTCAAATTGGGCAAAGTTAACATTTGCGTCGAATAGAATTCGACGCAACATCGAGTCCATATCGACGCTGCTCTGACTAGAAGTTCAAGTGGTTCAACCCTTCTGTCGAAGTAACTCAAGTCGACGTTACGTCGAATAGATGTCGACGTAGAGGTCAGGGACTTGTCGAAGTAACTTGAGAAGTCGACGCAGCTTCTACTTCAATTCGACGCAGAAGGGGATATCTGTCGAAGCCAACTAAAGTCGACGTAACGTCGAATTCATCTCGACGCAAATGATGAAGTTCATAGCCATGCAGATTAACTCGACGGTTACGTCGATAAGATATCGACGCAACATCGACTAGCAGAGTTCAATCAGAGCAAAGATGAAATCGAAGCTGCACCTACAAGAACTAAAAGTTGCGTCGATAAGAGAGGAAGTAAACTCGACGCTACGTCGAGTACAGTCTGAAAGAGTATAACTTTTCAGCTGTTCTTTTGTTCCTTCTCTCATGGCCCACATCTTTCAAGACCGTTCTCCAACGGCTTAATAATTGTCTGAAATAGAAAGAAGCATTAAAGAAGGAGACAAAAGGTTTCTTGGAAATACACTCCTTATTGGCGGACGGGTCGAGAATTAAAGAAGGAAAGAAAGAGATTGTCCAGAGGAGATTACCTTTTCAGGTCTTACCAAAAAGGGAAAGGAATTCAAAATTGAATAGAGAGAATAAAAGGGCTGAGAAGAAAGAGAACACATAGCATTAATCATTATCAACCGTCTTCTTGCTCTCGGGGCTTCCTCTTCTTCTCTCTCCCTCAGGAACCCTAACACTGAAAAGAGAAAAGAAAAGAAAAGAAAAGCTTTGCTGATCTTCATCTAATAGAACAGAGAATCTGAAAGCTGCTCATCATCATAATCTCATAGCAACAAGATCTCAATCAGCAGAAGCACAAAGGATCTGACATACAAAGCACCTGCAATTCATCACTATCTAAAGCAGGGGCTAATCAAGAGCAGATTCTGTGGAACATAATAGGTTGTTCTTCATACAGTCCTCTCAAGAATTCTGAGAACATAATTCCTACAACCTTCTTTCTTCTCCTTCTTTCTCATTCTGTAAAAGAGTTTAATTAATCCCTCTTCACAGGATTCAGTAGTTTAAGATCTCCTTATCAAAATATCTGGTGGTTCATGATCTTCTTATCAAAAGATCAGTGGTTCTAAGAGTCTCCTTATAGAAAAACTCAGGCACTGTGGTGCATCCCTACCAGGTGATAGAAGAGGGGAGTACCCACATTTTGGGGAACCTCTATAAAAAATCTGTGTGTCTTATGGTTGTCAATTTTCTGTGCTGTCCCAAGTTCTTTCTATTATTTCTTGCACCTTAATATGTCTGTGTTCTTGTTCAACATAAATCCTTAGTTAAGTTTATTGTTTTCACAGCTAGGATAGAAATAAATTTAAATCTCTATTCACCCCCCCCCCCCTCTAGAGGATTCTCAGAGACACACTGTGCACTTTCAATTGGTATCAGAGGGAGGTTGATCAATAAAGGCTAACACCTTGATCAAAAAGACCTCCTACTCTTATTTCTTTATCACAAATATTTTCTAAGAAAATGAGTACTAAGGATTATGCTTCTACAAGACCTCCAGTGTGTAACTTGAATAAGTTCACACTCTGGAAGGCCAGAATAAGACTCTACATGAATTATATTGATGAAGACATTTATGATGGTCTTCTCACAGGTCCTCTAGCTTCAGTCAGACGGAAGGCAGGAGAATCTTCAACAACAGAGGCTGTCCCAAGAAGAGAATAGACAGTGGCTGTGAAGAAGGTCAAGGCATGTGATGTCATGGCCATGAACATTCTGGTTTCATCAATGTTAGATGACATTTTCCAGAAGGTTGCTGAATGCCAATCAGCAAAAGAGATTTGGGATTCCCTCACCATAATGGTTGAAGGAAGTGCTGATGAAAGGAAGGACAGAAAGTACATTCTCATATCCCAGTATGAGAACTTTCAAAAGAAAGCTGAAGAATCTGTTGCTGATATTTATGACAGATTCAGCATTATCATTAATGAGCTCAGAGGCTTGGGCAAGGAGATATCCTTGACTGAAATTAATGATAAAATCCGCATGTGCTTCCCTAGCTCATGAGACTCAAGAACCTGGGCAATCAGAGAATCCAGATGCCACAGAGAGATCACCACTGAAGCTTTGTTAGGAAAGCTTGAGTCCTATGAGATGCTACTGAAGACTTGGGCTGAGTCAGAAGAGAGGGAAACCACTCCAGCTCCTATCCAAAGGAACTTAGCCATGAAAGCTACTAAAGGAGAGCTCTCTACTCCAGAAGATGATATGTTCAATCTCCTAGCAAGGAGATTCAAGAAATGGGTCAAGACTGAAGACTCAAGGAGAAGAGAGAAAGACTCAAGGCCCAGGTATGATAAAACTCCAAGGAAGGAGATTATCTGCTATACCTGCAACAAACCAGGGCACATTGCTCCTGAATGCCCACAAGAGCAAAGGAATAGGAGTAGCACCAAAGAGGAAAAGAAGAAGAAGAATTCCTTCAGAGGGAAGGACAAGAAGAAAGCCAAGGGCTTTAAAGCAGAAACATGGAGTGATTCTGAGGCAGAATCAAGCTCTTCATCATCTGAGAGTGATGATGAAGTAGTAGCAGAAGCAGCCTACATGATGGCACTGGGAATGTCATCAGATGATGAAGAGGAACAAGTAATTATTTTTGATGATTTTAATTTTAGTTCTGCAGATTTTAAAATCTGCTTTAAAGATTTCTGCATTGAACATCTTAGGGTAGAAAAAGAATTAGATACAACTAGGACTGAACTAGAAAACCTTAAGAAAGATGAAGTATATTTGAGAAATCAAAATCTAACAAATGAAATTAATAACAAAGAGTCAGAATTGATTATACTTAGAGAAGATAACATTAAATTAAAAGAAGAGCTGGCAAAGACAAAGGCCTTTGAGGACTCACTCAATGGGAGGAGTCAAAAACTCAAAGACATCACTGAAAATCTCTCTATGATATTTAATCACCTAGGGTTAGGAGCAGAGCCCCCCACTAGCACAGAAGCACCTACGAAACTTGCCTGGAAAAATCCAATTTTATTTGTAAGACCTACTGCATATCAATCAAGTGAGAAGAGTGCTTCATCCAAGGGTCAAGATAACTATTATCCAGATAGAATAGTTAAACCTAAGAAAGTAAATCTGAACAAGAAAGAGAAACCCTTAGACAAAAACAATGTAAAGCAACTAAATAATCATAATCAAAAGGCTCAAACAAAACCTACAATAATAAGACATTATGTTGATCTCTTGCATTTAGATACCTTTTATACTCATCTTAAGTTTCAAAATAATAGGTTTGGGAAAACCATTTCTTATCATCCCAAAGGGTATCATGAAAGACCCTTCTATTCTTTCATTGAACCCTACAATGCTAAAAGCAAAGGGCCCAAGGTAACCTGGGTTCCCTCTAATGTTTGAATTACTTGTGCAGGGTTAGGTTAGGACCCACTAAGAAGAGAAATGAGTGGGAAGGAAGATATAGGTCAAAGATAAGGAACAAACTTCATTCAAGGGAGTGACTTCTGCCTTGATGTTTCCTTATAGTCTATAAAATTAATACTATAATCTATTTCCAATAAATAAAATTGCTGGGAAAAACAGAAACAGTTTTTCAAAGAAAATAGATTTGTTCATTCAGAGGTGCGTCGAATGGAAGTCGATGTACCATCGACTTCTACTCGACGCCGACGTCAAGAAGCACTCATAGTGAATAATTCGAATAGATCTCGACGTAACGTCGATTTCTTATCGACACATGCGTCGTAATGATTGTACGCTGATCAAAGTCGAGGGTACGTCGACTTCAAATCGACGCAACGTCGACTGGACTACGTCGACTTAAGGATTGCTGAGCAATCTTCAGAAAGTGATTGCGTCAACTGGATTACGTCGAATAAAGTTCGACGTAGCGTCGAAATCATTGGGCTTTCAAACTCTCTTGCTCTCTTACTCCCTTGCTCTCCAGATCTCCCATGCACTCTCTCTCATTTTCTATTTGGCTTTGCAGGTACACCTAACTAAATGGCTCCACCAAAAGTGAATTCTGGATTCGACGTCGACATTGATTCATTCAATGCGGCTGCAGAAAGCTTCAAGGCCATCCTTGGTCTAATTGACTCTGCTGGTTTAACAAAGCTTATCTCCACAAGATGTATGATTCTAGATGTAGAACTTGCAGAATTTAAGGATACTGTATCAGTAACAGATGGTGGTGCTCTCCAAGGGACAATATCTGCCCACTGGGAATGACTCAGATGAACTAACAGCAGCAGAAGTAAAGAATGTTCTAGAGATAATGCAGTTTAGGAAGGAGAAGCCAATTAATCTCAAAAAGATTGATGTGGCAGAAGAATCCAGGTTTCTAGCTGACATTGTTGGGAAAGTTCTACTATGCAAGATCTTTGCCCATGATGCAATTCCAAAGCAGCAGCTGCATATTATGGGAATTCTTATTCTGCAAAAGAAAGTTAACTGGGGAAGATGCCTACTTAAGTTGATTGCTCACAAATACTCCAACAAGGAAAATGCTTTCATGAGGATCATGAGTCAGGTACTGCTTCACCATTATCCAAGCATATGTAAATCCAAAGGAGTGCATATTCCTCCTGGAAAGAGAATAAACATAGAGATATTCTCTAAGTGGACCAGGCAAATCTCAAAGCCTGGTCAAGCTCCAGCTTCTCCTCCTCCATCTCCTCCTCTGCAAGAATTTGACAGGGCAATTCCAGATCTTCCAAGGGATAATATCCCTCCACTGGACACTGTTCCAGATTTTCCTCAGGAAGACACCCCAGCTCAACAACAACAACAACTGCAACAACAACAACAATTCCCATCCACTTCAGCATTTGAGCCATCTCCTCATATTCCCTATCAACAACCATCCACTGTCATTCCAGATCTTCAGCTTGCTCCACCTCCACCACCATCACTTCACTTCTCACCTGAGGTCTACCATCCTCTCTCTCCCATACAAGAAGACCTTCCTCCATCACCTCCTCCATCTACATACCATCCCCAAATTGACCTTGAGCAGGTCATTTCAAAAGTTGTGACCCTAGCCTCTTCCACCTTTGCAAACCTAGTGGCCACCCAGGCAAGAAAGTTTGATAGAAAATACTCCCAGATGGAGGCTGAGTTACTAGACTCAAAGAGAACCCTCCAGGGACTAAGAGAATTTGTATCTTCCTCCATGGTTACAAAAGAGTTCTTAACCTCTCTGGCCAGCAAGGTCAAGAAAGGGGAGAACATATTGGAGGAAGAAAGACATGTCCTTGATATGAGTGGACAGGATCAAGGGAATGTTGATAATGAGCCTGCTCCTGACAAAGTGACCACATTTCAGGGTGCTTAGATTCAGAGGGAGCTCCCAGAAATGTTAAATCTTGAACCTGCAGATCAGGGGGAGCTCCCAGAAATGTTGGATGATGAGATCCAGGGAAAGCCTGCAGATCAGGGGCAGCTCCAAGAAAAACTGAATGATGAACAAATAGATGCAACTGTTCAGGGGGAGCCTGCTCCTGATGTTCAGAGGAATTTGGACATAGAAATGGAAGCTGTAAGTACAGCAGTTGATCAGGAAAAGGCTCAGAATGACAACTTGCTAGAAGAAGTGGCACAAATTGCTCAAGAAGCTGCCTTGGAGGTTGAACACAACACACAAACTCAGGGGGATCTTCCTAAGGACAAATCTAATGTTGAAGAACCAGAAGATGATGAAGATGTGCCTTTGAGAATGGCAAAGAGGAATACTATTCCAAAAGTCTTCTCCAGGAAGAGAAGAACTCCTGAGAAGGATTCCTGAATTACAGGTACCATGTGAATTATTGTCTTCTATTACAGCATGGTGGGAAGAACAATGCTACACAAATTCTTGATATGGAAATCTTTGGTCTATAACTTTAGTTGTTTTCTTTTTGTGTCCATATGTACTATTTATACAAAGAAATGTGTAAAATCACTTTATTCAATATGTAAAATTTGTTAAGATAAATAGGGAGAGATTGTTGGGAAAACCCTGTGATTTAACTTAACAAATTATATACAGGTGATTTTAACTACTAGGATTGAATTACCCAATGTATAGTAAGGGTAATCTGGTCATTAGATGTCTTAGGATGTCGCACTCAACATAGGGTGTCAAGACCAGAT
The DNA here is from genome assembly GCA_033032865.1 of Dactylorhiza incarnata. Taxonomy (NCBI): domain Eukaryota; kingdom Viridiplantae; phylum Streptophyta; class Magnoliopsida; order Asparagales; family Orchidaceae; genus Dactylorhiza; species Dactylorhiza incarnata. The sequence continues at coordinate 11,150,498 of JAWHQI010000047.1, read as the reverse complement.
TAGGGGAAGTCAAATTGGGCAAAGTTAACATTTGCGTCGAATAGAATTCGACGCAACATCGAGTCCATATCGACGCTGCTCTGACTAGAAGTCCAAGTTGTTCAACCCTTCTGTCGAAGTAACTCAAGTCGATGTTACGTCAAATAGATATCGACGTAGAGGTCATGGAATTGTCGAAGTAACTTGAGAAGTCGATGCAGCTTCTACTTCAATTCGACGTAGAAGGGGATATCTGTCGAAGCCAACTAAAGTCGACGTAATGTCGACTTCATCTCGACGCAAATGATGAAGTTCAGAGCCATGTAGATCAACTCGACAGTTACGTCGATAAGATATCGACGCAACGTCGACTAGTAGAGTTCAATCAGAGCAAAGATGAAATCGAAGCTGCTCCTACAAGAACTCGAAGTTGCGTCGATAAGAGAGGAAATAAGCTCGATGCTACGTCGAGTATAGTCTGAAAGAGTATAACTTTTCAGCTATTCTTTTGTTCCTTCTCTCATGGCCCATATATTTCAAGACCGTTCTCCAACGGCTTAATAATTGCCTGAAATAGAAAGAAGCATTAAAGAAGGAGACAAAAGGTTTCTTAGAAATACACTCCTTATTGGCGGACGGGTTGAGAATTAAAGAAGGAAAGAAAGAGATTGTCCAGAGGAAATTACCTTTTCAGGTCTTACCAAAAAGGGAAAGGAATTCAAAATTGAATAGAGATAATAAAAGGGCTGAGAAGAAAGAGAACACAAAACATTAATCACTATCAACCATTTTCTTGCCCTCGGGGCTTCCTCTTTTTCTCTCTCCCTCAGGAACCCTAACACTGAAAAGAGAAAAGAAAAGAAAAGAAAAGCTCTGCTGATCTTCATCTAATAGAACAGATGATCTGAAAGCTGCTCATCATCAAAATCTCATAGCAGTCAGATCTCAATCAGCAGAAGCACAAAGGATCTGACATACAAAGCACCTGCAATTCATCACTATCTAAAGCAGGGGCTAATCAAGAGCAGATTCTGTGGAACATAATAGGTTGTTCTTCATACAGTCCTCTCAAGAATTCTGAGAATAGAATTCCTACAACCTTCTTTCTTCTCCTTCTTTCTCATTCTGTAAAAGAGTTTTATTAATTCCTCTTCAAAGGATTCAGTGGTTCAAGATCTCCTTATCAAAAGATCTGGTGGTTCATGAGCTCCTTGTCAAAAGATCAGTGGTTCTAAGAGTCTCCTTATCAAAAGACTCGGGCACTGTGGTGCATCCCTACTAGGTGGTAGAAGAGGGGAGTACCCACATTTTGGGGAACCTCTACAAAAAATCTGTGTGTCTTCTGGTTGTCAATTTTCTGTGTTGTCCCAAGTTCTTTCTATTATTTCTTGCACCTTAATCTGTCTGTTTTCTTATTCAACATAAATCCTTAGTTAAGTTTATTGTTTTCACAGTTAGGATAGAAATAAATTTAAATCTCTATTCACCCCCCCCCCCCCCCTAGAGGATTCTCAGAGGCACATTGTGCACTTTCAAGTTCCCAATGACATTAACCTGCATATGTTGAAGAAAACAAGTAACTTAAGGTTACATAGTGAAACCAAAATCTAACGACTGAGATCAAAGCCCCTAGTGAAAATTAAACATTGCAATTAGGGAATAATCAAACACATGATATAGAAAATGCAATAGTTGATCCAGACAGCAATACTGGGTCTTAGGAAAACCCCAACGACTCATCGTCGGAGGTGTTTTTACCCGGCATGATTTCCTCTAAATGTAAGAATGCTTCAACACCCCATTTCAAAGCATTGTAAGGATTACCGCTAACCGCAAAAGAACACCAAACTGATTTTTGTATTCATTCGCCCAAGTGTTGGGCTACTAGGAAGACATGAATGGGAGATCTTCAGGACCACCAAGAGACATCCCATGACGGTGCTATGAAATTCATTACGCACTCACTACAAGAAAGCAGTCTAGAAAATGGATGATGATGATGAACAACATACAATACCCTACAAGGCTAGTATATAAGATGAATAAGTATTGGTTAAATTCAAAAAGTCGACTTCGAGTTATTATGATGGGAGCACATATCCTATCACATATCTAATACATTCTTAGTCCACTATCCTTATGCGGGGTTTGCAAATGGGCCTTAACACTCACATTAACCCTCATGGAAGAGGTGTGCTGAAAAGAGGAACTGAGATTCATACAACTTGTTTGACCTAAGTGAAGGGTCTCTTAAGCCATCTACATGCTAATCTAATGGTCCTAGATAGTGATAAAACAAATGTACAAGGAACTGACTCATTTAAAATGTTCTCCATAAATCATAAATTTTCTTTAGATAGATGGTTTGTCCCCCACCCTACCCTTACACCAAGATATGTATGAATTTAAGGTAAATTTTGTCTTATCAATGCGAAGAAAATTGTGTCAAATTGTTAATCCAATTAACAAGCACCAACAAATGATAGTAAGTTGAAAACACAATGATTTAGGCTTCGTTTGGCGCAGCTTATTTGCTTCGGTGAGTTTGGTCAAAAGCGTCATTATCATAGAATGTGTTTGGCAAGACAAAGGTTATGACCGCTATAAAGAAAATTAACTAATTTTGAGCATAAAATGCATGAATTTTGGTAGGTGAGGTCGGGCGTTCACGAACGACGGTTCATGACCACAACTTTTACTACCGCTGCCACCGCGCAAAACAAAGCCTTAGCCTTGCTTCAAATCTCCATTGAATCAAATTATTATATCTAGTTTGACGTGCTCTCATTGATAAGAAGAAAATCACGAACCGATCTCAACACCGTTGAATGTGGAAGACACATTGATTCCTTGAAGGACTTAAGATTAATGTTGTTTGAAGTTTTTCAGAGGAAAGAGGATAAGGAGACACAACTAGGATTGTTCGCAAACCAAATAGTTCATGAATAGTTCGAGAGTGGATTGGTGAAGATTTAATTAAGATTTGTAATTTCTGAATTTGAATCCAGATTCGAATCCAAATTTGGATTGAGTGTCATTTGAATCCAAATCTGAATAATATTATGTATATTGACAAGATTCGCGATAGTTCACAAATAATATGAATATCTGTATTATATATAAAGATAATCCCGGTCGTCCGTTTAAAATTGATTTGGTCCATCATCCGAAGTGAATTCCAATCCGAATCAAAACCCGAATCCAGGATTCGGGATGAATCTGAATTCAATTAATCGAACGAACCTGAATCTTAATCCGGATCTATGCATTCTATGACAAATTTGGATTCGATTGAATGGCTGTTCGATTCGGTTCGTGAACACACCCCTAAGCACGACCAATGACCAAAGGAGACTACTGACAGCCTCCAAGACCTAGACCTACGATCCATCGACGGTCCTGAGGTTGGCAAGCCAACCTAGGCACAGGCTGATGTCTATGTGAGGGTAGGTTGTAAACCTATCTAAGTCGGTGTTGGTTCGGCCAAACTCTGATTAGTTTATCATGCAATTACTTTGCCTGAATTTTCATCAAAGTACTGACTCTCATTTTCACATTTTTCGTGTGGTTCTTGTTGCGGATCACTCGGGCGCTCGGGTAGACCGGTCGAATTGAACCGCCTTAGCTCGTAAGCGAACCGAGCGTGCAAACAGCCAATGAATGAGTTAGTAAATGACACAAGGACTTTTAACGTGGAAAATCCAGAAAGGGTGAAAAACCACGCGGTCGGAGATGTGCCGTCCAACTTCCACTATCTTCTGGGAGGTTACAATTAGATATTGAGAACTTGAGAGTGACAGTTCGTTGCTTGTTACAATGATAGAGAGAGAGAGAGAGAAGGAGAGAGCTTCGAAGGTGACATGCCACCTTCTGGAAAGCTAAGTACTTTTTCTTCCGAGAACAGGAGTGAGAACAAAAGTGAGAATGTTGGTGAGAACAAAAGTGAGAATGCCGAGTCGCTTTTTTGGAGAACGGAAATCTCCAAATCCACGAAGGAGATCTTCAAGCTCAGAAGGAAAGCTCAGAGGAAATCTTCGTAGAGGTCTCTCGGGTCCGAAAAGCAAGATCCTTTTAAATGATGGCTCTGTGCTCCTTTTATAGCTTTGGTTGGGGGTAACCCGGTAATTTTTCCGTCGTAACCATCGTAACCACCTGACGGGTGAATCACGCTGATCGATTTGGAGCACACGGATTGCCATTTTTTGTAAATGACCATCTCGGCCTTCAGGCAGTTCGGGCAGCTTTGTTGAAGGTGAAAAAGGAGACAAGCAATTCATGCTATCTGAGAAATTAAGAAATGTTAACTGCGTGCGCGTTCAAAATGTGGAAACGTCTGAGCGTGCTCAGAACGTGGAAACATTCTGAGCGCGTGGGAAAGCATTCTGAGCGCGTGGGGATGCATTTTGAGCGCGCAATGAACGGGGAAGCGTTTTGAGCACGCAACGAGCACGGGAGTATTCTGAGCACGCAAGAAGGGGTTCGAGGGCGCATTGAACACTTGAGCGTTCTGAGCGCGCAGAATGAGCGCGGGGGCATTCTGAGTGCGCAACTAGAGTGGGAGCGCTCTAAGCGCGTAACAAACACGGGAGAGTTCTGAACGAACAGAGAGACGTTCTTAGCGCGTAATGAGCGCGGGGGCATTCTAAGCGCGCAATGAGCGCGGCAGAGCTCTGAGCGCGCAACAAACACGAGAGCGTTCTGAGTGAACGGAGAACAAATGAGCTCTATCGGGAAGCTGTCATTGCGAAAGTAAGGATACACCCTCCAAAAATTGCGCTATTCAGGATGTAAGAAACCGCCTCCCCCCGCGAGGCGGGGGAGGGGTGGTGCTTTTGCCGCACTCCAAGGGGTGTGCTGCTCCGGTCGGCCGCACCCCGAGGGGGGTGCGGCACTGGCCGGCCGCACCCCGAGGGGGTGTGGCTCCGTCCGGGCGCACCCCAAGGAGTGCAGGTGCGGCCCCGGCTGGCCGCACCCAAGGTGGTGCAACCTGGCCGCACCCCAAGACGTGTGTGGCTGGGCCGCACCCTAAGGGGGGTGCGTCCCCGGCTGGCTGCACCCCAAAGGAGTGTGGGTGTGGCCCCGATTGGCTACACCCAAGGGGGTGCGACCCCGGCTGGCTGCACCCCAAAGGAGGGTGGGTCAGCAACGTTCTAACAGCAACTTTAAGGGTTTCTCCTTTGCTTTGACGGATCCCAGACAGGTGGGAGGGATCTTTGACTATCCGACGTCTAGTGATGAACTGGTCCGTGAATTGTTGAGTCAGCTCTGCGAAATCCTTGATTTTTCCCTCCTTCAGGGATAGGAACCAGGTGCGAGCATGTCCTATCAAAGTCATCGGGAATGCCTGACACAATAATAGATCTGGGGCATTATAGAGTTGCATCATGATTGCGAAGTGTCTGACGTGCTCCGACGGGTCGCCCGCTCCGTTGTATGCCTCAATCTTTGGGAACTTGAAGCCAATGGGAATTGGATGTGCCAGAAGCTCTGGTGCGAACGGTGAGCGGCGATGGAGAGGGCGAGGGGTCAAAGCGGTACGCTGCCTTGCTCGTTCGTGCTCTTCGAAATTTATGTTACGAACTTCTTCACGCGTGAGCCTTACGTCTACAGGCTCACAGTATGCTGCTTCAGGGCGGTCGCGGTGATACTGAGCTTCAGATCCTCTGTTAGGATGGGCCCCGCGGTCTTGGGCATTCGTACTGGAGAGTTCTCTTTCAGGTTTGCTGATAAGCGAGTAGAGGGGAGCTAGATTAGCATGCCCCGGGGGATTGATCCTTCACTTGTGCGAACGGCTTTTCCTGTCATGATCTCTAGTTACGAGTACCGTTGTGCAGTAGGTACTGTCTTCAGAGTTTTCTTCAAGCTTTGGGGAAACTCGTTCCCACAGACGGTATCAAACTGTTGCGGATCACTCGGGCGCTCTGGTAGACCGGTCGAATTGAACCACCTTAGCTTGTAAGCGAACCGAGCGTGCAGACAGTCAATGAATGAGTTAGTAAATGACACAAGGACTTTTAACGTGGAAAACCCGAAAAAGGTGAAAAACCACGCGACCGGAGCTGTGGCGATCAACTTCCACTATCTTCTGGAGGGTTACAATTAGAGATTGAGAACTCGAGAGCGACAGGCCGCTGCTCGTTACAATGATAGAGAGAGAGAAGGAGAGAGCTCCGAAGGTGACAGACCACCTTCCGGAAAGCTAAGTACTTTTTCTTCCGAGAACAGGAGTGAGAACAAAAGTGAGAATGTTGGTGAGAACAAAAGTGAAAATGCCGAGTCGCCTTTCGGGAGAAAGGAAATCTCTATGTCCACGAAGGAGATCTTCAAGCTCAGAAGGAAAGCTCAGTGGAAATCTTCGCAGAGCTCTCTCGGGGCCGAAAAGCAAGGTCCTTTGAAATGAAGGTTTTGGGCTCCTTTTATAGTTTTGTTCGGGGGTATCCCGGTAATTTTGTCATCGTAACCACTGTAACCACCAGACGGGCGAATCACGCAGGTCGATTTGGAGCACACGGATCGCCATTTTTCGTAAATGATCGTCTCGCCCTTCAGGCAGTTCGGGCAGCTCAGGCAACTCGGGCAGCTCGGGCAGTTCGGGCAGCTTTGTTGAAGGTGAAAAAGTCTACAAGCGAGTCATGCAATCTGAGAAATTAAGAAATATTAACTATGTGCGCGTTCAGAATGTGGAAACGTTCTGAGCGTGCTCAGAATGTGGAAACGTTCTGATCGCGCGGGGAAGCATTCTGAGCGCGCGGGGAAGCATTGTGAGTGTGCAATGAACGGGGAAGCGTTCTGAGCGCGCAACGAGCACGAGAGTATTTTGAGCGCGCAAGGAGGGGTTCTAAGCGCGCATTGAACACTTGAGCGTTCTGAGCGCGGAATGAGCGCGGGGGGCGTTCTGAGCGTGCAACGAGCGCGTAATAAACATGAGAGCGTTCTGAGCGAACAGAGAGGCTTTCTGAGCGCGTAATGAGCGTGAGGGCATTCTGAGCGCGCAACGAACACTAGTGCGTTCTGAGTGAACAGAGAACAAATGAGCTCTATCGGGAAGCTGTTTGTTGCGAAAGTGAGGATGCGCCCTCCAAAAATTGTGCTATTCAGGAAGTAAGAAACCGCCTCCCCCGCGAGGCGGGGGAGGGGTGGTGCTTTGGCCGCACCCCGGGGGGGTGCGGCTCAGGCCGGCCGCACCCCGAGGGGGTGTGGCTCGGGCGCACCCTAAGGAGTGCGGGTGCGGCCCCGGCTGGTTGCACCCAAGGCGGTGCGGCCTGGCCGCACCCTAAGGAGGGTGTGGCCCCGACTGGCCGCACCCCAAAGGAGGGTGGGTGCAGCCCCAGCTGGCCGCGCCCAAGGGGGATGCGGCCCTGGCTGGCCGCACCCCACAAAGGGGATGCGGCTTGGCCGCACCCCAAGGGGGGTGCGGCCCCGGTTGGCTGCACTCCAAAAGGGGGGTGCGGCCCTGGCCGGCCGCACCCCAAAGGGAGGAGGTGCGGCCCTGGCCGCACCCCAAGGTGGGAGGTGCGGCTCGGCTGCACCTCCTGGCCCTGCAGCACCCACGGGGGGGGGGGGGGGGGGGGGGGGGGGGGTGCGATTCGACCGCTCCCCCCATCATGGGGGGTGCAGTTGGGCGAAATCGCGTGACGACAGACCTGTTCGCCCCCACTAACTTCACCTCATGAGTTTGACCCATTTGACCCCCACTATCTCTATTATCTCTATTTTCACGATGATGCTTTGTGAGTTTCTATAAATTATTATGTGCACTGTCACTTCTAATATTTTCTAGAAGCTAGAAGTACTTGTTGAAGTTTAGGGTATTATTCCAATTTATAAAATTATTATTACGAGTAACTTAAATTTGCAAATTTTATAAGTTTGCAGAATATTTTGATTGACTATGTCACTGAGATGGACTTTAAATTAAAAAAAATAGAAAATAAACTTTTGTTAGGAGAGTTGACATGAAGGCAGTGGAGCGGATCGGGACAGGCTCATCTTCAACGGAAATAAATGTTCATTCTCTCTTTAAAAATAACATCATTTTCTGTATAAATATAATTAATTCTTAATATCTTATCAATTCAACTGTAGAAAGAATAATTTAATCTTATTCAATATTATCCGATCACCACCTTAACTTCTTTTATACAAGCAATTATGGTACGGAGAGAAAAAGTAAGCGATTTTTTAGACAATATAAAATAAAGTAAAAGAAGTTCTACATAGTTATACATAAAAAAAAATTTGTTAAATCAAAATTTCAAGTTGTCATAATTATTATATTATTTAGTTGTGACTATCAAATCGAATAAATAAACCAAAAAAACAGCGTGGGGTATCACGCGTGAGACTAAAAGCCACAGGAGTGTCATCGCACTGTGAACTAAAACCAATCACAAATTATAAAGAAAAGTCTAATCGATAATTAATAAAGTAGATGAAAAAAATTAATATAGTAGCAATCATGTGAAAGTCCTATGTTATGTAATGATAAGCTATGAATGAAAAGTCATTGGAACTGATCTTTATATTTCCTCAATATATAAGTTCACGAGAAATTTTTGTAGTTATAAGTTGGTTGCAACTTATAACATGTCTAAAATACAAATAAATCAACTTCTATTTGTTTATTGGGATTAATGCGGTGGGATATATTGTTTCAGGACGAAAGAAAATATGACTTATGTGTTATTATGATAGATGATCTACTTGAGGCAGACAAATTTTGATAATTTCTTGATTTTAATTATAATATTTGACATAATTCATGAGCGCCAAAAGCAATCACGGTTAGACGGAGTATGTTCGTAACAAAAAACAGTCGAGCGCGGACGTAGCCTTATAAGTGATGAAGATTACATATATACATACGTTTTGTGATTTTGTTTCCCATGGCCCCGCATACATACAAGATTGAGATGAGAGAGAAAATTAGTGAGCGCAAGCATCACTAATTTCACCTCTGATGCTCAAATTAAATATTGAAGGGTATGTTGGGGTCCAACCCTTAAAGAGTGAAAATTCAGATCATGGTTGTAGCGGTGCTGCTGCAGAAGATGAAGAATGTTGGGAGAAGCAGCTAATTTACGTACTGTTTGTTACCGCGGGACGGTAGTGCTACCGCCGGCGTTAGCGTATCAACGCATCGTCGAGAAGACAAGTTGTGTCGTCGAGACGACTGAGAGATAAGGGCTAACGCCCGACGGTAGTGATACCGTGGGCGATAACGTTTGTCGACGGGATGTATCGTCGAATCGACGGGATGTGTCGACGAATCGTCGAGATGATGTCGTCTTGATGGCTACCGTGGCGCGTTAGCGGTTACCGCTGGGCGGTAGCTGACGGGATTCGTTTCATTAAACAACGTTCACGAGCCGTCGGATTGTCTTGGAAGTGTCTTGGATGGTCAAGATTACTTCGCATATTTACCGTAAATAGGCAGAAACCGTTTGGCAGAAGAGATCGACCCAGTTAGCCGTAAAAAAGGAAGAAAAGACGTGGGAGAGAAACGTGTTTGCTGCCATTATTGTCGGAGGAGTTCTTCAGGAGGAAGAACAGATTTCTCACCATTGTTATTCTTCGTCTTGGCTGTAAGAAGTTTTTTCTCAATCTCGTCTTCATTTGCTTTTGTGCTTGGGGAATGATTTGAGTTCCTTGTTTCCTTTTCTTGAAGAGAAGATTTCTACCGTGGTTTGAGAGGGGATTCAACTTGTGAATCTAAGGGGGGTCTAGGTTGGGCAAACCAAGATTGTTTTTTGTAATCCGTATAATTTTATAGTGGATTGTTCGTGTGCCCCGCCCTGTGGCCTCATTTCTTTAGAGAGGGTTTTCCACGTAAAATTCGCTGTCTTCTGATTGATATATTTTCTGTGTATTGTTGTGTGTTAAATTTTTCTTCTAGTGTGCCCAGATAGTGCAAATGGTAATATCCCAACAAAAGAGCCAGGTTTATTCCTGACTGTCTGACTGGACATTCTGATTTAAATTTGGGGATAGGTGACGACATTGGTTCGCTCCCTATCTTCCTCAATCTGATCAAGGCTTTGTCTCAGACTTTCGGGCAATTATAGAAGATGGAGCAGAACACCAGAATGGTAAGCATGAACAACAAGAACTGTAATATATGAAAGCCTTGGATGGAGGATCTATTGTATTGCAAGGATCTCCATGCTCCGTTGTCAGGGAGACCGGCTACTATGTTAGATGATGCAGAGTGGAAGAAGACGGACCGGAAGGTAGTGGGATTCATCCGGCAGTGGCTATATGATTCTGTCTTCCACCATTTATCCACTGAGTCATCGACTCAGGCTTTGTGGAGAAAGCTTGAAGTGCTGTACGAGAGCAAGACAGTATGCAGCAAGGCTTTCCTAATCAGAAAGCTTGTGAACTTAAAGTATAAAGAAGGTTCTCAGATGACAGAGCATCTGAACTTGCCCATAGCATCATCAATCAGTTAGAGGCAATGAAGATCACCTTGGAGGACAAGCTGTGGGCTTTGATAATCCTTAGTTCCTTACCAGAGAGTTGGGAGACTCTTGTGGTGTCGCTGAGCAATTCAGCACTTGAAGTCATCGTGTCAATGGAGATGGGGACGAGTTGTCTGTTGAACGAAGAGCTGAGAAGGAAGGACTCGGGAATCTCTACATCGGATGCTTTTCTCATGGAGGGAAGGGGCGGGCCGATGAAGAAAGAGGGAAAGCAAAGAGGCAACTCCAGGAGCAAGTCCATGAGTAAGTCCAAGAAGGAGATTAAGTGTTTCTATTGCAAGAAGAATGGTCATTACAGAAAAGACTGCTTTAAAATGCAGAGAGATCAAAAGGGAAAGGCGAAGGAGTCGGGAGAATCTAGTGATGGTGGTGGTGCTGCCTTGATTACTGAAGATGAGTCGATTTGCTTACATTGCAGTGGGCCGGCATACCAGGAGTGTGTTGACACTGACTGGGTAGTGGATTATGGTGCATCCTACCACTGCACTCATCGCAGGGATTTCTTTCACTTGTATGCTACAGGAGATCTTGGCACTATTCGAATGGCAAATTTCGGTGTGTCGACGATCGTTGGCAGTGGAGACATCTACTTGGAGACTGAGCTTGGAAAGGTTATCCTCAAGGATGTCAAGCATATTCCTGATTTGATGATGAACCTCATTTCTGTTGGAAGGCTGGATGATGGAGGCTTCACCAGCATTGAAGGAGGAGGTGTATGGAGGCTGGTGAAGGGCTCTTTGGTGGTGGCAGGGGCAAGAAGTGATGCGGTTTGTACCGAGAAAAAGCCAAGATTTGTAGTCCTAGTGTGAATGCAGCTGAAGACAACTCTATGGAGTTGTGACATCGCAGACTTGGCCATATAGGTGAGAAGAACCTAAAGATCTTGGTGAAGAACAAGGTTCTCCCAGAGTTGTCAGGTGAGCTTCCTGACACTTGTACTCCTTGCTTGGCTGGCAAGCAGAGACGAGTATCCTTTGAACAGGCTGAACCAAAGAGGAAGGCTGAGTCGCTGAACCTGATACACATGGATGTGTGTGGTACTATATAGCCCAAGTCAGTGGGCAGAGCAGCTTACTTTGTCACGTTCATAGATGATCACTCGAGGAAGGTATGGACTTATGTCTTGAAGCAAAAGAGTGACGTATTGGCAAAGTTCATGGAGTTCAGGGCGAAGGTAGAGAAGATGACCGGGAAGCAGATCAAGCGGGTAAGATTTGATAATGGGGTGAATATATTGGTGCTTTTGATGCCTACAGCAGGGAGCATGACATCGTGCATGAGAAGACAATCTCGAGGGCATCGCAATAGAATGGGTTGGCGGAGAGGATGAACAGGACAATTGTTGAGAAGATCAGGTGCATGATCTCTCAAGCAGGTATTGGCAAGCAGTTATGGGAAAAGGTCATACGGACTATAGTGCATTTGATCAATTTGTCCCCCTCTGCACCTTTGGATAAAGATATCTCAGAGCGTGTTTGGTCCAGGAAGGATGTGTCATATGGACACGTGTGGATGTTCGATTGTATGGCACATATTCATGTCCCCAAGGAGGAGAGATCGAAGCTTGATGAGAAGTCTCGGGAGTGCATCTTGCTGGGATTCCCGCATGAAGAGTTTGGTTATAGATTCTGGGATCCAGTGAAGAAGATCATCAGAAGTAGGGATGTGGTATTCGTGGAAGACCAGATTATTGGTGAGTCAAGTGTTGTTGAGCCACAGGATCCACGGGCTGTGGAAAGTTCTGATGTTGATCTTGATCAGAGAATGTTGGTGCTGATGAAGGGCGTGCTGAAGAAGGAGCTGTGCAGATTCTAAATCAGGATGAGATTCTGGATGGAGGGGGAGCATTGCTTGTTGATGTTCCACTGATGGTGGAGGTGCCCCTCAGGAGATCTGACAGAGCATGGAGGCCCACCACCAGGAATCCATTGCAAGATTATATCTTGCTTACTGATGTTGGTGAGCCTGAGTCATTTGAGGAGGCTCAGAGGGCTGAAGACAGAGAGTCTTGGGCAGTAGCTATGGAGGAGTTAGACTCGCTCTAGAAGAAGGAAATCTATGATTTGGTCAGACTACCAAAGAGGAGGAAAGCTTTGAAGAACAAATGGGTATTCAAGCTGAAGACTGATGAAAACCTCTCCCGGCCAAGGTATAAGGCAAGATTGGTAGTCAAAGGGTTCAGTCAAAGGCATGGTGTAGACTTTGATGAGATATTTTCACCAGTGGTGAAAATGTCTTCTATCAGACTGGTATTGGGGTTGGTTGCCTCCATGAATCTTGAAGTTGAGCAGATGGATGTTAAGACTGTTGAAAATTTCTAGCTCTGATATCTTGTGATAGATTTCAGCTAAGATACCAAATTAAAATTTCATTGAAATGAGAATAAGGCACAGGAACACTATAACCGTTCCAAGTTAAGTAACCAACAACAATAGAAGGACAAGAATCTTATTTTAATCTATCTCCTTCACAATTCGAGGCATACATGTCGAGACATGATCTATCAGAAAACAAGATGGAGAGAAAATAGAGACAAACAAGCAAGTGGCGAACAACAATAACTGAGACCGCCAGAGATAGCTGAACGTGTTGCGAACAACCCAAGAACAACAAAACAGTCTGCATAGAAGAAGACCGCTAGCGAACTGGTTATTCAAAGCTGGGAAGATCACCAAGGAAGAAGATCGCTGACTGCAGGCCGCTGACCTGTGAACATAGCAAACGATCAAACCACTTCAAGACCGCACGATCTCAAAAAATGAAGACCGATAAAAACAACCCAAGCTTTAGTTCTTACAGTTCTTGATTATTAATGACGGGTCATGCGCCTCTATTTATAGGCAGACAGACGGATGTCGTCACCTCCCAACCAGATCACACAAGAGGAGATACAGTAACCATCCCAACCAGATCACACAAGAGGAGATCGCACGATCAAAATAAGAAACATGCTTGAGCATCAGCCAATACAGCGACAAGATTGCAATAGGGAGACCACGAAGACTGTGCGGTCTCAACGATCACTACGGTCTGACTTCCTCAGATCGCCCAGTCCACTTCTACTTCCACTTCAAAAAACAAACATTCCCCCTTGAAGTGGGAAGTGGAAGTCAGCCCAAGAAAACTCCATAACCGACTAAAAGGTCCCTTCGACAGTGGCTTCGTGAAGATGTTTGTGAATTGTCCTCGCTCCGTACATATTCAACCATCGATGATCCCCAAGCACATTCTCACATGATGCTCGATCTCGATGTGCTTGGTTCGCACGTGATAAACTAGATTATTAACCAGTTTAAGAACACTCTCATTATCACCGTGAAGCAGAGTAGGACCTTGCACCTCCTCATAGATGTCTCCCACTAGCCTCTTAAGTCAGATGGCTTCCTGAGCTGTCAAAGCCGGAGCCTTGTATTCCGCTTCCGTAGTGGAGACAGATACTGAATCCTGCTTTTTGCTGCACCACGAGATAGCTGCGGTGCCAGCCATAAAGACATACCCAGAAGTCGACTTCTGATCATCTGAATCAACTCCATAATCAGCATCTATGTAACCATGTAGACAGAAGACCGAGTCCTTCCGATAAAGGAGACCCATATCAGAGGTGGACTTCACATACTTCAGAATGCTCCTTGCTGCCACTAGATGAGGTTTCCGCGGCTCCGCCATATATCGACTTACTCTGCCTACAACATAAGCAATATCCGGCCTCGCAATCGTCAAATAAATCAGACCTCCAACCAAAGCCCGGAACACCAAGGGATCAGAAAGAACCCTTCCTTCATCCCGCCGAAGCTTCAAACCAACCTCCAGTGGAGTAGAACTACTCTTCCCCTCTCCCAAGCTGAATCAGTTTACGATTCGTTCATAGCCCTTCTGGGAAACGAGCACACCGCTCTCTTTCCTCTCCACCTCAAGACCAAGGAAATGGTGGAGCTCACCCAAATCCTTCATCTCAAACCTGATAGCTAGCTCAACCCAGAGCCTAGCTACCTCCACTTGAGAGTTCCCCATGACATTCATGTCATCCACGTACAAAAGCACCAACTTGCAGCTCCCCGGTCTTCTTTACAAACATGCTTGAATCGGAATCCAAAGCAAAATATCCGCATAATTGGAGGTATTCTGCGATCTTCCCATACCACGCCTGAGGCGCTTGCTTCAAGCCGTAAAGAGCCTTCTTGAGCTTGCAGACATGTCTTGGATGAACTTCAGAAACATAGCCAGGTGGCTGCACCATGAAGATATCCTTGTTAATCTCGTCGTAAAGAAAAGCATTCTTCACGTCAAGTTGCCAAATCTTGCATCCCTGGAAAGCTTCCAACGCTATCACCACCCGCACCGAAGTCATCTTGGCAATATGACTAAATGTCTCTTCATAATATTCATCGTACTGTTGAGAGAACCCTCAAGCTACAAAGCGAGCCTTGTACCGCTCAATGCTGTCGTAAGCCTTCTTCTTCAGCTTGTAAACCCACTTGTACGTCGCAGGAGTAATGACATTAACCTTGGGCACAAGATCTCAAATCTCATTCTTCCTGAGGGCAGTCATCTCCTCATCCATGACATCTTCCCACTCCTTGACTACAGTGGCATTTTCAAAGTAAGACGGCTCTCGCTCATCCAAGGTGCTAGCAAAGAAACATGAGACGAAGCTCACCAAGTTCCCCAATGTATACCGAGCTAGTGGAATAATAGTCCTCTTGGACCTCTGGGGGCTTTACCCTGATCCACCTCTCTTGTTGTTGCTTCTGGACTAGCTCTCCTTCTGGGCATACTTGGAGCATTGCTCCTCCTGCTTCTAGAATCTGAAGCACTTGTCCCAGAGCTAGAAATAACTTGAGCACTTGGTGAAATAGGAAACTCCACCAGAACTTCTTTAGCAGCTTCTCATTGCCCTCCATCTGACCTGCTCTCATGTAGCTCTATAGATGAGCTACCCTGGTGTGACGTCAGCTCGTCGAATACCTTATCCTTTGAGACCACATACCTTCGTGTATCGGGATCCATGCATCTCCAACCCTTCTTCCGGCCATCATAACCAATGAACACTAACTTTCTTATTTTTGCATTTAACTTCGTTCTAAGAGAATCAGGAGCATGCACATAGCAGGTAGATCTGAACACTTGAAAGTGTTCCCCACTAGGCTTCTCCTTGAATATTAACTCATGTGGATTCTTCATGCTGATAGGACTGAGCAACAACTAATTGATGACGTAGGCTACACAAGACATTCCCTCCGCCCAGAAGGACCTAGGAATGCTTTTAGCATGAATCCAACACTTGCAGGTCTCTGTTAGATGATGGATCTTCCGCTCTACAACACCATTCTGTTGTGGAGTATGTGCATAAGAGAGTTCCCTCTGGATGTCATGCTTTATGCAGAAGTTAAAGAACTCACTTGAGGTGAATTCCCCTCCATTGTCAGTTCTCAACTTCTTAATCTGCAATCTGGCCTTCCACAAGTTCCTTAAACTCCGCAAACTTCCTGAACGCCTCAGACTTCTCCTTCACAAAGTATACCCAGGTATACCTAGTGAAATCATTAATCAGGACCAGCATATACCTGCTACCTCCAAGACTGGCAGTTGCAGTAGGTCCAAACAAATCACCATGAATACACTCCAACGGTGTTTTGCATCTGGTTTGTGACTTGTCAAATGGAAGACATTGAACCTTACCAAACTAACATCCAACACAAACATGACCATTACCAAAGGACGATAGACTAGGCAGGCCAATCACCAGGCCTCTTGTTGTCATAGCCTTCAGCTTATCCATCCCAACATGCCCAAGCCTCTCATGTCAGATAGCTGCGCCGTTAGATCTCATTTTATCAACATAGGAACTTGTTGATAACACAAACAAGTTCTTCACCCTTCTTCCAACATGAGTAATGTCAGCCTTCATGCTTGACATATTTCGGAGAAACTTCACTTCTGTTGGACCAAACAGAATGTGATACCCCGCATCTACATCATTGGTCATGGAGAAGAGGTTCTTCTTCATACCCGACACATTATATACACTCCTCAAGGTGAATGGACTTTTATCACTGCCCAAAGAAATGACACACTCTTTCTCGAGTGCATGAACAGTATCATCAGCAGTAATAATCACATCATTACCTGAGTATGCTTATAGAGAAGAGAACTTTGACTCATCCCAGGTGAGGTGATGACCACACCTTGAGTCCACTATCCAATCATCCTGGTAGTTTATGGAAGACATAGCCCGAACACAAGTGTCCGTCATGAAAGCACCTCCACCACCCCAACTACCTTCAACATTGGAACCAACCTCCTCCTTTCCTCCAGCATGCCCTGACTGAAGATTAACTTTGCAGTCCCTTTTGAAGTGACCAGGATTGTTGCACCTGAAACACCTTGGCCCTTCCTTCTTCTTACCATCATGCTTAGAATCATAGCTCCTCTCCTGCCGATATGAAGTTGAAATACCATCACCTCCAGGTGACTTGTTCTTCTTGTCTCTTCTCTTCTTCCTACCAGAGTAAAGAACCTCATTTTCTCCCCCGAAGACAGATATCCCTGTCATCTGCTTAGCTAAGCTCTCCTACGAAGCAAGCAAGTTTTCCAACTCTAACTGTAATGCCCCGAATTTAATTAAAATGAACATGGTGTGCATATATCGACTGTTAGTGTGCGGATAAAGGTTATTAGGGGTGCGATTAGCGGTTTCACATTAGGTTTAATCCTAAAACCTGATCCATCCCCTCTCCTCATAACCCTCAGCCACAAATGATTCCCCCTTCCAGCAAGCGAACGACGATGCCCTCCCCTCGTGATCTCTCCTCCTCATTTCCGCGTGACCACTATTGGAGCCCCTCTCTGCCGCCGACCGGGAGAAAGGAGGACGAGCCGTATCTTTTCGACCCCTCTCCTGGTTCCAGCCACCGCCTGGATAGATCCAGATCCTATCGCCCTCATCCCCACTGCCTCATGTGCAGATCCAGTCACCTCCAATCGGCCAAAGAGGAGCCCCTAGTGCGGCCGACGGTGTCCTCAGGGAAGAAAGATGTAACAACCCTTGAATTAAGACATAATAATAATAATAGTAATAATAACAATAATAATAAATGAATAATTAAAAAGGGTTCCCCCCCCCCCATTTTAACCCAGCCGACCATCCCCCCCCCCCTCCTCTCACGATAAAAAAAAGGATTTCAGCGCTAGGGCTTTTCCGCTCCCGTGCCGCTCCCATCTCCCGCTTTCGTTTCCGCGGGCCGACGCCGCTCCCGTCTCCTGCGCTCAGCCCCGACGCCGCCGCCGCCTCCTCCCGCCGGCGCCGCCGCCTGCTCCCTCTCTTACCGTGGCCGACGCCTCCCCCTGCTTCTCCTCCCCAAGCCGGAAGCCCCCTCTCCCTCAGCTAGGGTAGCAGCTCTCCCCTCTTGTGGCCGTCAACAACTCTCCTCCTCCTCTTCCTCAAGACCGGCAGCCGCTCCGCTTCCTCCGACAACTCCTTCTCCGATTCTTCTTCATTTTGGTTGGGGATTTGCAAGAGGAAAAGCTAGGGTTTGCTTCCCTCTCCTCCTCGAGCCCGGATCTGAGTTCTTTGGGGTAAATCTCCTCTCTTTCTCCCTTATTTTAGAATTTTGCCTTGATTATTTGGGATTTTTGCGCCCCAATTTGCATTTTCAGATTTTTGTGCACGTCCTAATCGCAGAATCCTTAGGCATTCGTGCTCCCCGGCGTCGTTCGTCGCTCCAACTGGCGGAATCTCTTGAAGACCCTTCCGAATTAGGGTTTTCCTAGACTAAAGCGCCGCCAAATCTCTGGCTCTCGCGTTGTTATTCCTTCTCCCCTCACTTCGAGGGAGGTATTTTGCTAAGCTCTCTCTTTTTTAGGTTTTGTGTTAATATTAACTACTTGTGCTAGCGTGTAGGGTTTCAATATCACCCTTGTTTACGCTTAACCATGTTTAAAATAAGACCTTGAAATCTTGTTTGCGCCGCTTAACTGCCACTGCCAGCCTCAGCCTTCTCAAGTTAAGTAGAGAAACTCCTCACTTGCAAACTCATGATTTTACTTATGACAAATTCCTATATGGTAAATTTTTTCCTGTCAGATACCTGAATCCTCGATTTGATAACTTGTCTCAGTGCACTAGAATCCATGAAATTCTGCATTTAAGTCATTAATAAAGTAAGTTAACATTGAAAGGTAGCTTTTAATTGATGCAACTCCTTGACTTGGGTTCCCTCTTGAATTCCTAATGGGAACAAAGGACCGGTCATAGCGAGCTTAAATTTCTGAATCTTCTGAATCCGTACTTGAATCTGTCTGAATCATGAATCATGTGCATCAAACAAAACACCTGCACTTTCAATTGTCTCAACTTATGTTATTATTATTTAGACATTTATACTCCGGAGTAGTTTAATGTTTCAGTTCTGTTTTTACCATTTTTTGTATTTACCTGTCTTGCTAGCTTTGTTATTTACCTTGCTTTATCATAGTTCTGAGGCTTTTTCATTGTTTACTTTGGAATTTGCCTCAGCGTCCGTGATCGCGCCCCGTGGTACCTGAGCCTGCTCTGCACCCTGCTCCTGCTTCCCTGGAGGTTTCTTTTGTTAGTTGCTGTGTTAGGTTCCATGTTGTATTTCCTTTACTGTCAGTTATTTCATATTATGTAATGATTATGGTTAGCCATTTTCTCTTGTATCAAGGACAACTGTTAGGTTATTATATGTACTATCATTTTGTATCAATGCATGTTCACCCTCCCGGAGGTCTATATTACTTGTATCTGTGCTAGAAACTTCAAATGGAGTTTTTTCACATTATGCTTGCATGTTTCTTTACTTTTTTTGTGTGTTTTAAAGCTTCCGCAATAAATCAATCTGTTTTACGTAAAAGTAACTATTTTAAAACTATTTGTAGTACTTCTGCTTCCGCCTTAGCAGGCATGGATTTCTTTTCGCACATGCCTGTGGCATCACGAGCCGCCCCGAAGTGCACTCTGACTCTTGTCGAGACGGGTCGTGACAAAAGAGGAGGTCGACCGAGCCCTCCTTGCTAAGATCTGCACAAAACCGACCCTCCCCTTGCCAAAGAACTCACCTTGCCATCTCCTTCTAGCTTTTGTATGTCGTTATCCACCAAGTTTGTGGGTGGAGATTTGTCGACCATCAAGAGAAAAAGAGGAGGCCACATTGTTGAGATTCCCTTTGCCGAAAAAGCTTGGTTTACCTCGTTGTTGCCAAGTGAAGTCTTGGCCAAGAGAAAATGAGTGGAGCAAGCTAGGGATTAGGAGAGGAAGTGTGTTGCCAATGGAGTTTGAGAGCTCCCATTGACAAGCCGTCGTAGCCAACACAAGGAAACCACGTCGCGACCAATCTCCACCCAAATACTTGAGGCTTCTATGGCTGGGAAGGATTGGACGTAGGTAACGATCTCTTTCTCCCCTGGTTTAGGATTCGATTGTGCATGGAACCCGGTTTCTCTAATTTGAGAACCTGAGGCGACCACGGTTCCTAGTGAACCTCCTGGTCGATTGTGTCCGTCCCCGACATATTTTGCATTAGAAATGTCTGATGAATAATTACGGATTAGGCATGATGTGTGAAGTCTATCCGTGGTGATAAGCCCAGATCGGTGATGTTGATTGCATATTTTGAAAGTGCACAGTGTGTCTCTGAGAATCCTCTAGAAGGGGGGTGAATAGAGATTTAAATATTTTTCTATCCTAACTGTGTTCAATAATTTATTCTAAAGTATTATTGTAACGCCCCGACCCAATGGGCTTTCACCAAGTGTGCCCGGCACAGTACGTTACCGGGCTGCATCCCAAGCACCTCAAAGCCTCTCCGCGCCACTATTTATCAGCAACGACGCATTGTTGAGGCCGGGTCTTGAACCCGCAACTCAATTGGTGATGAGGAGTGGTTTGAAAACTCCTTATCAAGGAGGTTGCGGGTTCAAGACCCGGCCTCAACAATGCGCCGTTGCTGATAAATAGTGGCGCGGAGAGGCTTTGGGGTGCTTGGGCTGCAGCCCGGTAACGTACTGTGCTGGGCACACCTAGTGAAAGCCCATTGGGCCGGGGCGTTACAATAAAAAGTGCACTTTTTTTTGTGACGACCCAGGCACCAACCCACTCTGGACCACCACACAGGGCCATGACCACTGGGGTCCCACCTGGCCTCGTCCGGGCTGCAGCCCAAACACCCAACCCATCTCCCTCCACGGGCGGGTTGTTGGTGGCCACAGCCTCCCTTTGATGAGGCAAACTCGATAGTTAAGCATGCACCACGCGGACTTCCCAGGAGGTCACCCATCCCAAAACAACTCCAGCCCGAGCACGCTTAACTATGGAGTTCTTCCATTTCTCATCACCAACTGAGCTGCAGCTCAATTGGTGATGAGGAGTGGTTTGAAAACTCCTTATCAAGGAGGTTGCGGGTTCAAGACCCGGCCTCAACAATGCACCGTTGCTGATAAATAGTGGCGCGGAGAGGCTTTGGGGTGCTTGGGCTGCAGCCCGGTAACGTACTGTGCTGGGCACACCTGGTGAAAGCCCATTGGGCCGAGGCATTACATTATGCTTAACAATCCAGGCAGAATAAAGAAAGTAGAAACTTAAGTGCAGAATAAAAGAGTGGGACAGCACAGAAATTCACAGCACAGACACAATGAATTTTCTAGAGGCTCCCCAAAATGTGGGCAGTCCTCTCTTCTACCACCTGGTAGGAATGCACCACCTGTGCCTGAGTCTTTTGATCAGGAGACTCTTAGAACCAATGATCTTTTGATAAGGAGATCATGAACCACTAGATCTTTTTGTAAGGAGATCTTGAACCACTGAATTCTTTGAAGAGGGATTAATAAAACTCTTTTACAGAAATAGAAAAAGAAGGGGAAGAAGGAAGGTTAAAGGAATTCTGTTCTCAGAATTCTTATGATGGCTGTATAAAGATCATCCTATTAGTTGTCCAAGAGATCTGCTATTGATTAGCCCCTGCTTTTGATGGTGATGAATTGCAGGAGCTTTGTATTGTCAGATTCTCTCTTCTTCTTCTTCTGATTCAGACCTGGCTGCTAAAAGATGATGATGAAGAGCAGCTGTTCAGATTCTTGTTCTATCAGATGAAGAACACCAGATCTTTCTTTTCTCTTTCACAGCTCTGTATTAGGGTTCCTGAGAGAGAGGAAGACAGGAAACCCTAATTTGGGAAGAGACGACTGATTGTGATTAATGCTCTATTCTTCTCTTCCTTCTCTATCTTTTTATATCATGTCTCTATTTTGAATTTGTTTCCTTCTTAGGTAAGACCTGAAAAGGTATATCTGATAGACATTCTCTTTCCTTCCTTAATTACTTCTCGACCCGTCCAACCAGAAGTTGTATGCTTCCAAGAAAGCCTTTATCTCCTTCTTTAATGTTTCCTTCTTCTTCAGGCAATTATTAGGCCGTTGGAGAACGGTCTGAAAGATGTGGGCCATGATAGAAGCATCAGAATTACAGCTGTAAAGATTGAACTTGTACAAACTGTATTCGACGTAGCATCGAATTAACTTCCTCTCTTATCGACGCTGCTTTGAATTCATCTAAGAGCTGCGTCAATTTCTTCTGTGCTCTGACTGAACTCAGCTAGTCGACGTTGCGTCGATTACTTCTCGACGCACCCGTCGAGTTGAGTAGCATCCACTCTGACTTCCATTAACTCCGTTGAGATGAAGTCGACATTGCGTCGACTTTAGATGGCTTTGACATGTATTCCCTTCTGCGCCGAGTTTGAAGTTAGATCTGCCTCGACTTCTCAAGTTCCTTCGACAAGTCTCTGGTCCCTGCGTCGATATCTATTCAACGTAATGTCGACTAGTGTTACTTCGACAGAAGGGATCAACCACTTGGACTTCTAGTCAGAGTAGCGTCGACATGAACTCGATGTTGCGTCGAATTCCATTCGACGCCATTATTAACTTTGCCCAAATTTGCAGCTCTTTAACTGGTCTTGACACTCTAGGTTGAGTGTGACATCCTAAGAAATCTAATGACCAAATTACCCTCACTATATAATGGGTAAATTTAATCCTAGTGAATAAAATCACTTTTAATTAATTTGTTAAGTTAAATCAAGGTTTTTTCCCAACAATCTCCCCCTATTTATCTTAACAAATTTTACATTTTGTTCTAAGTGATTTTATACAAATTTTTATAAACAACAATACATTTCATACAAAATAATGCAGACATAATAAAATGACAAGCTATTTTCTCAATAATTTGTGTAACCCCAACTGTTTAAGAATAGACTGTACTTCTTTGCAAAATACTTGAGCTTTACTGCTCTTTCTCAGGAGGGGTTTTCCTTTTCCTTGAAAACATCTTGGAGATTTTTCTTTGAGCTATCTTTAGAGGCTGATCTTCATCATCTGCTGCTCCAGTATCCTCTTTCTCTTTTGACAACTCCCCCTGATCATCAACATTCTTGTCAGCTTCTTGGGGAGCTTCTTGAACAGCTGCTGTACTTATAGCTTCCATTTCCACATGCAGATTCCTCTGAATGTCTGGGGCTGGCTCCCCCTGGTTCTATGCAGTTTGCTCAAACTTCTTTGCAGTATCCTGTGCAAGCTCCCTTACTGCTTCCTGTGCATTTTTTGGGATTTCATCTATCATTTCCTCATCCGGAGGCTGCCTTTGATCTACTAGCTCCCCCTAGATCTGTGCCCCCTGAAAGGTAGTTACCTTGTCAGGGGCAGGCTCTTTATCAGCATTACCCTGATCCTGTCCACCCAACTCATGGACAGGATCCTCTTCCTCTAGAATATTCTCCCCCTTCTTGACCTTACTGGCCAGTGAGGTTGAGAAATCTTTAGTCACCATTGAGGAAGAGACAAATTCCTTCAACCCCTGAAGGGATCTCTTTGTATCCAGCATCTTAGCCTCTAATTGTGCATATTTCCTGTCAAAGCTCCTTGCCTGGTTGGCAACCATATCAGCAAAGGTGGAGGAGGCAAGAGCTAAAGCCTTAGAGATGATTTGCTCAATGTCAATTGGAGGATGAGCTGGAGGTGGAGGTGATGAAGGGAAGTCTTCTGGAATGGTAGAGAGAGGATGGTAGACATCAGGAGAGAAGTATGTTGATGATGATGGTGGTGGAGGTGGAATAAATTCAAGATCTGGTATGAGGGTGGAAGGCTGACGAGATGGCTCAGGAATTGAAGTGGATTGGGATTGTTGTTGTTGTTGTTGTTGTGTGTCTTCATGACGGGGCTCTGGAACTGTGTCCATTTGGGAAGGATCATCCCTTGGGGGATCTGGAATCTCCCTATTTGATTCTAGGTGAGGAGGAGAGGATGTAGCTTGACCAGGCTTCAAGATCTGCCTGGTCCATTTTGATCCCTATATTTATCCTTTTACCATGGGAATGGGCACTCCTTTGGACTTGCATATGTTTGGATAATGTTTGAGGAGCACTTGGCTCGTTATTCTCATATAAGCATTTTCTTTATGGGCATACGTGTGCCCAATCATCTTTAGTAGTCTTCCCCAGTTCACCTTCTTCTTAAGTACCATAATTCCCATTACTTGCAACTTCTGCTTTGGTATTGCATCATGAGCAGAGACCTTGCAGAGCATCACAATCATCTGTCACTGAAACATTGATGTCTTGGCCAGATATTGTCTCGTGGAGAGCACCATCATTTGTCACTGAAATGGTATCCTTGAATTCTGTAAGTTCTATGTCTAGAATCTTACATCGTGTGGAGATGAGCTTTGTTAATCCAGCAGACTCAAATAGGCCAAGGATGGCCTTGAAACTTTCTGCAGCCGCATTGAAGGAGTCAATGTCAACATCAAATCCCGAGTTTACCTTTGGCGGAGCCATTTGAGTTAATGTACCTGTGAACACAAAGAAAACGAGAGAGAAAGAGGCACGAAAGAGCAGGAGATTAGGAGAGTAGGAGAGCAAGAGAGCAAGAGGAAGAGAATTCGAAAACGTAAACGTTTCGATGCAGTAATTGTTTAAAAGTAGATGAATCGCCGCTACTTAGGGTTTATGTCGACGCACCATCGATATTACTTATTATTTGGCGCGCAAATCTGTGTTGAGATTGCTTCTAGATGCAATTCTGCGCGCATTGATATATCGACGTTGCGTCGACTAGTACTCGACGTAGCTTCGAGATTAGTTAGCTCCCCTAAATCGATGCAGTCCTGTCGACGTTACGTCGAGTTCCAATCGACGTGACTTCGAACTTAATCAACAATTGTTAAGCCAACGTATGCATCGATAAGATCTTGATGCTGTGTCGATAAGATCTTGACGCTGCGTCGAATTCTATTCAAATTATTTGCTCTTCGTGCTTCTCGACGCTGGCATCGAGTAGAAGTCAATGGTGCGTCGACTTCTATTCGACGCATCTCTCAATGAACACATCTATTTCGTTTAGAAGATTCTTGTTGTTTTTCCCAGCAATTTTATTTATTGAAAATAGATTATACAATTAGTTTTATAAGCCATAGAAGCAGATCAAGATAGAGTTTACTCCCTTGGATGAAGTTTGTTCCTTATCTTTGTTCTACATTTTCTTTCCCACTCAATCCTCTCCTGAGTGGGATCCTACCTACCCCTACACATGTAATTTAAATATTAGAGGTAACCTGGATAGAATGGTCTTTCATGATACCCTTTGGGATGATAAGGAATGGATCTCCCAAACCTATTATGTTGAAACTTGAAATGAGAATAAAATGTATCAACATATAACAAGTCGGCAGAGTGTCTTATTATCCTAGGTTTTACTTTACCCTGTTGTTCTTTGCAATTTTGTTTTCCTATGTTGTTCTTACCTAAGGGTTTCACCTTATTAGTTTTACCTACTCTATCTGAATAATTGTGATCCTTACTCTTAGATGGAGCATTCTTTTCATTGGGTAGATGATCACTGGGTCTAACAAAAGCCACTGGATTTTTCCAGGTAGGCTTCCTAGATGGTTCTGTGCTAGTGGAGGGTTCTGCCCCTAGTCCTAGATGATTAAACCTCATGGAGAGGTTTTCTGTGATATCCTTGAGTTTCCGACTCCTCCCATTGAGTGAGTCCTCAAAGGCCTTTGCCTTTGCTAGCTCCTCTTTTAGATTTGTATTTTCCTCTCTAAGCTTAATCAACTCTAACTCTTTATCATTCATTTCATTTGTTAGGTTTTGATTAGTTAGATGCATTTCATTTTTCTTAAGGCTCTCTAGTTCAGTTCTAGCTATGCCTAGTTCTTTTTCTACCCTAAGATGCTCAATGCAGAAATCTTTAAAGCATGATTTAAAATCTTCTGAAGTAAAATCAAATTCATCAAAATAGATGATACCTGATCATTTTCTTCATCTGATACCATCCCAAGAGCCATCATGCAGGCTGCTACTGCTTCATCTTCACTTTTAGATGAGGATGAGCTCTCCTATGCTTCTGAGTCACTCCAGGTTTCAACAATGAAACCCTTGCCTTTCTTCTTGTCCTTTCCTCTGAAGGACTTCTTCTTCTTCTTCTCTTGTCTATTGCTGCTTTTCTCCCTTTGCTCTTGTGGGCAGTCAGGAGCAATGTGCCCTGGCTTGTTGCAGGTATAGCAGATAACCTCCTTCTTTGGAGTCTTATCATACCTAGGCCTTGAGTCCCTTTATCTCCTCCTTGAGTCCTCAGTCTTTACCCACTTCTTGAATCTCTTTGCCAACAGACTGAACATTTCATCCTCTGGAGTGGAGGACTCTTCTTCGACAGCTTTTAGAGCAAGGGACCTTTGAACAGGAGCTGGAGAGGTCTCCCTTTCTTCAGCAACATCCCTGTTTTTCAGTAGCATCTCATAAGACTTAAGCTTTCCTAGCAAAGCTTCAGTTGAGATCTCTCTGTGGCATCTGGGTTCTCTGATTGCCCAGATCCTTGAATCCCATGAGCTAGGGAAGCACATGAGAATCTTATCATTAATTTCAGTCAAGGATATTTCCTTGTCTAAGCCTCTGAGCTCATTAATGATAAGACTGAGTCTGTCATACATATTGGCAACAGATTCTTCAGCCTTCTTTTGAAAATTCTCATACTGGGATATGAGAAGGGACTTTTTGTCCTTTCTTTCATCAGCACTTCCCTCGACCATTGTGGTGAGGGAATCTCAGATCTCTTTTGCTGATTGGCATTCAGCAACTTTCTGGAAAATGTCATCAGACATTATTGATACCAGAATATTCATGGCCTTAGCATCACATGCCTTGACCTTCTTCTCAGTCTTTGTCCATTCCTTTCTTGGAACAGCCTCAGTTGTTGAGGATTCTCCTTCCTTTTGTCTGACTGGAGCAGGAGGACCTGTGAGAAGAACATCATAGATATCTTCATCAATGGAATTCATGTAAAGTTTTATTCTAGCATTCCAGAGTGTGAACTTATTTAAGCTACACACTAGAGGTCTTGTTGAAGCATAATCCCTAGAACTCATTTTCTTTATAAAGTATATTTATATAAAAGAAATGAGAGTGGGAGGTCTTTTTGAACAAGGTGTTAACCTCTTAATGATCAACCTCCCTCTGATACTAATTAAAAGTGCACAGTGTGCCTCTGAGAATCCTCTAGAGGGGGGGGGGGGGGGGTGAATAGAGATTTAAATATTTTTCTATCCTAACTGTGTTCAATAATTTATTCTAAAGTATTATGCTTAACAATCCAAGCAGAGTAAAGAAAGTAGAAACTGAAGTGCAGAATAAAAGAGTGGGACATTATAGAAATTCACAGCACAGACACAATGAATTTTATAGAGGTTCCTCAAAATGTGGGTAGTCCTCTCTTCTACCACATGGTAGGAATGCACCACCTGTGCCTGAGTCTTTTGATCAGGAGACTCTTAGAACCAATAATCTTTTGATGAGGAGATCATGAACCACCAGATATTTTGGTAAGGAGATCTTGAACCACTGAATCCTTTGAAGAGGGATTAATAAAACTCTTATACAGAAATAGAAAGAGAAGGGGAAGAAGGAAGGTTAAAGGAATTCTGTTCTCAGAATTCTTATGATGGATGTATAAAGATCAGCCTATTAGTTGTCCAATAGATCTGCTATTGATTAGCCCCTACTTTTTATCGTGATGGATTGCAGGAGCTTTGTATTGTCAGATTCTCTCTTCTTCTTCTTCTGATTCAGATTTGGCTGCTAAAAGATGGTGATGAAGAGCAGCTGTTCAGATTCTTGTTCTATCAGATGAAGAACACTAGATCTTTCTTTTCTCTTTCACAACTCTATATTAGGGTTCCTGAGAGAGAGGAAGATAGGAAACCCTAATTTGAGAAGAGATGGATGATTGTGATTAATGCTCTATTCTTCTCTTCCTTCTATATCTTTATATACCATGTCTCTATTTTGAATTTGTTTCCTTCTTAGGTAAGACTTGAAAAGGTATATCTGATAGACATTCTCTTTCCTTCCTTAATTACTTCTCGACCCGTCCAACCAGAAGTCGTATGCTTCCAAGAAAGCCTTTATCTCCTTCTTTAATGTTTCCTTCTTCTTCAGGCAATTATTAGGCCGTTGGAGAACGGTCTGAAAGATGTGGGCCATGATAGAAGCATCAGAATGACAGCTGTAAAGATTGAACTTTTACAGACTGTATTCGACGTAGCGTCGAATTAACTTCCTCTCTTATCGACGCTGCTTCGAATTCATCTAAGAGCCGCGTCGATTTCTTCTGTGCTCTGACTGAACTCAGCTAGTCGACGTTGTGTCGATTACTTCTTGACGCACCCGTCGAGTTGAGTAGCATCCACTCTGACTTCCATTAACTCCGTCGAGATGAAGTCGACGTTGCGTCGACTTTAGATGGCTTTGACATGTATTCCCTTCTGCGTCGAGTTTGAAGTAGAAGCTGCGTCGGCTTCTCAAGTTCCTTCGACAAGTCTCTGGTCCCTGCGTCGATATCTATTCGACGTAACGTCGACTAGTGTTACTACGACAGAAGGGTTCAACCACTTGGACTTCTAGTCAGAGTAACATCGACATGAACTCGATGTTGCGTCGAATTCCATTCGACGCCATTATTAACTTTGCCCAAATTTGCAGCCCTTTAACCGGTCTTGACACTCTAGGTTGAGTGTGACATCCTAAGACATCTAATGACCAAATTACCCTCACTATACAATGGGTAAATTAAATCCTAGTGAATAAAATAACTTTTAATTAATTTGTTAAGTTAAATCAAGGGTTTTTCCCAACATATTTTATACCGGATAATTATCCGCGTTTCTTTTATCATGTTCACTTACGGGATGAGAATCGACGTTGGTTGAGGCTGTGAGAATCTGTGTATGACCTAGGTTGATAGTGAGACCGCATCGATTTGTGATTTGTACCTGTAAAGGAACGTGAGTGACGATGAAAGAATTGGATTATAAATCAATAATGAGGATTAGTGAATTTTAGATGTTTTGTCTCGCAAATCATTGCCATAATTATCCGCGTTGGGTGACAAGCTCCAAGTTTGGGATAAATACCATATAGAGCGATAATGTTCTATAAAGTATGTGGTGGTAAACTCTTACACATATCGATCGTAATATTAATGAAATTATCGCAAGTGACAATGGAGAATTAATTGGTCAAATCCCTCCTAATCGGGTTTTGAGCGTAGGTTGTTATGTGAGCACTCTTTATAGAATTATCTGTTATGATATCGAGTTTGAAATCGTAGGTGGTTGATGTCATCTAGTAGCTTAATAGTGTTTAATGATCTCTTGTATGATCTTATGTGAGTTGATTAGATCTCCACCCAGAATGTGTGGTAGATGTGATAACACTTGTAGCATGTCTTGCTTCTATTTTGATTATGTGATGTTTGTTTCTGATTAAGTGAACGGGACGAGGTAAAGTCGAACTCGCATAGTGTTGGTGAAATGATGATCTGAGCACCGGGAAAAGACTTAACCAAACCCACTCCATGGATGTGGCAGCATATGGTGGATCCCTTTAATATGTTGTACCATGGGAGAGACAGTGAGTCTGGCGATAGTCCGGACAAGTGAGATGCTCTGGGGACTTAGAGTTGTGTGCTCCTAGTCTTTGTTGGAGTTCCTTGAGTGCACTACTCGTATTTGGGCCTTTGATGGGCCTTTGTACCGTAGTTCCTGCTTTGAGGATATAGGTCAAGTAGGCCACTCTCCAGTCATGTTTGCTCTGATGGTTGCAGTTCTGTACCTCCCATCACAATGTTTGAGAACATGGGGCAAACTAGACTTCTGTCGCTTCTGATAAAATAGTTGTGTAACTCGGCGTAAAAAGGGCGTGTGAGTATGACGTGTCGTGTACATTGCGAGAGAGTGTCACCGTGTGTTATGTTGTGGTTTCGAGTTTCATAATATAGGATCTACTAGTGCGACCCTTGGTGCCTAGTTGTTTACCGCCTTGAATGTGGAGTTTGGATGTTTGTTTGTTATGATTTCAGTAGCCTAGGACATGCTAGTCCGCTGCTAGGAATAGAGTGCACGAGTAGAGCATTTAGTATTTAGCCCTGGTGTGCATATAAACCCCCTTTACTTTCATGCTCAACTTAGAAACATGTTTGATGATTGTGCCATATACTTTTCTGTTTGTTGCTGTGTTTTATTTGCATGTTGTGACGCGCGGATTTGTAGGACTCCTGCTCCCCGGGATCATCTAGGATGCCCGGGGAGAGGGAGATTGTTACACAGTGATTGGTCAGCGTCGGCTGACCCTCATTTTCTGCTCGTTTGTACTTTGTTGCAGGAATGTGGGCGCACTGGAAGTGCTTGCTGCCAAATAAGAAATGAGAGTGGTGGTTTAGCTTGCTGCTTGGTTTTCAAGTATTTATATGCATAGCTAGCTTTGGGATCTGCAAGTCTCTTTTGGGAGGTTGTTCCAATTTCTTTTATTTCTGGACATTTATTTGTTACAATGTAAATTTATTAATGGATAGTATATTGTAGTGGACATTCATTTCTAGTGTTTGATTTAGTTTAGCTTCCATTTATTTTAATGCACACTCTGAGATGGATGGTTGTTGATTATCATTTATTAATACTTTGATCTGTTTGCATAAGTTGTAGTGTGTGGGGCCCGGCCGGACCCATAACATACGACGAATTACAATTAGGGTGTTACAATTTGGTATCAGAGGCCTTCGGTCTCATGAGTTTTAAGTCGTGGTTCCTAGATGAACCCTTTTAATGGCTGGTGTGCACGTGCGGTTCAAACACCTTAAACACTAGAGTTTCGACTAGAAGAATGTCCACGTAAGGAATACACTGTTTTGTTTGCTTGGTATGCTAGTCTATGGACATTTTGATCATTTTTGAGTGACTGATGAGGGTAATGGATCTTCATTTCTTCAGGAAAATGCCATTAACAGTCGTGTGATGAACTTGTTTTTGCCAAAGTGTCACTTATAGAGCTTAGTCCTAAGACCGTCGTAGCAGTAATGTGTATGATGTGATGATTATGGACCTGAGTGTCCTTTGATATGCTACTTGTATGTAGTTATTTATCATAATTGATTGTTAGCTGATGTGTAGTTTGTTACCATGTGTCGTATAGGTGACTGTGTTAAAAAAGTTGAGGTCCGGAGGTGAAGTAAAATGCGGAAACACTTCACAAAATTTTCACAAGTGTAGCACAATAATGACAATAGGAAGAACGAATAGTGCTATGATATTAACTATCTCTTCACAATTTCGAGGTATACATGGAGAGACATGATTCATAAGAATCACGGAGGAGAGAAACACAAACAAAAAATACAAGCTGCTGCGACCTGACAACTTGAGATCGCCAGACCACGCGAACAGATAAGCCAGACGGTAGCCCCTGAGACTGCGCGAACAGAGTACAAGCCGCACCTGCCAGACCGCAACCACTGACTGCCCGACCTGCTGCTTTATTCCTCTGCTGAAAACAACCAGTTCACACTTCTTGATCGCCCAGACCGTAAAGTCTTGATCACAGAAGAACCCACGAACACTGAACAACGAACTGCTACCTGCTGCAGACCGCAACTCAAGATCGCCTGGACACTTAAGACCGCCTGATCAACTGAGTCCACTACACAGACCAAGAACACCTAAATACAGTCCGCCCGGACTGGTTTATTCAAAGCTGGAAGAAAGGAGACAAGCTGACCGCGAGCTGCTAGCCGCTAACCTGCGAACACACAAACCGGTCAGACAAAATCTCAAACCGCGCGACCTCAAATTGAGACCGGCACAATCAAGCCAACTTTGGTTCTTACAGTTCTCGTTATTAATGACAGGACCTGCACCCCTATTTATAGGCGAGAAGACGGATGTCGTCACCGCACAAACTGGGATACAATAACCGCCCATCAGATCGCGAGCGGTCTCACAAAAGAGACCGCCCGAGCTCAGCAAAGCTAACAGCTCCTTATTAAACCATACAGTTATCACAAACCGCCAGTTACCGCAGTCTCCATAAAGCAGACCGCCCGTTCTTACTGCATAAGCAAAGAACTTCTTTAGTAACCCAGACCGACAAGAACAACATGTCAGACCGCCCAGTCACTGCAAGAAGGCAGACCTACTTGTACATCTGGCCGACTTGAACAAGCCCCCAGAACAAACCCGCGCGAGCTGCTTGGAAACAGCGATCTCCCAGATCAGACCGCCCGGACAGAACCGCCCAGAGCACTAGCGCAGACCGCGCGGTCTCTGCGGTCTCCAACCTCCAGACCGCCCAGCACTATTCCACTTCCACTTCAAAAATTTAACACTCCCCCTTGAAGTGGGAAGTGGAAGTCAACCCAAGAAAACTCCACAATCGACCAAATGGTCCCTTCGCCAGCGGCTTAGTAAATATGTCAGCAACATTCTCCTTGCTCTGCACATGCTCCACAATCAGAGATCCCTCCAACACCTTCTCACGAATGAAATGGTGATGAATCTCTATGTGCTTCGTACGTGCGTGACAATCTGGATTGTTCACCAGTTTGAGAGCACTCTTGTTGTCACCACGTAGCAGAGTAGGACCTCGCACCTCCCTATGAATGTCCTCCACAAGCCTCCTAAGACAGATGGCTTCCTGAGCTGCCAAAGCCGAAGCTTTGTACTCTGCTTCCGTGGTAGAGACAGACACAGAATCCTGCTTCTTGCTGCACCATGATATAGCTGTAGAGCCTGTCATAAATACATACCCAGACGTCGATCTCCGATCATCCGAATCTCCTCCATAATCAGCATCCATGTACCCGTGCAAGCAAAAGCCCAAATCTCTCCCATAGAAGAGACCCAAATCCGAGGTGGATTTGACTTACTACAATATACTCCTAGCCGCCACAAGATGAGGCTTTCGAGGCTCTGCCATAAACCGACTCACCCTGCCAACTGCATAAGCAATATCTAGCCTCGTGATCGTCAAATATATCAAGCTTCCGACCAAAGCCTGAAACACCAAAGGATCGGTAAGAACCTTTCCTTCATCTCGCCGAAGATGAACTCCAACCTCCAGTGGAGTAGAGCTGCTCTTCCCCCCTTCCATGCCGAATCTCTTTACGATTTGATCTGTATAGCCCTTTTGGGAAACAAGCATACCACTCTCTTTCCTCTCCACTTCGAGTCCAAGGAAATGGTGGAGCTCACCCAAATCCTTCATCTCAAATCTGATAGCTAGCTCAGCACGAAGCCTAGCTATCTCCACTTCAGAATTCCCCATGACTATCATATCATCAAAGTACAGCAGCACCAAGAACTGAAGCTCCCCCGTCTTCTTTACAAATAAGCTTGAGTCTGAATCAGAAGCAAAATATCTGCAGAACTGGAGGTATTCTGCGATCTTTCCATACCAAGCCCAAGACGCTTGCTTCAGCCGTAAAGAGCCTTCTTGAGCTTGCAAATATATCTTGGGTGCTCTTCGGATACATACCCAGGTGGCTAATCCATGAAGATATCCTTGTCAATCTCGCCATATAAGAAAGCGTTCGTCACGTCGAGTTGCCAAATCTTCCACCCTTGGCAAGCAGCCAAAGCGATCACCACCCGGACCGAAGTCATCTTGGCAACGGGGCTAAACGTTTCTTCATAATCCTCCTCATACTTCAGAGATAAACCTCGAGCTACAAGGCGAGCCTTGTACCGCTCAATACTTCAATCAGCCTTCTTCTTCAGTTTGAAAACCCACTTGCAAGTCACCGGAGTAACCCCCTCAACCTTAGGCCCCAAGTCCCAAGTCTCATTATTCTTGAGGGCAGCCATCTCTTCATCCATGGCTCCTTCCCACTCCTTGACTCCAACGGCATTTTCATAACAAGATGGCTCTCTCTCATCCAGGGGACCTGCGAAGAAACATGAGACAAAGCTCACCAAGTCCCGCCCGTATACCGATCAGGTGGAATAATGGTCCTCTTCGACCTCCTCAGAGCTTGACTCTAAACCACCTCTTCCACTACAGCTTCTGGACTAGCTCTCCTCTCAGGTAGACATGGAGCATCGCTCCCCCTGCTTCCAGAACCTGAAGCACCTGATCCAAAGCTAGAAATATCTGGAGCACCTGGAGAAACATGTAACTCCACTAGAATTTCCCGAGCAGCTTCCTCTGGTCCACTATCTACCCTGCTTCCTTGTAAATCTACAGAAGAGATACCTTGGTATGACGTCAGCTCATCAAATACTACATCCGTAGAGACCACATATCTCTGTGTCTTGGGATCCATGCATCTCCACCCTTTCTTCCGGTCATCATAACCGACGAAGACTAGTTTCCTTGCCTTGGCATCTAGCTTCGTTCGAAGGGCATCCGGAACATGCACATAGCAGATAGAACCAAACACTCAAAAGTGTTCCACGCTTGGATTTTCCTTGAACATCAACTCATGAGGGGTCTTCATGTTGATGGGACTGAGAGGCATCCGGTTGATAACATAGGCCGCACAAGACATTCCCTCTACCCAGAAAGACTTTGGGATACTCTTGGCATGAAGCTAGCATTTGCAGGTCTATGTCAGGTGACAGATCTTCCGCTCTGCAACTCCATTCTGTTGTGGAGTGTGAGCACAAGAAAGCTCCCTTTGGATTCCATGCTTCCTGCAGAAGTTAAAGAACTCCTTGGAGGTGAACTCCCCTCAATTGTCTGTTCTGAACTTCTTCACCCACAAGTTTAGCCGACCTTCCACCAGCTCCTTGAACTCCACAAACCTCTCGAACGCCTCTGACTTCTTCTTCAGAAAATATACCCAAGTATATCTAGTGAAGTCATCAACCAAAATCAGCATATACCTGCTACCTCCAAGACTGGCAGTGTTGGTAGGTCCAAACAGATCACCATGGATACACTCCAATGGTCTTTTACATCTGCTTTGTGATTTGTCAAATGGAAAGCGTCGAGCTTTACCAAACTGACAACCTGCACAAACGTAACCATCCCCGAAAGATGACAAGCTAGGCAGGCCTTTCACCAGGCCTCTTCCCGCCATAGCTTTCAGCTTATCCATCTCAACATGCCCAAGTATTTTGTGCCAGATAGCAGCGCTGTCGTTATCCCTCATCTTATTAACATAGGAAATTGTTGAAAGAACAAACAATTCCTTCACCTGTCTCCCAACATGAGTGACCTCAGCTTTCACAGCTAAAACATTTTGGAGAAATTTCACTTCTGTTGGACCAAACAGAACGTGATAGCCAGCATCCACCGCATTGGTCACCGAGAAGAGGTTCTTCTTCATCCCCGGAACATGATAGACAATCTTCAACGTAAGAGTACCTCTATCATCATTCAATAAA
This sequence comes from Dactylorhiza incarnata, assembly GCA_033032865.1. Taxonomy (NCBI): domain Eukaryota; kingdom Viridiplantae; phylum Streptophyta; class Magnoliopsida; order Asparagales; family Orchidaceae; genus Dactylorhiza; species Dactylorhiza incarnata. Next base: position 11,115,308 of record JAWHQI010000047.1, on the reverse strand, counting down.
ACCACACCCTCCTTCTCTACTGCATGAATAACATCATCAGTCGTAATGATAGCGTCATTACCTGTATATGCCTGCAATGAGGAGAACTTCGACTCATCCCCGGTGAGGTGATGACCACACCCAGAGTCCACTATCCAATCATCCTGATAGTTGATGCAAGTCATAGCCCGAACACACGTGCCCGTCATGAATGCACCTCCACCACCCCAACTACCTTCAGAATTGGAACCAGCCTCCTCCTTCCCTGCAGCATGCCCTGGCTGAAGATTAACCTTGCAGTCCCTTTAGAAATGACCAAGCTTGGTGCACCTGAAGCATATAGGTCCTTCCTGCTTCTTCCCATCACGCTTAGGAGCATAGCTCCTCTCCTGCTGATATGAAGTAGATGAACCATCATCTTCAGATGTCTTCTTCTTCTTGTCCCATCTCTTCTTCTTGCCAGAAAAAAGAACCTCACCTTCTCCCCCAGAGACAGACATCCTAGCCATTTGCTTAGCCAAACTTTCCTGCGAAGCAAGTAAGTTCTCCAGCTCCAGCAACGAAGGCTGATTGGCCCAGCCTTGAATAGAAGTAACAAAGGCCACATACTTCCTCCGCAAGCCGTGAATTATGTGCCTCTTCAGCTTAGCTTCTGAGAAAGGCTCATCCGGGTCCAAAGCCGATATCTCTGCGCAGAGGTTCTTCATCTTCAAGAAGAACATTGAGAATGACAAATCCCCCCGAGTCGCTTTCGCCAACTCATTCTCCAAGAACTGTAGCCTAGCTACATTCTTCTTATTGAATAAGCCATCCAAGGCTGTCCAAATTTCAGCAGCTGGTCCACATCCAATGATGTGATCAAACAACTCCGGAATGATAGCTCTCTTGAGAGTGAACTCAGCCTTAGCATTCGTTCTCCTCCAAGCCTTCACAAGCTCAGCATTCCCATCAGCAGGAACAACAACTTGTCTTGTTTCTCCTCCTAGAACCTCCCACAAATCCTCGCCAAGAAGATAGCTCTCCATGCAAGACTTCCACTTCTTAAAGTTAGTCTGCGCAAGGAGCTCAATACCAAGATCTCTATCATAACCTCCTTCCATTGCTATCCCACTGATTGCTAACCACTTGAGAAACCGGAGAGAAGTATTAGCAATTTCTGCTCAGCAACCTTCCTCTGATACCATGTTAAGAAATTTGAGGTCCGGAGGTGAAGTAAAATGCGGAAAATACTTCACAAACTTTCACAAGTGTAGCACAACAATGACAATGTGAAGAACGAATAGTGCTATGATATTAACTATCTCTTCACAATTTCGAGGGATACATGGCGAGACATGATTCATAAAAATCATGGAAAAGAGAAGCACAAACACAAAATACAAGCTGCTGCGACCTGACAACTTGAGGTCGCCAGACCGCGCGAACAGACAAGCCAGACGGTAGCCCCTGAGACCGCGCGAATAGAGTACAATCCCTTTCGATTTCGGTCATGCACGCATTTTCGGTCGGGCATGCATTTTCGCCTTGGCACACGTCTTCGCCAGGCTGGGCGTTTTCTCCCATGCGCACAGACAGACGCGCTTTTCGGTCGGGCAAGTGTTTTCTCCTTGGCGTGCGTTTTCACATGGGCGCATGTTCTCGTATGGGCACGCATTTACACCTAATGTGTGTTTTCACCTGGCGCGCATTTTCATCCAAGCACGCATGTTCCCCGGGCACGTATTTTCTCTTGGGAGCACATTTTCTCTAGGGCACACATTTTAACCCGGGAACGCATTTCGTCCGGACGTGCGTTTTTGCCAGGCACGCGATTTTGGCGGGCGCTCATACTTTCACTTTTCTAGCTAGCTTCTCCATATTGTGTTGTTGGTGTTACTGAGTAAATATGCGTCCAGAGGCACTCCATGTTCGATCAACAGGCTTCCTTAGCATGCGCGAGGGGGGGGGGGTGAATAAAGATTATTACAAATTATAGAGTCCTAGCCCCTTTTTCACTCCTCAGAACGACAAAGCTTTTCTTGTTTAGGTTAGAGCTAACAGTGCGCGGTAGTGTGCTATCACGTGACTGTTGTAAACTTAAATTTCTCTCTCATGTTTCCCTCCAAGCCTCGTTACGATGCGTTATTGCCATTATAAGATTATCGCCAGACGATAAGGCTGAGTAGTCTGAGCTGATTAGCAAAGGTAGATAGTTGGGCAGCTGCTTAATTGTCGAACAATGAGCTTTAAGAAGGGCAACTGGTCTTTGTAGAATGTAATTACAACTTGTACCCCTTTAACTTTCAAAATTACAAAACCTCCTCTCAATATTTACATCTCATAACATTCATGTATAAAAGTACCCTTGGAGTAAATATTGAGGGGGGTCTTTTTATAGAGTATGTGGTGGTAAACTCTTACACATAATATCGATCGTAATATTAATGAAATTATCGCAAGTGACAGTGGAGAATTAATTGGTCAAATCCCTCCTAATCAGGTTTTGAGCGTAGGTTGTTATGTGAGCACTCTTTATGGAATTATCTGTATGATATCGAGTTTGAACTCGCAGGTGGTTGATGTCATCTAGTAGCTTAATAGTGTTTAATGATCTCTTGTATGATCTTATGTTAGTTGATTAGATCTCCACCCAGAATGTGTGGTAGATGTGATAACACTTGTAGCATGTCTTGCTTCTATTTTGATTATGTGATGTTTGTTTCTGATTAAGTGAACGGGACAAGGTAAAGTCGAACCCGCATAGTGTTGGTGAAATGATGATCTGAGCACCGGGAACAGACTTAACCAAACCCACTCCATGGATGTGGCAGCATATGGTGGATCCCTTTAATATGTTTTACCATGGGAGAGACAGTGAGTCTGGCGATAGTCCGGACAAGTGAGATGCTCCGGGGACTTAGAGTTGTGTGCTCCTAGTCTTTGTTGGAGTTCCTTGAGTGCACTACTTGTATTTGGGCCTTTGATGGTCCTTTGGACTGTAGTTCCTGCTTTGAGGATATAGGCCAAGTAGGCCAATCTCCAGTCACGTTTGCTTTGATGGTTGCAGGTCTGGACCTCCCATCACTACATTTGAGAGCGTGCGGCAAACTAGACTTCTGTCGCTTCTGATAAAATAGTTGTGTAACTCAGCGTAAAAAGGGCGTGTGAGTATGACGTGTTGTGTACATTGCGAGAGAGTGTCACCGTGTGTTATGTTGTGGTTTCGGGTTTCATAATATAGGATCTACTAGTGCGACCCTTGGTGCCTAGTTGTTTACCGCCTAGAATGTGGAGTTTCGATGTTTGCTTGTTATGATTTCAGTAGCCTAGGACATGCTAGTCCGCTACTAGGAATAAAGTGCACGAGTAGAGCATTTAGTATTTAGCCCTGGTGTGCATATAAACCCCCTTTACTTTCATGCTCAACTTAGAAACATGTTTGATGATTGTGCCATATACTTTTATGTTTGTTGCTGTGTTTTATTTGCATGTTGTGACGCGCGGATCTGTAGGACTCCTGCTCCTCGGGATCGTCTAGGATGCCCGGGGAGAGGGAGTTTGTTACACAGTGATTGGTCAGCCTCGGCTGACCCTCGTTTTCTGCTCGTTTGTACTTGGTTGCAGGAACGTGGGCGCATTGGAAGTGCTTGCTACCAAATAAGAAATGAGAGTGGTGGTATAGCTTGCTGCTTGGTTTTCAAGTATTTATATGCATAGCTAGCTTTGGGATCTGCAAGTCTCTTTTTGGAGGTTATTCCAATTTCTTTTATTTCTGGACATTTATTTGTTACAATGTAAATTTATTAATGGATAGTATATTATAGTGGACATTCATTTCTAGTGTTTGATTTAGTTTAGCTTCCATTTATTTTAATGCACACTCTGAGATGGATGGTTGTTGATTATCATTTATTAATACTTCGATCTGTTTGCATAAGTTGTAGTGTGTGGGGCCCGGCCGGACCCATAACATACGACGAATTACAATTAGGGTGTTACAATTTGGTATCAGAGGCCTTCGGTCTCATGAGTTTTAAGTTGTGGTTCGTGGATGAATCCTTTTAACGGGTGGTGTGCACGTGCGGTTCAAACACATTAAACACTAGAGTTTCGACTATAAGAATGTCCACGTAAGGAATACACTGTTTTGTTTGCTTGGTATGCCAGTCTATGGACAGTTTGATCATTTTTGAGTGACTGATGAGGGTAATGGATCTTCATTTCTTCAGGGAGATGCCATTAACAGTCGTGTGATGAACTTGTTTTTGCCAAAGTGTCACTTACAGTCCTAAGACCGTCGTAGCAGTAATGTGTAGATGTGATGATTGTGGACCTGAGTGTCCTTTGATATGCTACTTGTGTGTAGTTATTTGTCATAATTGATTGTTAGCTGATCTGTAGTTTGTTACCATGTGTCGTATAGGTGACTGTGTTAAAAAAGTTGAGGTCCGGAGGTGAAGTAAAATGCGGAAAACACTTCACAAACTTTTCACAAGTGTAGCACAACAATGACAATGGGAAGAACGAATAGTGCTATGATATTAACTATCTCTTCACAATTTCGAGGTATACATGGCGAGACATAATTCATAAGAATCACGGAGGAGAGAAGCACAAACACAAAATACAAGCTGCTGCGACCTGACAACTTGAGATCGCCGACCACACGAACAGACAAGCCAGACGATCGCCCCTGAGACCGCGCGAACAGAGTACAAGCCGCACCTGCCAAACCGCAACCACTGACCACCCGACCTGCTACTTTATTCCTCTGCTGAAAACAACCAGTTCGCACTTCTTGATCGCGCAGACTGCACAGTCTTGATCACAGAAGAACCCGCGAACACTGAACAACGAACTGCTACCTGCTGCAGACCGCAACTCAAGATCGCCTGGCCACTTAAGACCGCCTGATCAGCTGGGACGCTGTCAGTTGAGAACAAGTACACCTAAACACTGATCAGCTGGGACGCTGATCAGCTGGGACGCTTCAGGGGGTATTCATGTTTGGCTGCACAGACCAAGAACACCTAAACACAGTCTGCCCGGACTGGTTTATTCAAAGCTGGAAGAAAAGAGACAAACTGACCGCGAGTATTTAGTATTTAGCCCTGGTGTGCATATAAACCCCCTTTACTTTCATGCTCAACTTAGAAACATGTTTGATGATTGTGCCATATACTTTTATGTTTGTTGCTGTGTTTTATTTGCATGTTGTGACGCGCGGATCTGTAGGACTCCTGCTCCTCGGGATCGTCTAGGATGCCCGGGGAGAGGGAGTTTGTTACACAGTATTTGGTCAGCCTCGGCTGACCCTAGTTTTCTGCTCGTTTGTACTTGGTTGCAGGAACGTGGGCGCATTGGAAGTGCTTGCTGCCAAATAAGAAATGAGAGTGGTGGTATAGCTTGCTGCTTGGTTTTCAAGTATTTATATGCATAGCTAGCTTTGGGATCTGCAAGTCTCTTTTGGGAGGTTATTCCAATTTATTTTATTTCTGGACATTTATTTGTTACAATGTAAATTTATTAATGGATAGTATATTGTAGTGGACATTCATTTCTAGTGTTTGATTTATTTAGCTTCCATTTATTTTAATGCACACTCTGAGATGGATGGTTGTTGATTATCATTTATTAATACTTCGATCTGTTTGCATAAGTTGTAGTGTGTGGGGCCCGGCCGGACCCATAACATACGACGAATTACAATTAAGGTGTTACAATTTGGTACCAGAGGCCTTCGGTCTCATGAGTTTTAAGTTGTGGTTCGTGGATGAATCCTTTTAACGGGTGGTGTGCACGTGCGGTTCAAACACATTAAACACTAGAGTTTCGACTATAAGAATGTCCACGTAAGGAATACACTGTTTTGTTTGCTTGGTATGCCAGTCTATGGACAGTTTGATCATTTTTGAGTGACTGATGAGGGTAATGGATCTTCATTTCTTCAGGAAGATGCCATTAACAGTCGTGTGATGAACTTGTTTTTGCCAAAGTGTCACTTACAGTCCTAAGACCGTCGTAGCAGTAATGTGTATGATGTGATGATTGTGGACCTGAGTGTCCTTTGATATGCTACTTGTGTGTAGTTATTTGTCATAATTGATTGTTAGCTGATCTGTAGTTTGTTACCATGTGTCGTATATGTGACTGTGTTAAAAAAGTTGAGGTCCGGAGGTGAAGTAAAATGCGGAAAACACTTCACAAACTTTTCACAAGTGTAGCACAACAATGACAATGGGAAGAACGAATAGTGCTATGATATTAACTATCTCTTCACAATTTCGAGGTATACATGGCGAGACATGATTCATAAGAATCACGGAGGAGAGAAGCACAAACACAAAATACAAGTTGCTGCGACCTGACAACTTGAGATCGCCAGACCACACGAACAGACAAGCCAGACGGTCGCCCCTGAGACCGCGCGAACAGAGTACAAGCCGCACCTGCCAGACCGCAACCACTGACTACCCGACCTGCTACTTTATTCCTCTGCTGAAAACAACCAGTTCGCACTTCTTGATCGCGCAGACTGCACAGTCTTGATCACAGAAGAACCCGCGAACACTGAACAACGAACTGCTACCTGCTGCAGACCGCAACTCAAGATCGCCTGGCCACTTAAGACCGCCTGATCAGCCGAGTCCACTGCACAGACCAAGAACACCTAAACACAGTCCTCCCGGACTGGTTTATTCAAAGCTGGAAGAAAAGAGACAAGCTGACCGCGAGCTGCTAGCCGCTAACCTGCGAACACACAAACCGGTCAGACAAAATCTCAAACCGCGCGACCTCAAATTGAGACCGGCACAATCAAGCCAACTTTGGTTCTTAAAGTTCTCATTATTAATGACAGGCCCTGCACCCCTATTTATAGGCGAGAAGACGGATGTCGTCACAGCAAAAACTGGGATACAATAACCGCTTATCAGATCGCGAACGGTCTCACAAAACAGACCGCCAGAGCTCAGCAAAGCTAACAACTCCTTATTGAACCATACGTTTATCACAAACCGCCATGTTATTGCGGTCTCCATAAAGCAGACCGCCCGTTCTTATTGCATAAGCAAAGAACTTCTTCAGTAACCCAGACCGACAAGAACAACATGTCAGACCGCCCGATCACTGTAAGAAGGTAGACCTACTTGTACATCTGACCGACTTGAACAAGCCCACAGAACAAACCCGCGCGAGCTGCTTGGAAACAGCGATCTCCCAGATCTGACCGCCCAGACAGAACCGCCCAGAGCACCAGCGCAGACCGCGCGGTCTCTGCGGTCTCCAACCTCCAGACCGCCCAGCACTATTCCACTTCCACTTCAAAAATTTAACACTCCCCCGTGAAGTGGGAAGTGGAAGTCAACCCAAGAAAACTCCGCAATCGACCAAATGGTCCCTTCGCCAGCGGCTTAGTAAATATGTCAGCAACATTCTCCTTGCTCTGCACATGCTCCACAATCAGAGATCCCTCCAATACCTTCTCACGAATGAAATGGTGATGAATCTCTATGTGCTTCGTACGTGCGTGACAATCTGGATTGTTCACCAGTTTGAGAGCACTCTCGTTGTCACCACGTAGCAGAGTAGGACCTCGCACCTCCCTATAAATGTCCTCCACAAGCCTCCTAAGCCAGATGGCTTCCTGAGCTGCCAAAGCTGAAGTTTTGTACTCCACTTCCGTGGTAGAGACAGACACAGAATCATGCTTCTTGCTGCACCATGATATAGCTGTAGAGCCTGTCATAAAGACATACCCAGACGTCGATCACCGATCATCCAAATCTCCTCCATAATCAACATCCATGTACCCGTGCAAGCAAAAGCACAAATCTCTCACTTAGAAGAGACCCAAATCCGAGGTGGATTTGACTTACTACAATATACTCCTAGCCGCCACAAGATGAGGCTTTAGAGGCTCTGCCATAAACCGACTTACTCTGCCAGCTGCATAAGCAATATCTGGCCTCGTGATCGTCAAATATATCAAGCTTCCGACCAAAGCCCAGAACACCAAAGGATCGGTAAGAACCTTTCCTTCATCTCGCTGAAGATGAACTCCAACCTCTAGTGGAGTAGAGCTTCTCTTCCCCCTTCCATGCCGAATCTCTTTACAATTCGATCTGCATAGCCCTTTTGGGAAACAAGCATACCACTCTCTTTCCTCTCCACTTCGAGTCCAAGGAAATGGTAGAGCTCACCCAAATCCTTCATCTCAAATCTAATAGCTAGCTCAGCACGAAGCCTAGCTATCTCCACTTCAGAATTCCCCGTGACGATCATATCGTCAAAGTACAGCAACACCAAGACCTGAAGCTCCCCCGTCTTCTTTACAAATAAGCTTGAGTCTGAATCAGAAGAAAAATATCCGCAGAACTGGAGGTATTCTGTGATCTTTCCATACCACGCCCGAGGTGCTTGCTTCAAGCCGTAAAGAGCCTTCTTGAGCTTGCAAATATATCTTGGGTGCTCTTCGGATACATACCCAGGTGGCTGATCCATGGAGATATTCTTGTCAATCTCGCCATATAAGAAAGCGTTCTTCACGTCGAGTTGCCAAATCTTCCACCCTTGGCAAGCAGCCAAAGCGATCACCACCCGGACCGAAGTCATCTTGGCAATGGGGCTAAACGTTTCTTCATAATCCTCCTCATTCTTCTGAGATAAACCTCGAGCTACAAGGCGAGCCTTATACCGCTCAATACTTCCATCAGCCTTCTTCTTCAGTTTGAAAACCCACTTGCAAGTCACCAGAGTAACCCCCTCAACCTTAGGCCCCAAGTCCCAAGTCTCAGTCTTCTTGAGGGCAGCCATCTATTCATCCATGGCTCCTTCCCACTCCTTGACTCCAACGGCATTTTCATAACAAGATGGCTCTCTCTCATCCAGGGGACCTGCGAAGAAACATGAGACAAAGATCACCAAGTTCCCGCCCGTATACCGATCAGGTGGAATAATGGTCCTCTTGGACCTCCTCAGAGCTTGACTCTGAACCACCTCTTCCACTGCAGCTTCTGTACTAGCTCTCCTCTCAGGTAGACATGGAGAATCGCTCCCCCTGCTTCCAGAACCTAAAGCACCTGATCCAGAGCTAGAAATACCTGGAGCACCTGGAGAAATAGGTAACTCCACCAGAACTTCCCGAACAGCTTCCTCTGGTCCACTATCTACCCTGCTTCCTTGTAACTCTACAGAAGAGCTACCTTGGTATGATGTCAGCTCATCAAATACCACATCCCTAGAGACCACATATCTCCGTGTCTCGGGATCCATGCATCTCCATCCTTTCTTCAGATCATCATAACCGACGAAGACTAGTTTCCTTGCCTTGGCATCTAGTTTCGTTCGAAGGGCTTCCGGAACATGCACATAGCAGGTAGAACCAAACACTCAAAAGTGCTCCACGCTTGGCTTCTCCTTGAACATCAACTCATGAGGGGTCTTCATGTTGATGGGACTGAGAGGCATCCGGTTGATAACATAGGCCGCACAAGACATTCCCTCTGCCAGAAGGACTTTGGGTTACTCTTGGCATGAAAGACAAATCCCCCCGAGTCGCTTTCGCCAACTCATTCTCCAAGAACTGTAGCCTAGCTACATTCTTCTTATTGAACAAGCCATCCAAGGCTGTCCAAATTTCAGCAGTTGATCCACATCCAATGATGTGATCAAACAACTCTGGAATGATAGTTCTCTTGAGAGTGAACTCCGCTTTAGCATTCGTTCTCCTCCAAGCCTTCACAAGCTCAACATTCCCATCAGCAGGAACAACAGCTTGTCTTGTTTCTCCTCCTACAACCTCCCACAAATCCTCGCCAAGAAGATAGCTCTCCATGCAAGACTTCCACTTCTTAAAGTTAGTCTGCGTAAGGAGCTCAATACCAAGACCTCTATCATAACCTCCTTCCATTGCTATCCCATTGATTGCTAACCACTTGAGAAACCGGAGAGAAGTATCAGCAATTTCTGCTCAGCAACCTTCCTCTGATACCATGTTAAAAAAGTTGAGGTCCGGAGGTGAAGTAAAATGCGGAAAATACTTCACAAACTTTCACAAGTGTAGCACACCAATGACAATGGGAAGAACGAATAGTGCTATGATATTAACTATCTCTTCACAATTTTGAGGTATACATGGCGAGACATGATTCATAAGAATCACGGAGGAGAGAAGCACAAACACAAAATACAAGCTGCTGCGACCTGACAACTTGAGATCGCCAGACCGCGCGAATAGACAAGCCAGACTGTAGCCCCTGAGACCGCGCGAACAGAGTACAAGCCGCACCTGCCAGACCGCAACCACAGACCGCCCGACCTGCTGCTTTATTCCTCTGCTGAAAATAACCAATTCGCACTTCTTGATCGCCCAGACCACACGGTCTTGATCACAGAAGAACCCGCGAACACTGAACAATGAACATCTACCTGCTGCATACCGCAACTCAAGATCACCTGGCCACTTAAGACCGCCTGATCAACTGAGTCCACTGCGCAGACCAAGAACACCTAAACAAAGTCCGCCCGGACTAGTTTATTCAAAGCTGGAAGAAAGGAGACAAGCTAATCGGGAGCTGTTAGTCGCTAACCTGCGAGCACACAAACCGGTCAGACAAAATCTCAAACTGCGCGACCTCAAATTGAGACCGGCACAATCAAGCCAAATTTGGTTTTTACAGTTCTCATTATTAATGACGGGCCCTGCACCCCTATTTATAGGCGAGAAGACGGATGTCGTCACCGCATAAACCGGGATACAATAACCGCCCATCAGATCGCGAGCGGTCTCACAAAAGAGAATGCTCGAGCTCAGCAAAGCTAACAGCTCCTTATTGAACCATACAGTTATCACAAACCGCCCGGTTACCGCGGTCTCCATAAAGCAGACCGCCCGTTCTTATTGCATAAGCAAAGAATTTCTTCAGTAACCCAGACCGACAAGAACAACATATCAGATCGCCCGGTCACTGCAAGAAGGCAGACCTACTTGTACATCTGGCCGACTTGAAAAAGCCGCCAGAACAAACCCGCGCGAGCTGCTTGGAAACACGATCTCCCAAATCAGACCGCCCGGACAGAACCGCCCAGAGCACCAGCGCAGGCCGCGCGGTCTCTGCGGTCTCCAACCTCCAAACCGCTCAAGACTATTCCACTTCCACTTCAAAAATTTAACAGACTGGTGGTAACGATGGACCTTCTCCCCTTATGGAAGAGACCATCGACAGTGGTGCTACAACCCCTGTGTTGGACGTGGTGACTTTGTTGGAGCTTGATCACATGGTGAAAGTTAAGGGTACTGGTTGCGGATTGGACCATCCTCAACCTCATGAGTTGGGTGATGACAATGTATTTGCCCGTACTGATGCTAACCCACCATCTGCGGAGCTAATTCAGATGATTATCGAAGCTGTGGTGTTCGCACTGGATGCTCGTTCTGCACGATTAACACTTGGTGGTGCTCCTATCCTAGCACCCACTGCTACTCCAAGTGTTGTAGAGACACATGTGCATGTGAATCCACCTCCTTGTGCGGACAAGAGTGGAAGACGTAGGAAACAACCTCGTTCTGCCAATATCACACTTGTTGCTGCGAGAACTTCTATACCTAGAGATCCCCTCATATGCTTTATCTGTGGCAAGATTGGTCATATAGCACGCTCCTGCCGAAGCGGTCCCCAGAAGTCGAATGATCGAGTTGATGCACCCTCCCCTATTATGGGAGTCATAAGTAATGCAACTAAAGGGTCTATTATCTGCTACAAATGCGGTAAGGTTGGGCACATCGCCCGCTCGTGTCGTGGCAGTCGACTGAGGACCAGTAGTTTAGCGTTGGAGCCTCCCAGGACTGCAGAGCCCAACTTTGTGGTGGAAGGAAAGGTAGTGGAGTCGGGTTCGCCACACATCTATCTGCCTGAACCTTGAGCTGATGATTATAGGTTGTAAGGGATTGGCGAAATTTTGGATTATTCGAACAGAGGTAATTCATCGTCTATTTCCCTCTTTTGTTGGTTAGAATTGAAGTAGTTACTGAACTCTATTTTTGTTGAAACCAATAAATTGGCTTCTTGTGGAGTTCGGGCCCTCAACAAGTTGGGGGTGACCTCACACTTACTTCTCCCAAGGGAGAGCACTAGGTTGGAGGCATAGGAACTAGGAACCAGACCAAGGGCTTAGCGAGGAGGTCACACCACATACCCAGAAGATCTTAGAGCGCTTCCCCTTCCAAGCCAATGCTAAGCTTGGGGCACCTTTGGAGGCTCTCTTCACCCACCAAAGAAACATGGGGAGAGAGAGGTCAAAAGAAGAGATCCCTCCAAATGGTGCCCCATTAGTCCTATTTATAGATTTTTGAACTTGGTCTGCTGATAGCCACATTCTGGCCTACGAGATTACAAAAATACCCCCGGATTTGGCCTGCCAATAGGCAAATCCCGCCATTCTGAGGCAGTAAACGCAGACTGCCTCCTCTCCTCGGTGCTGGGCGAGACCGGGGGTTGGCCCCTCTCCGGCTCGCCCCTAGCTGGGGCGGGGCGAGACCGGGGGTCGGCCCCTCTCCGGGTCGCCCCCCCCCCCCCCCCCCCTGCTGGGGCGGGGGCGAGAGGAGCCTGCGAGCTCCTCCTCTCGCCCCCCTGCTGGGGTGGAGGCGAGAGGGGCCTGCGGGCTCCTCCTCTCACCTCCCTGCTGGTGCAGGGGCGATAGGGGCATGCGGCTCCTCCTCTCGCCCCCTTGCTGGGGAGGGGGCGAGAGGGGCCTGCGGGCTCTTCCTCCTCGCCACCCATGCTGGGGCGGGGGCGAGAGGGGCCTGCGAGCTATTCCTCCTCGCCCCGTGCTGGGGCAGGGGCGAGAGGGGCATGCGGGCTCTTCCTCTCGCCCCCCTTGCTGGTTGGGCGAGCGGGAGGCTCCCGCCTCCACCGCTCGCCTCCTACACGAGATGGGCGAGCGGGAGGCCTCCGCGTCCACCTCTCGCCCCCTCTCTTCCTGCCCTGGACCATGCTGGAAAATAATGTCTTAAAAGACCTCTTGGGTCCCAGGAGCCCACTCGGCGAATACAAGGTTGCACACAATCCCCGCTCTTTTCGAGCGAGTACACGCTCGGAAAGAAAAGTCCAACCCTGCATATTCGTCGAGTGGCGCTGAGTGAAATTGAGAAGACCCCACATCGTCCCGGTAAAAATTTACTCAAGCTTCCCGAGAGGCCATGCTACCCTGCCGGCTAGTGAGAGCCCGGCTAGCGGAGTCATCATGGGGGAAAAACACTTAGCCTCCCTGAGAGGTCATCCTACCCTACCGGCTAGTGAGAGCCCGGCTAGCGGAGCCACCTCGGGGGAAAAACACTTAGCCTCCCCTCGAGGCCTTTCGACCTCGCCGGCTAGCGGAGCCACCTCGGGGGAAAAACACTTAGCCTCCCCGGGAGGCCTTCCGACCTCGCCGGCTAGCGAGAGCCCGACTAGCGGAGCCACCTCGGGGGAAAAACACTTAGCCTCCCCGAGAGGCCTTACGACCTCGCCGGCTAGCGAGAGCCCGACTGGCATAGCCACCTCAGGGGAAAAACATCACTTACCCTCCCTGGGAGGTCAACCCGCCCTGCCAGCTAGATAGAGCTCGGCCAGCGGAACCATCAGAGGGGAAAAATCACTTACCCTCCCTGGGAGTTCAACCTGCCCTGTCAGCTAGAGAGAGCCCGGTCAACAAAACCATCTGAGGGGAAAATCACTTACCCCCCCTGGGAGGTCAACCTGCCCTGCCGGCTATAGAGAGCCCGGTCAGCGGAACCATCCGAGGGGAAACATCACTTTCCCTCCCTGGGAGGTCAACCGGCCCTGTTGCCTAGAGAGAGCCCGATCAACGAAACCATCCGAGGGAAAAAATCACTTACCCTCCCTGGGAGGTCAACCTGCCCTGTCGGCTAGAGAGAGCCCGATCAACAGAACCATCCGAGGGGAAAAATACTTACCTTCCCTGGGAGGTCAACCTGCCCTGCCGGCTAGAGAGAGCCCGGTCAGCGGAACCGTCCGAGGGGAAAAATATTTACCCTCCCTGGGAGGTCAACCAGCCCTGCCGGCTAGAGAGAGCCCGGTCAGCGGAACCATCTGAGGGGAAAAATCACTTACCCTCTCTGGGTGGTCAACCTGCCCTGTCGGCTAGAGAGAGTCCGGTCAGCGGAACCATCCGAGGGAAAAATCACTTACCCTCCCTGGGAAGTCAACCTGCCCTGCCGGCTAGAGAGAGCCCGGTCAGCGGAACCATATGTGGGGAAAAATCACTTACCCTCCCTGAGAGGTCAACCTGCCCTGCCAGCTAGAGAGAGTCTGGTTAGCGGAACCATCCGAGGGGAAAAATCACTTACCCTCCCTGGGAGGTCAACCTGCCCTGCCGGCTAGAGAGAGCCCGGTCAGCGGAACCATCCGAGGGGAAAAATCACTTACCCTCCCTGGGAGGTCAACCTGCCCTGCCGACTAGAGAGAGCTCGGTCAGCGGAACCATCGGAAGGGGAAAAATCACTTACCCCCTGGGAGGTCAACCTGCCCTGCCGGCTAGAGAGAGCCCGGTCAACGGAACCATCCGAGGGGAAAAATCACTTACCCTCCCGGGGAGGTCAACCTGCCCTACTGGCCAGAGAGAGCCCGGTCAGCGGAACCATCCGAGGGAAAAAATACTTACCCTCCCTGGGAGGTCAACCTGCCCTGCCGGCTAGAGAGAGCCCGGTCAGTGGAGCCATCCAAGGGAAAAATCACTTACCCTCCCTGGGAGGTCAACCTGCCCTGCCGGCTAGAGAGAGCCCGGTCAGCAGAACCATCCGAGGGGAAAAAAAATACTTACCCTCTCTGGGAGGTCAACCTGCCCTGCCGGCTAGAGAGAGCCCAGTCAGCGGAACCATCCGATGGAAAAATCACTTACCCTCCCTGGGAGGTCAACCTTCCCTACCGACTAGAGAGAGCCCGGTCAGCGGAACCATCCGAGGGAAAAATCACTTACCCTCCCTGGGAGGTCAACCTGCCCTGTCGGCTAGAGAAATCCCGGTAAGCGGAATCATCCGAGGGGAAAAATCACTTACCCTCCCTGGGAGGTCAACCTGTCCTGCCCGGCTAGAGAGAGCCCAGTCAGCAGAACCATTCGAGGGGAAAAATACTTACCCTCCCTGGGAGGTCAACCTGCCCTGCCGGCTAGAGAGAGCCCGGTCAGCGGAACCATCCGAGTGAAAAATCACTTACCCTCCGTGGGAGGTCAACCTGCCCCGCCGGCTAGAGAGAGCCTGATCAGCGGAACCATCCGAGGGAAAATCACTTACCCTCCCTGGGAGGTCAACCTACCCTGCCGGCTAGAGAGAGCCCAGTCAGTGGAACCATCCGAGGGGAAAAATCACTTACCCTCCCTGGGAGGTCAACCTGCCCTGTCGGCTCGAGAGAGCCCGGTCAGCGGAACCATCCGAGAGGAAAATTCACTTACCCTCCCTGGGAGGTCAACCTGCCCTGCCGGCTAGAGAGAGCCCTGTCAGCGGAACCATCCGAGGGGAAAATCACGTACCCTCCCTGGGAGGTCAACCTGCCCTGCCGGCTAGAGAGAGCCCGGTCAGCGGAACCATCCGAGGAAAAAAATCACTTACCCTCCCTGGGAGGTCAACCTGCCCTGCCGGGTAGAGAGAGCCCGGTCAGCGGAACCATCCGAGGGGAAAATTCACTTACCCCCCTGGGAGGTCAACCTGCCCTGCCGGCACACGACGAACAAAATGAATATAATTCGTCAAAACATCACTTATCAACTCGACGAATTCGCTGAAAACACTCGACGAATTCGGAGACCACTCAACGAGTGCGGCGAGAGCACTCGACGAATTCGCGGAGACCACTCGACGAGTGCGGCGAGTCCACTTGACGAATACACCGAGACCACTCGACGAATTTGCCGAGTCGACTCAATGAATTCACCGAGACCACTCGACGAATTCGCCAAGACCACTCGACGAAAAGGACTTGTTCTCCAGCTGCAGCACGACACACAACCTCTGATCTGTTTCTTCTCTTTAGGGCTGGACCCCAACATAAACATATCTTGCTTCCTCAAGGAAATGTGTCTTTCAAGTATGGGCATAACACGTGCAAGGTATTTCTCATCATCTGATCACCCACTCATTTTGATATTTGAAGTGATCATGAGCCCATTGTTATAGGATTAATTCATAATATAAATAATTTCTATGAATGCATGCTAATAGGCGTGCCCTAGCAACCGACGAATGGCTTAGAGTTCTTAATTGGGGGAATGTGTATGTGATTGGCGATTGTGCCACGATAACGCAACAAACATTTAGGTTTCGTTCGGTTCAACGGTTTTGAACCTAGTTTTTGGTTTTCAGAATTAATAAAACAACTTCGGGCGTTCGGTTCACAGGTGTTGGACCCGGTTTTAATTTTCGCTGAAAACTCTTTGTTTTCATAATAGGCTAAACCGAAAAAATAGGCCTTCTCCATGATTTTCACGGGTTTTGGACGGCGCAAGCGAAGGAGTGCGATTTCCTCCTTCCTCCATCGCTGTCGACCGCTGCCGCCGGAGATTTCCTCGCCGCCGGCAACTATTGCAGCTCCTTCTTCCTCACATCTCCATCTACGTGTTCCCCTCTACATGCCGATTTTTTTTTGGAAATGGACTAAACCTAGGTTTTCTGCCGCAACTTCCCCTTTCTCGCCGGCGTCCTTCCACTTTCTCGCCGGCGTCCTTCCTCTTTCTCGACGACGTCCATCCTCGTATAACAATTTTTGATATTCTTGCAGTTTTTGACTAATTTTCTCCTAAGTTTTTTACTAATTTTCTGGCGATTTCCTTTTTCTGCAAGTTTTATTCCTATTTTGCTGCACTTTTTCTACCCGATTACAGCCCTCCTTTTGTTATATTTTTATCCACCGTACATTTTCTGCAATTTTTGCATTTTTACAGGTGATTATTACAAGTGATTATTGTTGCAATTTTCTGCATTTTCTACCCGATCACAACATTTTCTGCAATTTCCTTGCCGTGATTATTTTTCAGATGAATAAAGTTTTGTTTTCAAGGATGCTAAAACTATAATACATTGCGTTTAACAAACTTCAAAATGGACAATCTGACGAGTATTTATTGAAATCGGGTCATGAATTAATTAAGAATAACTATTTCTTCTGATCTCTAATGAAGGCCTTTCTAATACTCCTTTATTTCAGTATCATTTTAGGAAGATATTCCTGCAATTTTTAAGGTTGCCGGCAAAAACAATTTTGATACTTCGAGCCATCGATATCGCGAAGCAGTTTAAAAAAGTTACGTTCTCCTGGGCGGGAAGATATGGCCTGACACGACGACGCAGCACACGATGATGCCTCCTCCAGTGGGCGATGTGAAATTTGGGTGTTTTGTACTATTATCATTTGATGTATATTTGAGAGTCATGTAGAGGACTAGTGTAGTCCTATAAACGCTTCCATTTTTGATGTCCTAAGTGGAGATTTTATACTATATGTGAATGTTGGACTTCATGCTTTCATTTCTTCACATTTATTATAGGTTGGCATTGGACAACATCATTTAAAAACATCCCCAGGTGGCACTCTATCTGTATATGAAGCACTTCAACCATTTTTCGGATTTGCTTAAAGGTCCGAAATCTGAAGGTGATGCTGTCAAAGAATCTTCGGAACTTGATCAAACATTTTAAAAAAACTTGTGCTCTCCTGCAACCGCGGATCCTCTTCATTTGGGACTTGAAATGGAGGTCCATTTCATGATATAGATGCATTCTCACTTGATCTAACGGTGTACAAAATTTTGAATGAAAAATAAAATAGAATGAAATTAGTGAATCTAGCCGGGCAAAAATGTCAGTAATTAAAAATATTTATGTGATGCAGCCTGCCATTGGTAGAAATTGGGAAGTTAGAATTCAAATATGTTCGGGAGTTGCACCTGTGACCTGGCGCCATGCCATGCAAACACACTCGTGGGTTCCAGCTGTAACAATCCTAAATTCAAATTTTGAATTGCCAATTCCTAGCCGTCCGATCGTCAATAAACAGTCATAGCCAACGACTGACAATTGCTCTCTTCGAGAGAAGAGCTCCAAAATTGG
This sequence comes from Dactylorhiza incarnata, assembly GCA_033032865.1. Classification (NCBI taxonomy): domain Eukaryota; kingdom Viridiplantae; phylum Streptophyta; class Magnoliopsida; order Asparagales; family Orchidaceae; genus Dactylorhiza; species Dactylorhiza incarnata. Next base: position 11,097,253 of record JAWHQI010000047.1, on the reverse strand, counting down.
AATTAATTAAGGGTCCCTTAATTAATGGACAAAAAATAAGGAAAGCGGGGGGAGGAAGGAGGGTCTCCCGCTCCCCGCAAATATTATTTATAACCTATCCCCCACCACCGCCAACTTTCTATCCCCAGCTCGCCGGAAAACTTTGTGCCATCCCTATTCAGAGGGCTCTCAGAAAGGAAAGGCACGGCAAGATGCGTGAGATCCTGCACATCCAGGGCGGGCAATGCGGGAACCAGATCGGCGCCAAGTTCTGGGAGGTCGTCTGCGCGGAGCACGGCGTCGACACCACCGGAAGTTACCACGGAGATACCGACCTGCAGCTTGAGCGCATCAATGTCTACTACAACGAGGCCACTTGCGGGCGCTTCGTTCCCAGGGCTGTGCTAATGGATCTGGAGCCCGGCACCATGGACAGCATCCGGACCGGCCCCTACGGCCAGGTTTTCCGCCCGGACAACTTTGTGTTCGGTCAATCCGGCGCCGGAAACAACTGGGCCAAGGGACATTACACCGAGGGCGCCGAGCTCATCGACTCCGTCCTCGACGTCGTCCGCAAAGAAGCTGAGAACTGCGACTGTCTCCAGGGTTTGTATCTTCCCGCCATGCTTTTTGTTTCTTTCTTCTTTTCTTAGTAAAAAAAAAAAACCAGAATCTCCCATGAACAATGCTTGATTCTTTCTTTATCGGGCATCTAGATCTTCATCTCAATTGTAACCCTTCAGCGGCACTTTCATATTCCAACGACAAACTTTAATTTGTTGTAATTTTTTTTTGCAGGATTCCAGGTGTGCCACTCGCTGGGAGGAGGAACAGGATCGGGCATGGGAACCCTTCTGATATCGAAGATCAGGGAGGAGTATCCGGATAGAATGATGCTAACTTTCTCGGTGTTCCCTTCGCCCAAGGTTTCCGACACTGTCGTGGAGCCGTACAATGCGACGCTCTCCGTCCACCAGCTTGTGGAGAACGCCGACGAGTGCATGGTCCTTGACAACGAGGCTCTCTATGATATCTGCTTCAGGACCCTCAAGCTCGCCACTCCCAGCTGTATGTCCTCCCTCTTCCTCTTTTTCTTCTCCCACTAGCTACATTTCCTGCGTCAATCCTTGACACGGTGTTTTTTTCCTTTTTGGGGTTGGGGGCGGAGCAGTTGGAGACCTAAACCATCTGATATCGGCGACAATGTCCGGAGTAACATGCTGCCTGAGATTCCCCGGCCAACTCAACTCCGACCTTCGCAAGCTCGCCGTGAACCTCATACCCTTCCCTCGCCTGCACTTCTTCATGGTCGGCTTCGCTCCCCTGACTTCCCGCGGATCGCAGCAGTACCGAGCCCTCACTGTTCCGGAGCTCACTCAGCAGATGTGGGCCGCCAAGAACATGATGTGCGCCGCCGACCCCAGGCACGGGCGCTACCTCACGGCATCCGCCATGTTCCGCGGCAAAATGAGCACCAAGGAGGTGGACGAGCAGATGCTGAATGTGCAGAACAAAAACTCTTCCTACTTCGTGGAGTGGATTCCCAACAATGTGAAGTCCACGGTCTGCGACATTCCGCCGACCGCTTTGAAGATGGCTTCGACCTTCATCGGAAACTCGACGTCGATACAGGAGATGTTCAGGAGGGTGAGCGAGCAGTTCACGGCGATGTTCCGGAGGAAAGCTTTCTTGCATTGGTACACCGGGGAAGGGATGGATGAGATGGAATTTACGGAGGCGGAGAGCAACATGAATGATCTGGTGTCGGAGTATCAGCAGTATCAGGATGCTACTGCGGATGAAGATTATTATGAGGATGAGGAGGAAGAGGAAGCTCCAGAAATGTGATCGTAGGTAGACTTTTTTTATGCAGTTTTCAGTTGCAGCTGACAGAATCTACTGGCCTTCATTAACTTATTTCCTGTCTGAGACTACTTTGAATGCAATTGTTTATTCAATTCATTTCTAAGGATTGTGATGAAAATTAACTCAGGCTTGTTTTGAATGATTGCAACCGGATATTTTCCATTTGGCCCAGATCGATATTCATTTCACGGTCATGATCAATCCATTCTAAATAAAAAAAATTTACATCATTGGATAAAGATTGGATAATCTCAATCATAGGTAGATACTATTCATAAACCTGCCTCCAATGGAGGGCGACTCCCATTAGGCACGGTTTTGAAATAATGTAAAAGATAGGGGTGTAGGTTTTGTTTGGGACTGGTTGGTTTCGTAGTAGTGGGAAAAATGCTTGTGCCAAAAAGATATTTTAGGGCCCGTTCGTTTGAATAGAATTGGAATTTGATATTGGAATTCGATATTGGGATTCGATATTCAGAATTGAAATTAGATTAATTTTAATTTCAACGATCGCCTAATAAACAATATAGAAGAATAATGTGAAATTAATCAATTCTTTTGTTCATTTTTTAATTAAGATTTAATCTAAGAATTGAAAAATAATATAAGGAAACTAATATTTTTTACATATATAATAAAAAATGCGCCTGTTGCAAAAAATGTACGCCCGGGCGAAATACGCTTACCCGGGCGACAATATGCGCACCCGGACGACAAAACACACGTCCGGGCGAAAAACGCGTGCCTGGGCGAAATACGCCCGCCCGGGCGAAAAACGGGCGACCGGGCGAAACATGGGCGCTCGGGAGACAAAACGTGCGCTCGGGCGACAAACAATAGCCATTCAATGTTGAAATTAAAAAAAAGGAAAAGCATGACCGCCTAACAATTTGGTCAATCGGACAAAATCCAAAATATTAAAGCGTCTCATAAATTTAAATTTTCTTCCTCCACTCCGAGTGTTCTTCTCTAATTATGGAATTTTGGTGGGAGATTTTTGCGTTCTTTCCGATTTCATTGCAATCGTGGGCGTTTCTTTAATCGCTGCATTTCGCCTAATCGTTTGTTATTTTATTCGGAGCTTTGGGAGCCAACCCGACCTCTTTCGATCGCTCTTTGGTCGGAGTACTCTTGGATTATCTTGTGCTTGCATGTGATAGTTTCTTATTGTGGATCGCTAGTTTTAGTTGCATGCGCGAGGTTGAGCGTGCACGAACGAGAGAAGTGTCGTTTTACCCGTCACTTTCATCATAGCGTGTAGGCCGGCATCAATATTTGTATCGACTTGTTGGCTGATGCACATTACTGTTTTTCCGAAAGTCCTAACAAATGCAAAATTTAGTGCTTCTTTTCTCAAAGTTGGCAACAAAAAATTCGCGATTTTAGGGATTCTCCAACATCCGCAGGCCTCTGTGATTGATGCTCAAAAATTGAATGCACAAGCGTTCTTCCTCGTGAGAGATCCTCAACGGCGCATGCTTCTCTTCCCCGCATGAGATCATTGTTGCCTGAAAAATTATCGCAGGTATTCTCTTCCCCATCCGAGATCATCGTCTACGCAACTTCGTTCTCCCCGACGATTCACCCAGCAGACTACCGAAAAATCTCAGATCTGCCCAACGCCTACTCCATTTCTTCCACGAGAAATTGAAAATATTGAATATTTTATTTTTAAAAATGATATTACACGGGGGTGTCCCTCTTTGTATAGCACAGAGGAGGAGAAAGAATTTACAATTGACGATGTGAGACTAAAAACATAAAAATTGGACGGGAGTTCAGGCGGTTACACAGGTAACTGCTCGGACTTCAGTTATACAATGGGCTTGACCGGTTACACAATGAGAAACCGCCCAGACTTAGGCTTCATTTGGCGCAGCAGGGGCGGGCGGAGACGGCGGCTGGAGACGCTCCGTCGGACTGGAGGGGGCGAGCCAAGGCTGGAAACGCTGCTTATCCGCGGCTTTTCCTCTTCGTGCGGGGCGAAACGCGGCAAACGCCGTCGGAGGGGCATTTGTTTTGCCGCCTTCCGGTGGCGTTTGCCCCAAACGGGGCGGCGAAACGCCGCTCCAAACAGAGCCTTAAACACTCAACAACACAGATTAACACAGGGCGGACACCAAGAGTAATCGCCCGTGTAAGACCCCTCACCCCCACCCTCTCAAAAATTAGGCACAAAAAGGGGATATTATCGCACAACACCGCCAATCCACAACAAAGAAGAGAATAACATAAGAGTGGAAGTATGAACGTCTCAACCCTCTCCCGTCATTTTCTTCTAACGCTACAAATCGACGATGGTGCTAGGCGAATAACTATCACATCATAATCAGGGTACACTATAAGCAGTAACGAAAGAAGTACAAGCGAAGATTAACAACCATGCTGTTGAAACCAGTAACCCGGTTTCGACGTTCGCAAGGGGGATGCAGCTAACCCTTACTTGACCTGGGCGAGACCCTTGACCAGTCACTAAGAACCAAAGAACCTTGCCCTTAAAGAACACCTAAGTCCACGAACGGACCCCTTAAGCTGCAGCGTGGAGGTCCCACCACATACCCGGAAGATCTTAGAGCGCTTCCCCTCCCAAGCCAATGCTGAGCCTGGGCACCTTGGAGGGCACTAAAGAACACCTCACCGACCACCTTCAACGTCAAGGGGAGGGGAGGGGTAGTGCTTGCTCACACGTGAGGGAGGGGGTAGGAACCAACCCTTCCCAAGGTGCCCATGGGGGTCTATTTATAGACTTTCCCAAAAATGGACTGCGGATAGCCAAAATCCTGCTATCCGCAGTCCAACCATGACCACGAACGATCAACGCATGAGGGGGAGCGAGTGGGACTCGAGATGCCCACTTCTCCCCTCACGGGAGGCCATGCCGGTCTCCCCCCAATGTACCGGGCGAGTGGGGGAATCCTTCCCACTCGCCCAAAGGGGGGTGGCGAGTGGGAGGGCCCCTCCCACTCGCCCCCAAGGTGGTCGGCGAGTGGGAGGGCTCCTCCCACTCGCCCGGCGAGTGGGAGTGCCCCTCCCACTCGCCCGGCGAGTGGGAGGGCACCTCCCACTCGCCCGGGTGAGTGGGAGGGTCTCTCCCACTCGCCTAAGGGTGATTGGCGAGTGGGAGGCCCCTCCCACTCGCCCGAAGAGAGTCGGGGGAGCGGGTGCTCCCCCCGCCTTCCCCGCGGCCTCTCTTTGCCTTGGTCGGTTTTGACCGCCCCACGTGGTCGTTTTGTCCGTCCTGGCCACCCTTGCTATCATGGCTTCATCCGGGTCGGGTCGCACCGACTCGAGAAATATGAGGGTTGTACACATGCAGTATATGACAAAAATATACGAGTAATAAGAGAAGACAGAAATAAACAACAACAACGACACGATAGCCCCATAGTCCAAGTACAATAGTCTATAGAATGTTTGGGGGCTCACAAGTTAACATGTCAAACCAGATGAAAACTAATATATAAAATGATATACAATTATAAACCTACCAAGCTAACTATAAGACAGATGGTGTTGCTAAGAGTAGCAACGATCATCAACATGCTTTCTATCTCCATGTCTTCTATTTCCATGTCGAGTCCACGTCACAACACTGGGAACACCTAGGGCTTCGACTACGTCGTCATCGACGGAGTCTCTGCCTAAAATGTTTCAACAAAAGAGCGTCAGTCAAACTAGACTGAGTGGACTTCCCGCTCCCCCAAGCCCTAACGCAACTCGTTTCGTTCGAATCTGAGGTCGTTTAGTGAAATCGACTGGTTTAGGTCACGTTGTTCGACATGGTCACCCTGAAACCACTTTTTGAGTAAATGAACTCAGAATTGAAATCAGCTAGTCGTATTAGACTCGTATGACCCATACGAGTGCAACATAATTCATTTCGTTCAAATCCGACGTCGTTAGTCAAGTTGACAAAATCAGGTCTCGTCGAATTATGTGGTGTCTCAAAAAGCGTGAGCACTTAAATACCACTCATCACATAAAACATTGACTCGCCACTCAACGACTAGGACCCACATTAACTTTGACAAGATAATTAAATCCACTCCCAGTCCCAAATGATAAAGGGGCATTGATTCCAAGGTAACTGGGTTCAGCAAATCCAAATCCCAAGGCAACTCATGGGATTATAACTACGCTAATCTAAACATAACCTAAACCAATATCTCTCCACTCACCTAAACTAGGGTTAGCTCAAGCCCTAAGCCTAACCATGGTACTCTAACCCCTGCCCCCTAATCAAAAGTACACCCAGCCACTACCTAACTGCCTGCTATCCTCCCTCACCTTACCCAGGTCACTGAAAAACCTAACCCTGATCCATCCCTACCGAGAGGAGGAGGCGGGGAGGGCTCTACCTCCCCTATTTAAGACCCCCTTGCATCCCAGATGAACTACAACATCTCCCAAACCAGAACGAACTTGGTTCTGCCACCTTGAGCCTTCGTTGGTGCCAGAGGAGACAACCCCAAGCTCCACAGCCACCTCTAGTCTCCACCATGCCACACCGACCTCGCCAACCCAGGAGGCCTCCTACATAGGTGGAATATCGCCTCCTCCCCTCCCTGGTTTCTAGATCGAGTTGCATGACGCTCCGGCCGGCGGAGCGCCGCCGTCACCCGAGCTCGGTTTCGAGCTCAGTTGGCGGCCATGCATGGAGGGCTCCTCAGGGACCCCATGGCCCTCTGGGGAGCATCACCTCGCCAGAGAGGGAGTGGCAACCCTCTCCAGGAGAATCTAAGGCGGTGGCACCGCTGGAGAGCAGAGCTCTGGTGATGCCCGTTTGATATTTCTCTGCAATGGCTCCTCCCGGTGGCTGCCAATGACACTAAGTCATCGGACCATCATCGGAAGGAGCGCCTGTCTCCGACGAGTCGGTCGGAGGCTGTGGAAAGGCCTTCGGGTGGCCGACCGGTGGTGAAGAGAGCCCGAGAACTTCAGGCCACCGCTATGCTACAGGTGTCGTTGGATCTCCTCCCTGAGAACCAACGACCCAAATATGATTAAAATCAGCTAATAATCATTAGTCCCACAATGGATCGGCAACGAGTCGTTGTGGGCCGCTGTTTATTTTCTGTTTGACTTCATCCTAGCCAGATGATTACTTCAAGATCAGTGCTAGCTCTATATTGGAGAGAAACTTGATCTAATTTAAAGGCTCAAATGACCTGTTAATAAGGAGTTCTAAATATGAATTTTGTGTCAAATTTTACAAGGATTCTAAATATAATTTTTATAAATTTTAATAAAATCATCTACTATTTATTTAAGCCTAAAAAGTGGAGTTTAGTTCAAATTAATTATAAAATCTGTTTATATAAATCTAGAAACTAAATGATGCATTTTTGGCCTTTGACCCCCAAGGATATAAATTATTAGAAAAATATTGGACTCTGTTTGTAAAACTTGAGCTATTCTGGGTGTCAAAAACTTGACTTGTTCTTCCCCAAAATATTAATTATATAACAATTTAATGGAGGCAACTTAAATAATTATCGGGTTCGAGCTACATGAAACCTGACGAAACCTGAAATTTAGGATAACTGCAAAAATAGTTGCTACGAACGCGGTGAAATTAAAATACCTCATAAGAACGGAGAAGAGAACTATGAATGCTTCCTAAGAACGGAGATGAAAACTGTGATTGCCTCCTGAGAACGAATATGAGAACTGTGAATGTCTCCTAAGAATGGAGATGAGAACTGTGAACGCCTCCTAAGAATGGAGATGAGACTGAAAATGCCTCCTGAGAACGGAGACAAGAACTTGAACTCGAGGAAATGTTTGAAGTGCATTTTCATTTCTTATGTTTATCGCTCTTTATTTACTGCACCTTTATTTACTTTTGGCTTTAGTTTATTTATGTATCACAGCTCATTATTAAGCCATATTTAGATTTAACTCCTGGGAAAAATGCCTCCTGAGAACAGAGACGAGAACTTGAACTCAAGGAAATGTTTGAAGTGCATTTCCATTTCTTCTGATCGCTCTTTATTTACTGCACCTTTATTTACTGGCTTTAGTTTATTTATGTATAAATTTAACTTGGAGATGAGGCATTGCTCAAAGAATAACCATAAATAACATTTGATCCTGAGCGTCACGCTCAATTTATTATGTTAAGAGCCCGAGCGGTGCGATCAAGCCTTATGAGTTAGATCGCTTGCCCGAATTATTTAAATGTCTAGTATGACAAGCGACTGCCATATTTGAAATGCAGGTGGCTTCTTTATATGTAAAATGCTTATAATTTGATTATTGTGGCGGGTCGGTCATGCCCACGAGTCGTTCATACCGGCGTGAACGGATTGAAGACTCTTGGGAACTAGAGAGTGTATGAATCCTGAGAGGTTATCTTATATTTTATATTACCCTATTGGGTCCCTCCGCTAGTTAGTCGAATGGTATTATCGTTGGATGTCGCTCATATCCATAAGTACACCGAGATGTACGCAAGAGCCTGGGTAGTGAGGTACGAGCATATCTAGAAGTGGAGAGACCGGTCACTGTCACCATTTTGCCGCGACGGTAAAGCCCGTAGGGTTAGCTACCCCGCTGGAAGCGAAAGTCAAACAATGTCGACATAAGGTGTTGTACCGGTTATGAACACCTATTTTGGATGCATGTAAGTTAAATGCTTAGATCGTCTGCGCTTTTCAGTTACATAGTTTGCTTAACACTGCATTTAATTCATATACTTCCAGCATTTAATACTTGCACCAGCTTTATTTATTGTTTAACTTTATATGCTTCGGCTAATGTATATTTTTCAGAGGCTCGCTCTCGTCCCCAAGCTTTATGGATCTTGGGGAGAGGGTGAAAATTCCACTAATCTTTTGACTAATGTTGTTGTTTACCTCATTTTTAGGAGTCGCTCCTGCTCGAGGCTTTGCTTGAGCTCAAGGGAGTTCCTGCGCGCGATAGAGCCAACGTCTGCTACTATAGACATGACTGCTTCGCCACTGATCCAGCCTATAAGCTGACACTCCGATGCACTGAATAACCTGGAAAGGTCCCACATACCGGGGATCCAACTTGTGGTTCCTTCCAAATCTCTTAACACCTGGCATCGGAGAAACTTTCAAGAACATCATGTCCCCAACTGCGAACTCCAAATCAACCCTTCTCTGATTAGCATACTTCTCATATCGCTCCTGAGCAACGCGAAGCTTCTCGCGGATATGAGTCACGTCAACATTCATCTCTTCCAAAGCTTCTGGACCTAACAACAGACTCTCACCAACCTCGGCCCAAAATAAGGAAGTTCGGCAATGCCTCACATACAAAGCCTCAAAGGGGGCAATCTGCAAGCTATCCTGATAACTGTTAGTATAAGCAAATTCCATCAGTCCGAGACGCGTATCCAAGCTCCACCATGATCCAAAACACAACATATGATCATATCTTTCAAAATCTGATTCACTCTTTCCGTTTGACCGTTGGTCTGAGGGTGGTAAGCGGTAGAGTATCTAAGGTCAGTGCCCAAAGTTTCCTGCAAACTCTGCCAGAAACGAGACATATATATGGTATCCCGATCTGACACAATACTCACGGGCACACCATGCAATCTGATGACCTCATCCAAATAAAGTTATGCTATTTTCTCCATAGAATAACTGGTCTTAAAAGGCACAAAGTGAGCACACTTTGTTAATCTGTCAACTATGACCCATACCGAATCATGTCCTCTGGGGGATCTCGGTAAACCCGTAATGAAGTCCATTGAAATACTCTCCCACTTCCAGCTTGGAATATCCAAAAGGTTCAATTTACCTCCTGGCCTCTTATGATCTGCCTTAACACATTGGCAAGTAAAACATTCAGAAACATATTTAGTTATATCATTCTTCATATCTGACCATCAAACAATCTGCTTCAGGTCTTTATACATCTTTGTGGAACCAGGATGATAGGAAACACTAGAATCATGTGCTTCACTACATATCTTTGTTTGAATATCCTCAAATGCGGGAATACAATACCTACCTTGATACTTCAAAGTATCTTTATCATCAATTGAAAAGTCTGGTAATTTCCCTTTCTTAGTCCTATTCTGGAGACGCTGCAAATCAAGATCTTCCTTCTGATGCAGTCTTGTAAGGGTAATCCAAGAATGCTCTTCACCTTCTAGACTCGAAGGTGCGGCACTACTACTGACTGAGATATCCATCAGCATAAACTCCTCCACTATAAGGACTGCACAGAAAGGTTGAACACATGCGCGGTCTTTCTACTCAGGGCATCTGACACCACATTAACCTTACCCGGATGGTACATGATGTCAACTTCATAATCCGCAACATACTCCAACCATCTGCGTTGGCGCAAATTTAACTCCTTCTGGGTAAAGACATACTTCAAACCTTATGATCTGTAAAAATCTTGCATGACGCTCCATAAAGAAGATGTCTCCAAAGCTTTAAGGCATAAATCACTGTTGCAAACTCTAAGTCATGCGTAGGGTAATTCCTTTCATGAACTTTCAATTGTCTTGACCCATACGCAATTATCTTTCCTTTTTGCATCAAAACACACCCGAGTCTAACATGAGATGCGTCCACATAGACGACATACTCTACTCCTTCGGTCGGCAAAGTCAGAACAGGAGCACTACACAAACGCTTCTTTAATTCCTGGAACGCCTCCTCACAGGAATCGCTCCAAACAAAGGCTGCATTCTTCTAGGTAAGCTTAGTCAGAGGTGCTGATAACACCAAAAATTCTTGCACAAACCTTCTATAGTAACCTGTCAACCCCAAGAAACTCCTTATCTCCTTAGGCATTGTAGGCGTCTTCAAATCCAAAATGATAGAAATCTTTGCTGGGTCTATTGAAATTTCATCTTTGTTCACCACATGACCCAGGAAAGACACTTGCGAAAGCCAAAATTTGCACTTACTCAATTTCACATACAACTTATGCTCTCTTAGAGTTAAAGCTGTCACTTAAAACCGAAAACCATAAACCGAATCGGAACCGAACCGGAACCGCAAAGAACCGGACCGAACCGTTTGCGAATTATTTAGGTTCCGGTTTGAATTTTGGAACCGTGAACAACATTGGTCCGGGTGTGGTTCTTTCATTTTATTATCCGGAACCGGAACCGCAATATACAAGTCTCAAGCGGTTTCAAGATTTTTAGAACCGATCCAAACCGGACCGAAGCAGAACCGAACCGCAACCCGATTATTATTATTATTATTATTATTATTATTATTATTATTATTATTATTATATTGTTATTTTGTTATAATATATCTATAATATCTATGCTTATTATTATGGGTGAAACTAGTGCGGTTTGAACCTAAACAACAATCGCAACAAATGGGGTCGGTTTTGGACTGAACAAAATAGCACCGCGCCAAAATCGTGATGTGCGGTTTGACATTGGTGCGATTTGAAGTCGGTTTTTGCGCCCGTGCCTCAGACTTTGAAGTCCCACTTGCAAAAAAAATGAACGGGTATACTTTTCCCCTCCGGTTTTTTATTTTTGACCTCCCTCATTCATTCCGTCAAGTTTGGTTTTGTTTCTAGTTGGAACCGATTGGAACCGGACCGAACCGCATAGAACCGGACCGAACCGTTAATAACCGGTTTGGTTTTGGTTTTTGTTGAACCGTAACCGGAACCGTTAACACGACGGTTTCAAAAATTATGCTGGAACCGGAACCAGAACCGGAACTGGTCAAACCAAATACGGTTTTGGTTCTAATTTGAAGAACCGTTACCTTAGCGGTTCGGTTCACGGTTTTAGTAGAACCGGAACCGAACCAGAACCGTGACAGCTCTACTTAGAGTAGACAATACTATGCGCATATGTGTAGCATGCTCCTCCGCACTTCTTAAATACACCAACACATCGTCGATGAAAACTACTACGAAATGATTTAAAAAGTCTTTGAACACTCGGTTCATCATGTCCATAAATGCAGAGGGTGCATTTGTCAAACCAAATGACATCACCAGAAATTCAAAATGACCATAACGTGAATGAAAGGCAGTCTGAGAGACGTCCGACTCACGGATCCTCAACTGATGGTAACCTGAACGAAGATCAATCTTTGAAAACACCGAACTACCACACAACTGATCAAACAAATCATCGATTCGCGGCAATGGATATCTGTTCTTGATGGTTACCTTATTCAACTCCCTATAGTCTACGCACAACCTCATAGAACCATCCTTCTTTTTCACGAACAACACTGGAGCACCCTAGGGCGAAGAACTTGGTCTACCAAATCCACACTGCAACAATTCATCTAACTGGGTACGCAACTCTTCTAACTCATGCGGGGCCATACGGTACTGTGCCTTAGCAATAAGATGAGTATCAGGCTCAAGATCAATAACAAACTCCACATCTCTCTTCGGCGGAAGACCAGGAAGACTAACAGGGAAAACATTAAGAAACTCTCGCACCACAGGAACATCCTTGATACACGGCAAACCACTAACAGTTTCTAACATAGAAACAAGGTAAGCAAAACAACCAGAATCTAAAAGTTTCCGAGCACATACCGCATAAATAATCGAGGAATCCTGGCGCGGAAAGCCATACACACTCATGGGTTGACCGTTGCCCAACTTGAAGTCCAAACACTTTACCTTGCATTGGATAACCACATCATATCTGGACAACTAGTCCATGCCCAAAATCACATCAAAATCTTCCAGGTCTAGCATCTTCAAATCAACAAACGCTAAGAAATTGCCTAAGAGGATAGGACAATTTTGGATACCCTGGTTCGACACCACGGAGTCGCCAGAAGGAAACTTAACACGAAACGCATCGCCAAATTGATCGAGGGTCAAACGATGATGCTCTACAAAAGTCCTAGTCACGAACGAGTGGGTAGCACCAAAATCGAAAAGGTCACGCGCCCAACGATTCTTTACCTTAAATTCTCCTATAAAGAATCGGGTACATAACTAGCCGAATAGAAATTGAAACTAAAGACGAAGGCTAAGAGATAAATTAAGGTCTAACCTGAAATCACCTGGGTGGAATTCTGTGCTTCTTCCCTAGTCATCACATTCAACTTGTCGTCTCCTCTATCCCGATGTTGCGGCTGCAGCGGCGACAAAGCCTGAAGTGACATTGGCTGTAGAGCAGGCTAGAAACGTGGGCATTTAGTCTTAACGCGCCCCTTATGTATGCATTGAATCACACCTTATCTTTAGACCAGCAATGTGCAATGTCATGCCCCTTTCGCTTACAGAAGGTACAGGTCAGATCTCCTCTGGGAGCACTCTGAATTTCCAACACTTGTTGTTGCTTCTAGGCTCCGAATCTCTTAAAGCATTTATCAAACGGATGGCCAGGGCGACCACAGAAACTGCAAACTTCATCACTCTTTTTCTTTGGAGCAGGGCCAGACACCTTGGGGCTTTCCCCCTCTTCGACTTTTCTCTTGTCCTTTCTCATCAACGCACCTCTATTCTTGGCGTTGTCGATGGCCTCGATTTTCAGCGCGACTTCTACTATTTCAGCATAGCTTTTAGATCTGTATGGGCTAGCCAATTGCTGAACGTCATTATGAAGTCCTCCGAGAAATCGCTTCACTCTTCCTGCCTTAGAAGCCACTAAATCTGGAGCAAATCTGCTCAACTTACTGAATTCGATCTCATACTCACTAACTGTGAGTTGCCTCTGCTTCAAGTGTAGAAAATTATTCATCAGACGGTCTTCCTCGACCGACGGCAGGAACTTCTTCAGCAACATCGCCTTAAATGACTCCCACGAACATCCGTCTACGAGGCTCTCTCTCTCCCTGATCCACCAGCTCTTAGCAAGTCCTTTTAGCTGGTAAGCAACAACCATCAGCCTTTGGCCCGCAGAGATTCCTGAGTACGAAAACATCTCCTCAATGGCAACTAACCAGTCATCCAACGCCATGAAATTGGCTCTTTCGTCATACGTAGGAGGTCCTAATCGCTGGAAATGCGATATAAAGTTCATCTCTAGTGGCAGCAGAACTGGAAGCACCAGAGGAGTGGGAGGAACAGACACAGTCTGACCCACTGCAGGGTCTTGCACTATAGGCTGCTACACATCGACGATAATCAACAACGATTGGATCTGTGATTGCATCGCAACCAATTGCCTTGACAGAGCCTCATTACTCTATCGCAGACTCTCGATCATGGCTTCACTCTGCGCACCCGAAGACTCACCCTGCGTTTGGAGAGTCAACCTCGTCGCAACACGCCTCAGCGACATATCTATAAATATGAACAAACGACTCATCAAAACCCTAGCTTGGAACTAGAACTACTCAACTTAGCTCGAACTAAACAGGAAAAGACACTTGCTCTAGCTACTACCTTGCTCTGGGATTTTATATAAATGATGTTATGCTTTAACTTAGGATGATATATTATCATCCTTTGACTCTTGTGTATATCACATGCATGCATGAATGTTTAAATATTCTTTTCAAATCACGTGTGTACGATTGTCATCATATAAATCTTTAGCTTGGCACGGGTGTTGTATGCAATATTATGATGTTCATGTTCTGCTATGCATTCAAAGAAAAGCCTTAATGCATGTTATGAGCGGCATACGCATGAAATATTATGTACCCCATAATACATAATATCGCATGCAACAAAAAGGAAAATCTAATGGGCATCCATGTGATGATTGGTATGTATCCCATAACAGTCGCATGTTGCCTCCTATGAGGATCCATATACAATCACATATTATGCATCTCATACTACATAATATGTCTCGTATACTTCTTATCATGCTTATGAGTGTAGTGTTCATGCTTCAGCCAAGACGTACGGATGACACTTCGGTGTGTGTATGCAATGAGACAAGGTGATTAACACCTGATCAGAAAAAGTCGTTCGACTAATTTGTCAAACAAACCTCCCTCTGATACCAACTGTCTCAACCCGCATTTTCTCAATATATAAAAATATATTATCAGAGTAAGAGAAAATACGCGTCATGATGCCACTTTGTGCAGGGGACAACTGCAAATGCTCAGGCAGCTCTACCTCCAATATTTCTTTGGAAAGTCATGAACTTGAGTTTAAAATATAGTTTAAGTTTAAGGTTTTCAATCACCGTGTCCCTCAGTTTAATGGACCAACTAGTCCATAAATAAGAAAGTATAAATTTACGCAGCGGAAAATACATAATTTACTTTAATTTACCCTACATGAGCATGATGAGCAAATCAACATTCTGATGATATGCGACTTCTAGATTTAGTATAAGTACGAAAGGTTTCTTTTACGAGCTTCAAAATAGAGTGATAATAGTTTAAAAAGAGATGTCATGTAGGAAGAATTATGTTTTTTTGTATATAAAATAACTATCATGCATCCTAACATAAAACCTTCTCATAGAACATTTGCACTAACAGCAAACAACGGTAGTAGTATATAAATAGCAAGACAATGTCTATCACAAAAGAAAATTTAGGATATGGGCGTCAACATACTGACACGAACCCATATCCTTAACAAGTTCTAAAGACAACAATAGTCTACCTCCTAGAGCGAGAGTAAAGAAAACACTACAACAATCCGAAAAAAAAAACAGATCTCGATCAGCTCCACCTGCTACTGATCCGAACCTGAGGCATTCAAAAGAAAAGAATGTCTCAGCACGAATGCATGAAAAGACATCACATAATCAAGAGTAAGAGAAATCTTAACAGGATAAAAGGTTACCGACCCACCAAGAATAGTTGTAAAACATCAACAAATCTAATAAAGAAGTATTAGCATCAAAAGTGAAGACTGACACAAAGTGCGGTCAAATTTGCATATCAATATCCAAAGAGGAAAAAGTGTCAAATTGCCCAAGAAGTAAATCACTAGCTCAGCCATAAAACGGTACCGAGGCGGTGGCTATCTTTCCAACCAAACATCAGACCAAACATCCAAGGCACAAAAGCACTGTGGCGGTGGTTATAGCCCACCAACCAACAGTCTACACGTCCACGGAAAAGAAAACATGCATTGTGGTAGTGGCCTCATTGTCCAACTACACCAACAGTCTAAAAATAACCGACTGGGAAATAGAGATTCACATCATCTTGACCAAAACAGACACAACAGAAAAACTCGGAGAAAACTCCCAGGAAAACCACCTTCACAACAAACTCATCGGAAGCGATCGACGAAACCAAGGTATACTCGACGAATTCGTCGAAATGACTCGACGAATCCCAAGGACACTCGACGAATTCGTCAAAACTCATTCGACGAATTTTGGCCCGCTACTCGGCGATTCTATCCTAACTAATTCGACATATTACACGAATACACTCAACGAATACCTTTCCACCCGACGAATTCGTTGTATTACACTCGACGAATTTCCCTAAAACTTCTGGACGAATTCTACTTTAGCCCAATCGACGTGCTCTACAAGACTACTGCAGAAATTTTGCTTAAAATAACTGAACACTTTACATATCATCTCTCTAAGAGGGCAATTAACAGTAAAAGGGAAAAAGAGCGTGCAAGAGAGGTTTAGTCCACCATTTGCCTAGTTTTCATCGGAAACGTCTTCCGAACAACCCCTCTCCGTAGATCGGCCCAAAAGAAGACACGAGGAGGGAGAATCTACAGAAAATGGTCAAAAAGGAGGTTAGGAACGAAAACCCTAGCGCGAGAAAGTCCAAGAAACGGGAAATACTCACCACGAACGCTTAGCTCTCGCCGAGAGCTTTCCGGATCTATGCTCGGTTGAAAATTCCGTCCACCGGAGCTTCGCCGACGACGGTCGCAAGGTTCACGAACCAACGTTTCTCTCTCTCTCTCTCTCTCTCTCTCTCTCTCTCATGCTCTGTTTCAGCCGAACAAAAGAAATGGAGAAGAAGGGGAGGATGCCGTATTTATATATAATAATAATAATCATCATCATCATAATCATAATAATAATAATAATAATAATAGTAGAAATATAATAGTAATCCTATAAAAAACCTTTCAACGAATCCTATAAAAAATAATAATAATAATAATAATATTATTATTATTATTATTATATAATAAAATCATTCAACCATTCGATGAAATGAGCATTTAACGATTCGTTGAATCATTAGCTTTATTTTATTAATTTCTTTATATATAATAATATTAATAATAAGTATAATAGTAAATATATAATAATATTATATTAATATAAAAAATTAAATGAACGCCGAAGTCGACGAAAATCGCACCTAAGGTGAACGCCGGCACTATGAATCCATCGGCGAAGTCAAAACCAAAATTCGACGTGTCGTTCTCAAGATATAAAATTCCAAAGTTTACGGCGAACGTTAAATATACAAATCTTCTACAAATCATCGAGGCTTTAATATCGCTCGGATCGCCACGAAATTTTTAGGGGGTCTTTCTAAAATTAAATAATTTAATTTCCTAACGTAAAATTTTTCAATCCTGGTTGTTTCAAAATTTGGTCGACTTGACCGAACGGACGCGAAAACGCGCAAACGACGGCGCACTGTTAACTCCGCACTAACATAACGCTCTTACGTCATTATGACGACATCAATGGGTTTAAAATATTTGCCGAAAATTCAGGGGCGTTACAAGGGCCAAGACCGTTTTATCTGTTGTCGGATATCTGGTCTCGGTGTTTGTGAGGATTTTGCTGAGATAGTAGATTGGTCATTGGATTCCTCTCTCGTCCTTTACAAGCACCGAACTGAGAGCTGCGGGAGATATCGCCAAATACATAAATAAGATTTCTCCGTGGTGGGTTTTGACATGAGCGGCGGTGTAGCCAAGTATTGCTTGAGGTGTTGGAATGTCGCCTGACACTGATCAGTCCACTGGAATCTTGTGTTGCGGGGCCTCCAGAGGACCTTGAAGAAGGGGAGGTATTTGTCTCCCGCTCGGGCCAAAAAACGTGAGAGTGTTGTGATTCTGTCGTTCAAACGCTGCACTTCCTTGATAGAACGTGGGATCACAATGTCTTCTAGAGCTTTTATCTTCTCGGGATTTGCTTCGATTCCCAGACGAGTTATTAGGAAGCCTAGGAACTTTCCCGTCGTAACGCCGAATGCGCACCGTTGGACGCTTTCTACCAACATATCGTCGACATAAACCTCCATTGATTTCCCGATAAAGTCCTTGAATATTTTGTTCATCAACCTTTGGTATGTCGCTCCAGCGTTCTTGAGGCCAAAAAGCATCACCTTGTAGCAGTAGACTCTTTTATCCATCCTGAAGGTCGTGTGCTCCTCATCGGCTAGGTTCATCCGGATCTGATTATATCCGGAGTAGGCATCCATGAAGCTGAGGAGTTCGTGTCTGGTTGTAGCGTCCACGAGCTGATCGATTCTCGGGAGCAGTAAACTGTCTTTCGGACACGCTTGGTTGAGATTACTATAGTCAACGCACATCCTCCATTTCACGGAGGCTTTCTTTACCATGACTACGTTTGCTAGTCATGTCGGGTATTCGACCTCGCTGATGAACTTCACGTCAAGGAGCTTGGCCACCTCTTCATCGATGGCTTGCAATCGTTCGGGGGTGAAATTTCTCTTCTTCTAGATGACTAGTCGGCAAGAGGGTTAATACTTAGGGAGTGAAAATCACTTCGGGGTCCAATCCTGGCATGTCCTCCGGACTCCAAGCAAAAATATCTTTGTTTGTGTGCAGTAGAGTCATGTACTGTTCTACTTCTTCAGGGGGTAGGAGAGATCCAACCCGCACCGTCCGGGAAGTGTTTTGTGGAGAAAGGGTTATATCCACTAGGCCTTCAACGGGGGCTCCTCGTTGCAGTTTGGCTTCGTCTCGCAGGTCGAAGTTATCAATGTTGAGAGTGGTTGCCTGAGTTGGTTGAGCATGCTCCAGGTGGTATGCCCTGCCTTTCTCTTGATTGCCCCGAGCGATCCCTATCCCGCAAGGAGTTGGGAATTTAATGTCAAATGTGGAATGGATGGGATTGCTCCGAAAATTGATTGAAGTGGCCTTCCGAATACGGAATTGTAGTGCGAGCTGAAGTCTATGACCATAAACTAAACGTCGTGCGTAGCTTGCCTTGGGAGCTCACCCAACGTGACCTGGAGAGAGATCAGTCCTAGAGCCGGAACAGGGTGGTTATCTATGTCGTAGAATAGTTCTTCTGCAGGGGTGAGATTTTCCTTGGCAAGCTTGAAAGCATGAAATGCGAAGAGAGATAAGATATTGATCGAACACCCTCTATCCACCAGGATTCTCCTAACTAGGTAACATGGATTGCCAATCCTGGCACTTATCACCAGTGGGTCTTGATGTGGAGATTGCACTTCTCGCAGGTCTTCTTCCCCAAAGATGATAGTCGTATCTAGTCTGAACTTTTTATTGTTATGCTTTCCTTCGAGCTCCTCCACATGGAGCACCCGAGTTACTTGGTCGGGGGATTCAACGATGGTCCTCACTCTCTTTGTCATGGTCTCTAGTCACGAGTATCGTTGTGCAGGGGATACTGTCTTCTGAATCTTCAGAACTTTGGGAACCTGTTCCCACGGACGGCATCAAACCGTTGCGGTCTACTCGAGGCTCCTAAAACCGGTCTAGAATGACCGTCTTAGCCCGGGAGCGGACGAGCGTGCAATCAGTCACAGAATTTTGAGACGGTTGGCAAAAGATCCCTTTTTATCATGGAAAACCCCGGAAAGAGGTGAAAAACCACGTAGTTGGTTCAGATCCAACCTAACTTCATTATCAGTTGCTTCTTTACAAGGCTTTGGTTAGTAATCGAGGGCGACAGGCTGCTCCTCGTTACAACTTGTGGGGAGAGAGAGAAGCATTTGTAAGGTGACAGGCCACTGCTCTCGAAGCTGAGCCTTCTTCTTGGCCGCGGTGGGGAGCACCGTGCTCTAGGGTTCGGACAACCGTCCGCTTGCTCTTGGGATGTCAAGGGGTGCATTCTGAACTTTTAAATCTCTTCGGAGTTGGGTGGCGGTGTCTGAAGCGTGAAGCTTACCGTTTACTTGGAGGTGCCGATCGTTGAGCGCTCCGTGCTTGAAAGAAAGCTTGGAGGAAGATGGAGATCTCTGAGCCGTCTTCGAAGTGCTTGAAGATTCTTCCAGCTTTCCTTCGAAGATGATGAAGATCTTCAAGGAGTGCTCTCTCTCTCTCTCTTGCACTTAGGAGGAAAAGAGGGAGGAGAGAAAGATCCAAATGAGAGAAGCTTTGTGGTTCTAGTTATAGGCCCCAGAGGTGATTACGGTAGTTATGCGGTTATTCACAGGCCGTAACCACCATAATTGCTATTTGCAGCCCGGTCTTATAAAGTTTAAGATGTGCATTATTTGGGTATTTTTCTATACGCAACCCGATGCATTTTTGGATAAACGCACCCACCCATGATGGGTGGTTACTCGGGAGGTTACACGTGTGGTTACCCGCCAATCAGAGGGTGGAGACTTCGTGGAACGATCGTGCGATCACGATTGAAGGCCCGGTCGGCGACGCGGGGAAACGGTCGGCGGCGAGGAGGCCAACCGGCGGTGGGATCCGACCGGCCGAGGATGGCCGGCCAAGGGTGGTAGGCCGCGAGCGCCACGCGGCCGCGCGACCTATGGCCGCAAGCAGTGTGCGTGCGGCCATGCTCGGCCATGTGGCCGGTCGCGAGGCCGGTCGTGGGGCTCGCGAGCGGCCCCCCGGACGGCTGTGGCCCCGCACCGCCGCAAGGCGTGCGACGACTGGCCACAGGGTCGAGCATGGTTGCACGCCCACCACGTGCAGCCATAGGGCGCACGACTGCGTGGCGCTTGTGGTCAGCTACCCTTGGCCGGTCGTCCTCCCTTCGCCGTCCGGATCCCACCGCCGGTTGGCCTCCTCGCCGCCGGTCGGTTCCCCGCGTCGCCGGTCGGGCCTTCAATCGTGATCGCACGATTGTTCCACGAAGTCTCCACCCTCCGATTGGCGGGTAACCACCCGTGTAACCTCTCGAGTAACCACTCATCATGGGTGGGTGCATTTATACGAAAACGCATCGAGTTGCGTATAGAAAAATACCCAAATATTACACGTCTTAAACTATATAAGACAGGGCTGCAAATAACAATTGTGGTGGTTACGACATGCGAATAACCGTATAATTACTGTAACTACCTTTGGGGCCTATAAATAGAACCCCAAGGCTTCTCTCATTTGGATCTCTCTCCTCCCTCCTTTCCTCCTAAGTGCAAGAGAGAGAGAGAGCACTCCTTGAAGATCTTCATCATCTTCAAAGGAAACCTGGAAGAATCTTCAAGCACTTCGAAAACGGCTCAGGGATCTCCATCTTCCTCCAAGCTTCCTTTCAAGCACGGAGCGCTCAACGATCGTCACCTCCAAGTAAACGACAATCTTCACGCTTCAGACACCGCCACCCAACTCCAAAGGGATTCAAAAGTTCAGAACGTACCCCTTGACATCCCAAGAGCAAGCGGAAGGTCGTCCAAACCCCAGAGCACGGTGCTCCCGACCGCGGCCAAGAAGAAGGCTTAGCTTCGAGAGCGGTAGCCTGTCACCCTCTGAATGTTTCTCTCTCTCCCCCACAAAAGTTGTAACGAGGAGCGGTTTGTCGCCCTCGATTCCTAACCAAAGCCCTGTAAAGAAGCAACTGATAGTGAAGTTAGGTTGACTCTGAACCAACCGTGTGATTTTTCACCTCTTTCCGAAGTTTTCCACGATAAAAAAGATCTCTTGCCAACCATCTTGAAATTTTGTGACTGATTGCGCACTCGTCCGCTCCCGGACTAAGTCATTCTAAACCGGTTTTTATGCCTCGAGTAGACCGCAACAAGAACAAAATACGATAAATTATTAAACAGTGCTAAACCAGAATGCTTTCCGGATCCGATTATGGAAACTCAAATATGCTCATAAATATATAAAGGAGGAAAATTCTAAACCATTTTTTTATTTCAATTGCATGATAATGCATACATAATTTTGATTTTATACACACCATGAAAAAAAAACTTGATAAAAGCCGTCAACATTTCTGTAGATTGTCATACCTAGCAAACTATAGCTCTGAGGCCCATTTGGTGACAATGTCGGCGAGAGGTCTTGAAATGTATGGTTGATTGGCTGTTTTCAAAAGCTGAAGGTGCTAGAGAGGGGGCGCCATTGAACTGAAGTCTCTCCCATAATTCCAAACAGTATGTTTTCCAAAAACCAATTCTTTCATTCCGGCGCTCATAAGTCACAAGTATATTGCGAGCTCATAGGATGTAGTTTCAGTGTTTCACGGATAAAAAAGGAACAAAATTTGGTTAGATAATTTTTTAGAGCAAAGGAATTTTCAGAAGTAATTTTTGTCGTTCAGTTATTACATATCGAATCCTGTGAATAGACAAAAAATAGATGAAAGAATTAAAATTACTGAAATACTAGATCAAGAAACAGTGAAACCCTAAACGGGAGGTAGGAGCAGCTCGCCGGCGGCGCTGCTCAGGAAGTGAAGAGGCGCTTCGCACGCCCGGTGCCGTCGGTCATCAACCGTCGAGCTAGGGTAGAAAGTCATGCAACGTGAGAAGGGAGCCGCATTGTTCCACTGGTTCGTGCAGCCGTGAGAAGTAATCAAGGAACGAAGGAAATTAGGAAAAATCATTATTTTTAAGTCCTTTTTTACATGTTTTTAAAATTAAACAATAAGATATATTATAAGATATATATATATTATAATCATTGCGGTGCGGTTTATTCGATTTTGTCAAGGCAAAAAAGAATCGCACCGCAAACCATGTGGTTTTCCAATAATCAAAACTGTAACACAACCAAACCGTTCGGTGCGGTTCAAAATTGGTGCGATGTTGCGGTTTTTTGCGGTTCGATTTTTAGCTTTAAGGCCTAGCCATTGCCCTCCCAAACGAACCCTATATCTCAGTCCAAAATAACGGCCTTGTTTCAACGGGGATTATCTTTTCTCATATGGATGTAGAAAAAGCTTCTTCTTTATCCATTTCAATCTTCTTTACACCTCTCCATTATGATCTACACGTTTGAAACAGATAAATAATAAGGAAAGAAGCAGGTCAAATGTTTAGCATTGTTGCGGGTCGCTTAGCGCTCTCCCGGTCCGAAAAATCGAACCGCCTTAGCTTGAGAGTGAGTCAAGCGTACAAACATTCAAAAGAGAACCAACAACAGAGATGACAAGACTTTTTACGTGGAAAAAAAAACGGAAATGGAAAAAATCACGGGGTCGGTTCGGTGTCGGTTCGGTGTCGACCAAATTCACTAGTTTGCTTGAGGTTACAAGTGTTAGAATATTCGAGAGGGTGACAGACCGCCGCTTCGATTACAAGTACTTGAAAAAAAAAAGATGCAAAGTCTTTCTCGGCTCCCGCAGGAGCGGCTTCGAGAGCAGGCACTGAGGAAGGCGTTGTAACAGGCATTGTGGAAAGCTAAGTACACACTTGAGAAGACACTAGAGAAGAAACTTGAGTAGATCGATCTTTGAAGGAGATCTCCAAGTCGCTCTTGAGGAAGACTTGAGGACCGAATAAGGTCTTCAACTCCGAAGGAGATCTCAGAGCGGTCTTCGCCAGAAAACCTCAGACTTCTTTTCTTGGTTGCTTATCTTCAAATGAAAGTCTATGGGCCTTTCTATAGTTTTTCTGGGGGCGCATTGGTAATTGCGTCGTCTTGGAATTTGAATTGGCGAATGAGATTGCACGATTCTGGTCACCTGGATCACCATTTTTTGGAAAAAACGATGATGCCCCATGGGCCATCCGGGAAACTCGGGCGTACTGGGTAGGCTCGTCAGAGGAGACAGCGGTGGCGCGTATCCAGAGTATACGAGGCGCGCGCGCGCTTGACGATGGGAACGCACTGGGAGTGCGCAAGTTTAGTCTTGCGGTTTATTGTTCTGAATGAGAGAGAAACAAAAAATACAGATCATTGATAGAAGCGGCGCAGATTCTGCGCGTTCTAGGTTTGAGGGAGTATCCTCCCGTCTGGGGCCCTCAGCCTGTATGTTCCAGGCTTTAAGGTCGTGGTGACGACGAATGGTCCTTCCCATGTTGGAGAGAGCTTGTCTTTTAGGGGTCCCTTGCCTGCTTCTTTGATATTTTGGAGAACTGGTCCCCGATGTTGATCGGCTTTGACTTTACCCTTCTATCGTAGAACCTGGTCATGTGATTCTGATATGCAGTGATTCGTTGCACGAACCTGTCTCTGACTTCCATGACCAAGTCTAGGTTGCCCGTAGCATGACCTCATTATCTGCTATGTCAAATGCTTGGACACTAGGGCTTGGGACACCAATGTCCACTAGTATGACGGCCTCAAATATGTAACAGTGATTGAATGGAGTTTCCCCCGTCGGGGTCCTCTTTGTAGTGCGGTATGCCCATAATACGTTGGAGAGGGCGTCCACCCACTTCCCCATGCCTCCTAAATGCGGGTCTTCAATCCCTTGAGGATGGTGCGGTTGGTGGACTATGTCTGACCATTGGCCTATGGATGGGCCACAGCTGTGTGGCGGAGACCTATCTTTAAATCTTCGCACATCTTGGGGAACGTCTTTCCTGTGAACTGCGTCCCATTGTCTGCGACGATTACTGTCGGTATGCCGAAGCAACAGATAATGTTCTTCCAGATGAACTGTTTCGCATTTTTTCTGTGATTCTTGTGAGTGGCTCCGTCTCGACCCACTTGGTGAAGTAGTCTACTACCAGGATGACGGACTTCCTTTGCCCAGAAGCCGGTGGGATGGTGCATTCCGCTACGAAGTCAGCCAACACTTGGGACATGATGTCGGGCCTTGGCTGAAACTGGATGTCAAATTCGCCTAGCTCCACTTCCCACTTGACCAGCCTCTCGGACACTTCGAGTGTTTGGAGAATCGTGCAGAGCGGTAGCTGGGTGAGCACCTTGATGGTGTGGGCCTGGAAGTATGGCCTAAGTTTTCTTGCGAAAAATACCAGGCCAGAGCTGTCTTATCGACCGTGGGGTATCTAGTCTCAGTGTCGAACAAGACCTTACTGAGATATTATAATGGGCGGTGGACTCCTCCTTCCTTGACCAGAACTGAGGGCAAATGGCGATATTTTCATGTACAAATATAGGGATTCTCTGGCGACTGGCTTTGAGAGCTATGGGGGAGAGGCCAAGTATTGCTTGACATGCTCGAAGGCAGCCTGACACTCGTCAGTACACTAGAAACTGGAGTTGCACGTCCCGCGGAGAGCTTTAAAGAATGGGAGGTACTTTCCCTTGTTTGGGCTAGGAAGCGAGAGAGCGTCGATATTCTCCCATTGAGACGCTGAACTTCCTTGATGGAGCGTGGGGGCGACATTTCTTCCAACGCCTTGATCTTCTCGGGGTTGGTCTCAATTCCTCGTTGTGTTACTATGAAGCACAAGAACTTCCCAGTTGTTACACCGAACGCGCACTTGGAGGGATTGAGCCGCATCTGGAAGCGGCATCGAAGCTGAAAACACTTGTGCAAGTCTTCCAGGTGGCTGCGGCGCCGAATGCTTTTTACCAACATGTCATCGACGTATACCTTCATGGTCCTCCCGATGAGGTCCTTGAACACCTTGTTCATCAGTCTCTGGTACGTTGCGCCAGTATTCTTTAGCCCGAACAACATTGCTCTCTATAAGTATACCCCTTTGTCTGTTTTGAAGGCGGTGTGCTCCTCGTCAGTGGGATTAATCTGAATCTGATTGTATCTTGAGTAGGCATCCATGAAGCTGAGGAGCTTGTGGTCGGCGATGGCGTCTACGAGCTGATCAATACGTAGAAGCGGGAAACTATCTTTTGGACATGCCAGATTGAGGCTGTTGTAGTCGATGCACATTCGCCACTTTCCGGAGGCTTTCTTTACCATTACCATCTTTGTGAGCCAAGTGGGGTACTCCGCTTCCCGAATGAACCGTGCTCCCAGGAGTTTTCCACCTCCTCTTCGATAGCCTGAAATCGCTCCGAGGTAAAGTTAAGCTTCATCTGGATTATCAGCCTGCACACAGGATTAATGTTCAAGGAATCAGTGATTATCCACGGATCCACACCGGGCATGTCCTCAGTGCTCCTTGCGAGCACGTCCTGGTTTGCGTGGAGCAAGCCCACATACTCCTCTTGCTCCTCGGGGGACAAGAGTGACCCGATTTGCAATATGCGAGTCGAATCTCCGGTAATAAGTGGTACTTCTACGAGGCCTTCCACCGGCGCGCCTTGTTGTAACGTTGTCTCATCCTGAAGTCGAAGTTGTTAATGTGGAGGGTCGTGCCCTGCGCCGTCCGAGCTTGTCTCAGATAACAAGTCTTTGTCGCTTCCTGATCCCCTTGGACAACTCTCACGTCGTCGGGGGTTATGAACTCCACTGCAGGTGCAGAATGGAGGGGATTGCTCTGAACGCGGATTGGAGAGGTCTGCTGAAGATGGCGTTGTAGGCAGAGCTGGATTCTACGACCAAAAATTGAATGTCATGAGTGGCTTGTATCGGGAACTCCCTCATTGCCACTGGGAGAGTGATCATGCCCCGCACTGGGACAGGACGATTGCTGAGCTCGTATATTGGTTTGCCTGCCTGATTGAGACGCTCTATGGTGATCTTCTAGCTTTGGATTATGGATATGAATAAGACATCAACCGAGCTGTCATTGTCAAAGAGAATCCTACTGACGCAGAAGCAGAGGTCTCCAATCCCTATGCTGATGCCAAGGGGGTCTTGGTGTGGCAACCACGACCCTTTCAAGTCTTCGTCCCCGAAATGAATGGTGGTGTCTAGGCATGCCTTTTTGTCTACATTTCCTTCATCGTGTTGTGTGATGGAGAGGACTTGAGAGGAGAGGACAGGGGACCCGACAATGTTGTTGGGTTTTCTCTACCCTTCAAAAGGGATGACATATCAAATATGCGCAGCGGAAATAATGACAAGAACAACCCAAAAGAGAAAACAGATCTTGCGGTTTTCATGATTCAAGAGAATAATCAAATCGAAATACAAAGTACCTTTGCGGGATTGAGTCAACACTCAACCAAGGTGCTCCAAAGAGAAATCCGAAAATCTGCCTTTGAGTTCTTCAAGAATCAAAATGGATCGATCCCTCTACAGAAGTCCACACAAGCAAAGGAGAACCCTAGCTTCTTGTCGTACAAGAACTAGGTCGGAGAAGGATGCTCCCAACGTCCCCACGGACTGCTAGATCCGATCCAGGGGAGGCGGCGACCGACAGCAGCGACTAGGGCGGCGGAAGGCGATCGGTGGACGGGAAGAACGAGATGCCCTCGCGCGGAACAGTTCCGGTCGGCTTCTTGTCCAAAATCGCGAAAGGATTAAGTCCAAGTCAACCTAGAATCGCAAGCCCTTTTATACTTAAATGCATAAATCAGGCTATCCGCAGACCGGAACATTTCTGTCCAGATTTACATTCGCCGAATTCGACTAATCACTATAACCGAATTCGACTCAGATTCGGCTAAACCATTTCGACGGATTCGTCTATATGCTATAGCCGATTCGACTATATAAATTCGGTTATATCATTTCGTCGAAACCATTTCGTCGAACTGACATATTTCGGCTAAACCCTTTAGTCGAATCTGTTACAATTCGGTTAATCACATTAGCCGAATCGATATAGCCGAATTCCATTAGTCGAATCAACATAATTCGGTTAAACCTTTTAGCCGAATTTGATACAGTTCGGTTAAACCCTTTACCCGAATTTGTCTAGCATAAATCCATTCGTTTAAACCCTTTAAACGATTTCCCTTTGAGACATTCTCAAGTTAATGCCAAGCAGTCACATGATTGGTCCTCCACTCATATCCAATATGAGTAAGGCCAACACAATCCTTTCTCCAATTTCTCCAAACGCTTTTATGTGCGACCCTATAGGCTCATATTGCGTTGGCAGCAAGACTAACTGCTTGATTGCTTTGAGATCACCTCAGAAACTCCAACAAATGTCTCCACCTCTCCTCCTACGAGTCTGCCCCCGGTCCCTCTTGATGAGCTGGAGGCTGACCATTTGTTGGAACCGGCGCTGCCAGAGCCTCTTCGAGAAGCGGTGCGCTACCTGTGGGTGCTGATTTGTTGGAGGTGCGGAACTCTTCCCTTGCCATTGATGTTAGACATGAGTGCTTGCGCAGAACAAGCATCGTCTTCAGAAATTCATCAGAGCCTTGGAAACTCTTTCCCACATACGTCACCAAACTGTTGTGGGTCGCTTAGCGCTCTCCCGATCCGGAGAATCAAACCGCCTTAGCTCGAAAGTGAGTCAAGCGCGCAAACAGTCAAGAGAACCAATAGTAGAGACGGTAAGATTTTTTACGTGGAAAAATTCGAAAAGGGAAAAAACCATGGGGTTGGTTCGCTGCCGACCAAATCCACTAGTTTGCTTGAAGTTACAAATGTTAGAATATTCGTGAGGGTGACAGGTCATCGATCTGATTACAAGTACTTTAAAGTAAAAAGATGCAGTCTTTCTCGGCGCTCGCAGGAGCGGCTTCAAGAGCAGGCACTGGGAAAGGCGCTGGAGTGGGCATTGTGAGAAGCTAAGTCCACACTTGAGAAGGCAGTGAAGAAGACACTTGAGCAGATCGATCTTCGAAGGAGATCTCCAAGTCGCTCTTGAAGGACTTGATGACTGAAGGAGGTCTTCAACTCCGAAGGAGATCTCTGAGCAGTTTTCGTCGAGAAACCTTGGAACTCTTTTCTCTCTTCTTGGGTGCTTGTCTTCAAATGAAGACTTATGAGCCTTTTTTATAGTTTTTTTGAGGGGCACGTTGGTAATTGCGCCGTCTTGAAATTTGAACGGTGAATGAGAATGCACGCTTCTGGTCACCTGGATCACCAATTTTTGAAAATGACATCAATGCCTCCAGGGCTGTCCGGGCAACCCGGGAGGCCCGGGTAGGCTCGCCGGAGGAGACAATGGTGGCGCGCCGCCAGCGTGTGTGAGGGGCGCGCACGCATGCTTGGCGCTCGCGCTGGGAGCGCGCGTGTGTGCCTGCGTGATGTGTGATGCACGCGCGTGTTGGGCGTGGGCTGAGGGCGGCCTCGCTTGGGCACGGATCACATGTATACGCGGCTTGTGCTCCCATTTTGTGAGCGCGCCCGGTGTGCGCGAAGCCTTTGCGGGAGTGCTCACCAAACATTCCGCTGTCCGTTTGCCGTTTGAGGAACCAAACAAACTCAAAATTATGTGAGGGAGAGCTTGCCAGACTCACTTTGACGAGCCGGTCGAAGGCGTGATAAAAACCTCTGGTTCGACCGAACAGCTTTTGTAAAACCCTATATCAAGCATAAATTAGTCATTATATGAATCACTGCCTCCCAGTATTAGCAGACCTCACAGCATAGATGGATGGAAATTGATTAATTTCTGCCACTCTGGATATGAGTAGGAGGCGATGCTGTTAGTTTAATTGTTTAAATTCTATCTTAAATCTACTAACTACAATCAGCCAAATGATGAATTTAATAAAATCAAATGTTCTTATTACAGACACTATTTATATCTAATTAAAATCAACTCAATGAGCCTAATAAAAATGTGAAATTGGGGAAGGTGGTCTAAACACTTTCAAAGACCTAAAGAACGTGAAGATTGTCGAGCGAGCAGGAAATATGAGGGCAGGGGAACTATAATAATCTACTATTCAATTCAGATTATGTACAGATTGTAACATCACCAATTCATTAGAACTACAATTCCAAAATCTGCTGCTCTTAATCTCAGAACATGTGCATGATATACAAGAGGCCAAATTGATGGCTGCTTCTTTTTGGTGCATATAAAAGAGAGGGAATATATGCCGACTGCTCTCACGCCGTGTCTGCAACAATTTGGGCAACCTCTAGATCCACAAAAGTCTCCTTGCCAAATAATGTAAACTCAACTGTGGCCTGCAAGAACATTCTGCTGTTAGAATCATATCAGCACATTCTATAACTCAACAGTAGGGATACAACAACTCCATTACTATCTACAATTAACTCCTAACACACCAGATGATTCAATATCTGTGAGAATTCTACTGAGAGAGCTTCCCTGCACTACAGGAGGTCTGTGTTGCGCGAACTTTCATAAGAAACCGTCTTATGCAATTCTTTAAGTTATTTTGATCGGTGGATGGAGAATTTCAAGGGGCTTGGTAATTACAATTCGAATTTCAGTGTTTGTTGCATGATTTTTTGGGCATCACAGTAAATATGCAGTCGAAACTATGGACCCTGAGACGTCCTACATCTCTTACAAAAGGTGATTCTTACGGAAAGGAGTAGCATACGCAACTTTAGAAATGAAAAGCATACTAAGTTCTACATTGTTGCAACAGTACCTTTTTATTTGTATGATCGAGACCTTTAAGACGGCCGGTGAACTCTGCAAATGGCCCGGAAAGAACACGAACATTTGCTCCTGGAGCAAGGCACTCAACATCTTTTTCACCTGACTGGTTTTCAGCATTAGTAACATTTTTGTACTCTGGCGTTAAAGAATCTACATGACAATTGGAAGTCCGCTCCTGATGTTCTCTTTCAAATGCTTGATCAAAACTTTGTTGCTGCTCTTTTGCTTCTTGGAAAATCTTTTCCATGTCCTCAGCCACAACAGGTTTTGGTTTGTTAATCTGCCTCTTGCTGATAAAATGCAAAGTCAACCGAGATTGAGCTACTGTCAATGTATCCAAGAAAAATTATTCAACTCATTCAATGATATTAGAGAAGGATAACAACCCATTGGACAAACTTAACAATTAATATATAATTGTGGGATGATGGGTTACTTGGAGACACTGCATAAAATAAAGTTGAGAATAAGGCTCATCCAAATAACCTACCATCTCTGATTGGGTTAATTCGAGACGCCACATAAAAAAATTGAGAATAAGGTTCATACCAAGGTTTTAAATGTCGGATGTCGGAGACATGTAGGATTGAGATTTTAGATGTCGGATGTCGGAGACATGTCGGGGGCACTTTAAAATGTCGGATTCATAAAAAATATTTGTATTTTAAGTTATAGCATGTTATCTTTAGCTCTATCATCTACATTAATTTTTTTACTCATTTTTAACTTAGTTGTATATATATCCAAAGTACTCAAATCAATCTTCAATTACCATTATCTTATAACCATGCATCCATTTTTTTGGTATGTATAACTAATCATGATAGCAATCACAGGAACTATATTCCTCACCATGGACACACTTGCATATCATTGCAGATATGGATACACGATGAATGTTTGTATTAAGTGTATGTGTGCTCATGGTGAAGAACAAATGTATGTATGCACCTAACTGTTGACTGATTGTTTTTTTGTTAATCAGTCAGTAAGAGCAATGAATCTCTTAGATGTACACATATGTAGTTATATCTTCACAGGTATAGGGGTCATTGTACACATTAATTGTAAACCTTAGCCACATCTCATGTATACATGGTTACAGCCTTAGGAACAAATGATCAGAAAATTCTCATCTCGCGGTCTACTAAACAGGGTATCAGGGCACATACCTAGCGCTGGCGCGGAACCCCAAAAACAACATGTACAAAAAGATCGGAAAGGATGAAAACTGAAAAGAAAAAGCAGCAAGAAAACCAGTATCGGAAAGGATGAAAGAAACGAGAAAGGAGAGCGGCGAGAAAATCTGCTTCCAGCGGTGAGGAGCCCACGTTCGGTCGCGAGAAACCCCGCGCCCTACATTTGTTGGCTTGTTGTCGAGAATGACTTGAGTCGGCGGGGCGTAAGGGGGTCGGAGCCGGCGACCAGAAGGTACAAGCGCAGCGGCTGTGTCGAAGGAAGATGATACGGCCCCTCGACTGGGACCTAGTTCGGCCGGGAAGAAGAGGGAAGTCCCGTAGGGGGTTGGCGTTGCGCTTGCGAGATCCAATGGTGCCGGAAGGTTTCCACGGGGAAGGAGGAGATCGGAGAAGGGCGGAGATGGAGGACCGGGCGCGGATTCGGGAGGCGCGGGCTGTGCTGGAGCGGAGGAGCGCGATCGGCGGGGTTCGTCGTGCGGGCGGAAGGAGCGATGCGGGTAGTCTAGGTTACGGAATAAGAATTTAGAGAGAAAGAGAGAGAGCTTGAGAGAGAGAGAGAGAGTTTTGGAATAAATTATGCATGCCATTCATTAACGCCCTCAACCCCATATATGGTTGAGCCCAAACCAAACCCAAGGTTCATAAAAACTGAATATAAAAACATCACATAAAAAGATACAAAGCCACCCAAAATGAACGACTATAATCGGATCGTGCCGGGGCACGGCGCTTGTATGTTAACCCCCAACGTGGGTCCGTAATATCTCCGCCGGCGTCCTCATCAAGCTTGTCCTCAAGCTTGTCTTGCGGCTGTGGTGGTAGGTCGACCAAGGGCTCCTGGGGGGGCGTACCCACGAACGGTTTCAATTGGGATACGTGGAAGACATCATGGATCTTGGCCTCGACTGGCAGGTTGAGACGGTATGCCATCTCTCCAATGCGCTCTGCAACCATGAATGGCCCATAGAACTTGGGCCCCAACTTGTTGTAGGCTCTCTGTGCGATGGATGTTTGTCGGTATGGGCGGCGTTTCAGCCACACCCAATCACCTGGGGCAAAGAACAACTCACGGTGCCCCCTGTTGTAGGTCGTCTCCATGTGGGCCTGAGCCTGGAGCAACCTCTCTCGGGCCATCGCTAGGACCTGGTCACGCGTGGCCAGCTCTGTGTCGACCATCGGGGAACGAGCGGATGCACTAGTGTTAGTAAGGAGGCGCGGCGGTTCTCGGCCGTAGATCAGACGGAACGGCGTGGTCTGCAAAGCGGAATGGTAGGACGTGTTGTAGCAATACTCCACCCAAGAAAGCCATCGTACCCAATCCTTGGGGCGGTCCCCCGTGATACAACGCAAGTACATCTCCAGGGTCCGGTTGACCACCTTTGTCTGGCCATCAGACTGCGGGTGGTAGGCGGACGACATCACCAACTTGGTTCCGCATAGTGCAAACAGCTCCTGCCAAAATAGGGACGTAAACACCTTGTCCCTGTCGGACACGATGCTCTCTGGAATGCCGTGCAGACGGAACACCTGGTCGAAAAAGATGCGGGCGACCACATCCCCCTCCATGGGGCGGCTCATCGCCATGAAGTGAGCGCCCATGGACAGGCGATCGACCACCACAAAAATAACAGATCACCCCCTTGACTTGGGTAGTCCCTCAATAAAATCCATCGATATATCGGTCCAAATCTGTGTCGGAACTGGAAGGGGCTGGAGGAAATCGGCGGGTGAGAGGTTGTCGGTCTTGCTGCGCTGGCAGACGGGGCAGAGTGCGATGAAGTCTTGTACCCCCCCTCTTTAGTCCCTTCCAAAAGAACTCGGCTCGAACCCGCTGAAGGGTCTTATGAACCCCTTCATGTGTGGCGCCATGTAAACCTGTCAGAATGTTCGATATCAAGGGCGAGGTGTCCGAAAGGTAGAGGCGGCCCTTGTACCAGATGAGGCCGTCCCGAACTGTCCAGTGTGCAGGTGTACTTCCTTCCTCAATACGGCGTCGTAACTCGCAGAGAGCCGGTGTGTCTTGGATCTCCTGCTGCAGGCGGGGGTGGATGGTCGATGTCGGGCAAGAAATGGCTAACATGGACCCCTCCTGATGGTCGCGGCGGGACAGTGCGTCTGCGGCGCGGTTCAAGGCGCCCGCCTTGTACTCCACACAGAAATCAAATCCCAACAGCTTGCTGATCCAACGCTGTTGCGGTGTAGTCATGAGGCGTTGCTCCAAGAGGTACTTGAGGCTGAAATGGTCGGTGCGAATAGTGAACATCCGCCCCCAAAGTACGGTCGCCAGTGTTGGCCGGCCTTTGCCAATCCGATAAGCTCCTGCTCACAAGCCTGCAGCTTCTGATGATGTACGGCAGTGCGCTGGCTGAAATAAGCCACTGGGTGGCCCTCCTGTTAGAGCACTGCACCGTATCCCTGGCCCGAGGCATCACACTCTATCTGGAACTCCTGGTCAAAGTCTGGCAAACGCAGCACCGGGGCTGACACCAGGGCCTGCTAGAGAGCGTGAAAGGCCCCCATCGCGCTGTCTTCCCACACAAAAGACTGCTTCCGCAGGAGAGCGAATAGTGGTGCGGAAATGATGTTGTATCCCTAAATGAAACGTCTGTAGTAGCCCGACAGTCCGAGGAAACCCCGCAGTTCCCACAAGGTCTGGGAAATAGGCCACTCCATCACGCCCTGGATCTTGAGAGGGTCCGTCGACACCCCTGTGCTATCCACCACATGCCCCAAGTAGGACACCCGTTCCGTGCCAAAAGAACACTTGGCACGCTTCAAGAATAGACTGTGTTGCCTAACTAATTGGAGAACGGCTCGGAGGTGGCCAAGATGGGCCTCACAAGTCGCGTTGTACACCAAAATGTCGTCAAAGAAAACAAGTACGCAACGACGCAAAAGACCATGAAATACCTCGTTCATCAATGCCTGGAAGGTGGAGGGGGCGTTGGTGAGCCCGAACGACATCACCGAAAACTCGAAGTGGCCGTGATGGGTGCGGAACGCCGTCTTTTCCACATCCTCAGGAGCCATACGCACCTGATGGTAACCAGAGCACAAATCTAACTTGGAGAAAAAACGGGAGCCATGTAGCTCGTCCAGGAGCTCCTCCACGACCGGGATGGGGAACTTGTCCTTCACTGTCCGCGCATTCAACTCGCGGTAATCTACACAGAAACGCCATGTGTCATCCTTCTTGTTGACCAGCAAGACCGGCGAGGAGAAAGGAGATACACTGTGGCGGATGATGCCCTGCTGCAGCATGACGTCACACTGACGCTCAACCTCATCCTTCTGCCTGAATGGGTAGCGGTAGGGGCGTACCACCACCGGGGCCGTTCCCGGAAGGAGACAAATACGGTGGTCCCGTCGCCGAACGGGTGGAAGGCCTGTCGGGGCTGCCGTCGTGTCGCTGTACTCCTGTAGAAGAGCCTCCAGATCAGAGGATTCTGTATGGTCCCCGCAAGCAAGGAAAACCTGTCCGGAGGTGGTGGGCATGCGGCCCTGCCACACTGTCTGTTGAGGGTGTCGCCCCCAGGTCATAGTCAAGTGCGTCGAAATCCCATAGAAGAGGCCCCAAAGCGCGGAGCCAGCGGACTCCCAACACTGCCTCAAAGCCTCGTAAGGCTATCACATAGAAGTTAACGTAGGACTGATAGCCCTCCAAGCTAATCGGCACCGCTCTGCAGACGCCCGTGCACAGCATGGCCATGCCATTGGCCACAGAAACACGGATGCTCGGGCGCGTAGTAATCGGTAAATGAAGCTGATGTGCGGTAATATCGCTGAGGAAACTGTGTGTACTGCCAGAGTCCATAAGAGCGACTAGCGGATGACCCGCCACCGAAATCTGTAGCTGAATCGTGTCCCCAGTCTGGGATCCAATCGTAGCGTGGACGGAAATCTCCGGTTCTCCCGTGTCCTCATCACCGGGGTCCTCATCAGGGGGATCCTCCACCTCTAACCAAAACATGCGCTTGCACCTATGTCCGCGGGTGTAAGCCTCGTCACAGTTGAAACAAAGGCCTTTGGCACGACGATCCTCCATCTCCTGAGCGGAGAGCCGCCGAATGGTAGACTGTCTGCCGCCTTCCTTTCCCCTGCCCGCCCCCGGGGTAAACGTAGCCGGCGACGGGCCAAAACTCCTGGGGGGTCCCTCGCCAGATCGACGACCCATAGACTGCCGGTCCATCGGCAGGCGCCACTCAAAAATGCGGGATAAGCTCATAGTGGTGGAGAGGTCCACCGGGGATTGCAACTGAACGTCCATCCGCAAGCGCTCATGGAGGCCAGCCAGAAAGACTGGTACCTGCTGGGATGTGAGTACGGTCGGGGCGCGGGCAAGAAGCACCTGAAACTGCTCGATATACTGATCAATGGAGCCAGTCTGTCGGAGAGAGATAAGGTCACTCATGGGGTTGCCGAGAAGTGGGGGCCCAAAACGCAAAGTACACTGAGCCTTGAAATCCTCCCAACCCAACTGGGGCTGCTCCCGACGGAGCTGTGAGAACCACATCTGTGCCGATCCGAGTAGATGAAACGATGCAATCTCAATCCAGTCTTCTTCCGGTGTGTGCTGGGTTTCAAAGAATTGCTCGCAACGAGTGAGCCACGTGAGTGGATCCTCACGACCATCAAATAGAGGAAAATCCAACTTCACAAAGCGAGGAAACCCTCCTCCTTTGTTTCTCGGTGCCCAGGGTTCGTGTACCGTTTGGGAGGAGCCCGAAGCGGCACGCGGGGCTTGCGGGGCCGGCGGGGACGCATCCGGCCTAAGAGCTTCGATGAGGGCCCTATTGTTGGCCACCATCATTTGCTGAAAGGATTCCACGATCTGGGCCAAAGTAAGCCCTCCCGAGTTGCCGTCGTCCATGGGAGCGGGCCGAAAGATAGGGTGGAGGACCGGAGGGGTGGGCAAAATGCCCGTGCTATCCGAGAGGAGTGGACAGCCGGAGGGGGAAGCCCCCAACAGGATCGATGAGGGAGGACAGCGGCTGGGGTGACCGGATCCAGCCTGCGGACTCGCCGGACGGGGCTGTGAGGGGGCTGTCGGAGCGAGGACAGCGGCGACGGTCGGCGGAGAGGGTGGAGGAGGCGCCGAGGAAGAGGATGGCTCTGATACCAAGTTGATACGGCCCCTCGACTGGGACCTAGTTCGGCCGGGAAGAAGAGGGAAGTCCCGTAGGGGGTTGGCGTTGCGCTTGCGAGATCCAATGGTGCCGGAAGGTTTCCACGGGGAAGGAGGAGACGGAGAGGGGCGGAGATGGAGGACCGGGAGCGGATCCGGGAGGCGCGGGCTGTGCTGGAGTGGAGGATCGCGATCAGCGGGGTTCGTCGTGCGAGCGGAAGGAGCGATGTGGGTCGGCTAGGTTACGGAATAAGAAATTAGAGAGAGAGAGAGAGAGAGAGCTTGAGAGAGAGAGAGAGAGAGTTTTGGAATAAATTATGTATGCCATTCATTAAGGCCCTCAACCCCATATATGGTTGAGCCCAAACCAAACCCAAGGTTCATAAAAACTGAATATAAAAACATCACATAAAAAGATACAAAGCCACCCAAAATGAACGACTAATCGGATCGTGCCGGGGCACGGCGCTTGTATGTTAACCCCAACGTGGATCCGTAACAGAAGAAGAGGCGAACATGTAAATGAATTTTTAGTTCACCGTGAATAAGAAGCAGCGGCGCGTTTTTTTTATAATTTGCGACAATTCAAAACGCCGACAACTTTTTAAAATGTGGCCATCGGCCGACATAGCTGGTTTGATCCGAAATGTCGGTTTACATTTGGCAAAACGCCATAACCTTTAAATTTTCATTATGCAAGTCGTTTTCTGTTCAAACAGGACATGTCAGACATGTCGGCCGACATTTAAAACACTGGTTCATACAAAGATGAATTTGTTAGAAAAAACCATCTTTAATGTTTGATTCTTAATAAATTTGGGACAGTTAATTTTACTACACTATTCAACCTACAGGTACCTACAATTCCAAAGTATATGAAGGAACTAGGGTCGACGGTTCGTTCATTTAGATAGAATTTGAGCCTTAGAATTGGAATTGGAGGTATAATTCCAATTCCCTTGTTCGGTTGTGCGCTTGAAGGGCGAAATTGAAATTCAAAATTCATTTAACTAAATCCAATTCTTTCCGATCTATAAGAATTGGAAAATTTTGTCCAATTTTGTCCATAGTCGTCTGCACATGTGAATATATATAAAACGTTCTTAGCATTAATAAATGTAATATTTTCTCGATCTAAATCTTATGCATATTTCCTTCAGCCTCGATTTAACGTTCTCGTAATTTATTATGTTCGATTAGTTTGCCGAAAAAATGACCGGAGGCAGCATTGGTGGCAGTTACCTCGCTGGAAAAAAGGAAGTTGGCGGATCATCCTCGAAGTTTAAGGGAAACTTCTTCTCATCCTTGTATGATCATTGGTGGGTGCGATTCGTCGATCCGATCTCCGGATCTCTAGAAATCGCCGCCAAATCGCTGTCGCAAGAAAACATGAAAATTGTGGATCCTCAAAATTTCAGGGAAGCATCTTCTCATCATTCCAAGAGCTCTGGCGGTGACGGTTCATTGATCTGAGGAACGGGTCTACAATAATCTCCATCGAGCAATCATTGTCAAAAAAATAAAATCGTCAGATCGTCATCAAATTTTTGGGAAGCTTCTTGTCATCGTTTTGAGTTCGCTGTTGGCGACAGTTCATTGATCTGATTGCAAATATCCGATTATCTCCACTAAACGTTTCTGAGAAAAAAGAAGAAGTTAAATTGTTCTCAGATTTTTGGGAAAGCCTCTTTTCATCACCCAGAGACTGCTTGTGGTGACGGATTGTTGACCTGATCATCGGGTCTCCATCAATTATTGTAAGAGGTAGATTGATCAATTCTATTTTTGCATATTCAATTTCATTATCTAGCTGAACAACAAAATTGAATTTCAAGCAATTCCAGTTTATATAGGAATTGGAATTGATCTCAATTACTTAATCCAATTCCATCCAAACGAACGGAGCCTAAGAGTCTTTTCGTGTGGCTGTGGACATGGGTGTTCCTCACTGTACTGCAGAAATTGTCTCCAATTTTATGGTATTTTTCTTGCAACAACTTTCTTCTCATTACTTACGTTTGACATTGATTGAGAAACGTAAGGTTTCGCCCAAAATAAGGTATAAAACCATCATTTGGCAAATCACTTTGGACAAGTTATATCAACGTTAGTTTGGATACATACTCCTTCCCAATCCACCTTCACTATCATAATCTGACAGAGCTGTGAGGAGATGGTTGACAAAATTTCAATGATGTATCAAAAGTTCCATTTAGTTGGAAAAACTTCAAAAATCAGCCAAGTTGCCCGAATTAATTAATCCCATATAAGATATCAAGTACATGATCTGAGTTTAACAACCAAAAAGCCTCTCTTCATTCACCAAAAAGTGCTCATCCATAACAAGTACTCCCTGTCCTCAAATCATACCTCAACGATCGCAAATGGTTCCACCATCATCCATCTTCCTCTCGAACCCATGTTTTTGGACTCCCCGTACCTCATCACTTCCTCTAATTCCACTGTCAATATACATCTCTTCCATCTCCTACAGGCTACATCCCCTCTCCTAAGATAGCAGAAACTACATTAAACTTCACCATGCTACTCAGTGGGAAGATGCATATCTAGATGTTGGTGGCAACCTGTAATTTAGCAAACTTAGGCTTTGTTTGGCGCGGCTTATTTGCTCCAGTGAGTTGAGTCAAAAACGTCATTATCATAGATTGTATGTTTGGCAAGACAAAGGTATACCAAGAAAATAAACTAGTTTTGAGCATAAAATGCATGAATTTTTTTAGGTGAGGCCGGGCGTTCACGAACGATGGTTCATGGCCACCACGGTCACGACTGCCACCACCGCGCCAAACGAAGCCTATTAGAGGGGAGGTCCCAGTAAATGGCCTTTAAAATATATAAATATATGATTCTCAAAACCGTACAAGTATGTTCAACTTCAGCATGAAATTGTTCAACTTCAGCAAAATACAAGTATTTTTATTTTTTAGTATATCTAATTTTAAAATGTACAAAATGTTGCACAAAAAGGAGTCATTATACCATATCACACTTAAAATGAACAAATATAGGAGGAAGATAAATAAATGCAATAAGAAGAAAGAGATAAGTCTAATGTTGTTATGATACGAACATGAACAAAAGATTGCACTAGAGCGATACAACTTCAACACAAGCTCCCACCAAACACTTGAGAGATGGTTCCCCCAAAGTATCCCCTCTTCAAAAAAAATCACAAAAGACTTCTGAAATGCCCCTAACTACCCCCGAGGCATCCTCATATAAGATTGAAGCACTATAATAAAACAAAAGGATAAAGGCCTCCTTATGTAAGATGGGAAAGCCTTTTTTCATCACCATGAGAATTTTGCGCGATGCCATATTCCAGTGTGGTGGAACAGTTGTCACTAGAGTACTCCAGTGCATGTGAGTGAAACTGATGGTGATGTTTTAGGAGATAAGACCTAGGTTT
The DNA here is from genome assembly GCA_033032865.1 of Dactylorhiza incarnata. Taxonomy (NCBI): domain Eukaryota; kingdom Viridiplantae; phylum Streptophyta; class Magnoliopsida; order Asparagales; family Orchidaceae; genus Dactylorhiza; species Dactylorhiza incarnata. The sequence continues at coordinate 11,057,371 of JAWHQI010000047.1, read as the reverse complement.
AATAGGGTAGACAAGGGTGTGGGTGGGTTAATCTAGACACAAGGAGTATCATGTGGGAACTGTGGAGGGGATACAATTATGCGATAGATAGCGTAAAAGGGGATATGAAATGTTTTGGCGGGAGATTGAATTTTTGAGTCCCGGGAGATATGGATAGGGTGGCACATACAAAGGAATGTGCAAGGCGTCAATCAATGTAAAAAGGGGGTAATTTCATATGGAGAAGTTATAGTAAGGCCTAAAGGAACTGAAAAAGTAAGTGTTGCAGGCAGATCATGTGGAAGATAGAGCATAACATCCTTTGACATGGAGAAATTAATGAAATTTTTTTGTCATGTAGCGTAATTGGGGACACTCAATGGCAATTGGAGCTGTTCATGGTTGGCCCGGGATTGCAGTGTAGACAAAAATGTAAAGTTTCATATTTTTGGAAAGCATTAAGAGATGGCATGACCCGGAGTGGTGGGAAGTCATGGGTCGGGGGGGGGACTCAAGTCGATGTATCACATGGGGGGGATCTGGAAGGATTAACATCAACCTCGATACGCAGCTCGTCTACGGAAGAGGAGAAATTGGAGAGATAGAAGTTTTGGCACCAGCGCGAGTCGAGGTGTTGAGTGAGGTGGGCTGTTCTGCGTATTGAATTGGAGCGAGGAGCAACTTCGTTAGTGTGAGAGTGAGGTGAAGGGTAGAACATGGTGGGTGTGTCTGCTAGTAGCAATTCTTGGGAAATTGATGGAACCATGGAGTAGGGGACTCATGAGTGAGGGATTTGGGATTGTTCCTAGGTCGTTGATGGGGAGGCATATGTTGGAGTGGCAGAGATGGTGTCATCAGGTTCTAGGAAGGATGATGCAAGCGTTGGTAGGAGAGGGAGTGGTGGAATTAAATATAGGTGAGTTGCGGTCAACCAGCAATTGAAGGAGAGTTGTAAGATGTTTTTTTAATGGTTAACAGAGAGGTTGAGGGAGTTGTGATAGTTCATGAGTTCGTGGGTGTTGGAGTATGTGAAGGACGGGGTTCCACGTTGAGGACTGGATGTGATTGCGGCATAGGGGATGGCGACGAGAGTAAGATAAGGAGCGTTGGGGTGATGAGCGGCAAGGTGCGTTCTTGGTGATGACAGTCAGATGAAGCGGTGAGGAGAAAGATGTAGAAGACAACGATGTTGGGGGTATCATGTGGTGCATCTCATGCACCATAGCTTTGATGTTAGCGAGCATAGCGTCAATCTGATCATATAGAGCTTCCATCGATAAAGAGGGGTTATGGCAGGGTGGTTCGGAGATTGATGCATCCTGATGCCAAGGAAACGGCGGGCAGAGACGGAGAGGTTGAACTAATTGATACTGTTGAATACAGTATAACATAAAAAAATGATACAAAGTCAAGAAATAAACTCCCACCTAACTCTTTGGGGTTGGTTACCCCAAAGAGTCCTCTCTCTAAAGAGAGTTACAAAAAACTTCTCAGATGTCTCTTGCTACTCATAAGGCCTCATTATATATGAGGGAAGTATCATAATAAGACAAAAGGATACAACAACAACACTCAAGCCTTTATCCCACCATAGTGGGGTCGGCTATATGGATCCATTGTCGCCATTGCGCCCTATCTTTAATCATAGCCTCATTAATACCTAAGTACATCATATCTTTCATCATAATAAGGCAAAAGGATAAAGGATAAAATTATAAAATATGAAATAAAAAAGCAATATTAATAATAAAAGATAAACTTTGAGAGAGCGTTGATTCTTCTCTCGATGTGAAGTGGCGAGCACATGCGTATCCTCCGTCCTCCGTCCAAAGGAAGCGTATACATATCATGTTATTTACCATATCACACTTAGGAATTAAATCTCATGAAGTCAGATAAGAAAAAAGAGATAACAGTGATGATGATGATGATGCTCATAGTTGCTAAAAAATTAAACAGCTAAAGCAAGGCATTAAACTGAAATCTGAGACCAGTAAAAATCAATTTGAATGCAAAGAAAGTATTAAGTGTAGATTGATTCCACATACGTGTTTCCAACTGTAGCTCCAACAAAGCCCCCTATACCATCACAGTCTCTGATGTAATCATGAACCTCCTTGTTCAATACACACTGCAGGAAGATGCAGCCTGGGAAAATAGACTTCACCTTATCTGAGTAAGAGCCATCCTTTAACTTTCTTTTCTCGCGAACAGCAGGAAAATAAACCTGAGGGAGGAAATTGAGGATAAAGTCAAAGCACCTCTATCAATCTGATACAAAGTAACATCAGATAATGAAACAATCCCAAATTGAAAAACAAAGCCTCCTCCTAGCTGAACCCTTCAGAAAAGAGAATAAAGAGGCCGCTGAATTTGCAAAAGAACAATATAATAGCTTGAGATTATCACAATTGCTTGAATTATATCAGCATGTAAGTGAGTTAGAGCCAACAAATGATGCACATAAACCAGCAGTGGAGGAGGATTCCAAAAGTCAACCAACATGAAGTTGCATTGACCACTTAGAACAAAGAATGTGACCATAAGCCAAGATGACCAGGATCGACGGATAGACTGGCGCTTGGAATTTAACAGTTGTCACTAACAACACTTTTTTCTTCAACATTTTGCACAAAAAGACCACAACTGAAGCCATGAAGGCTCTTACAAACCTATATGAAGCCAACTGCGGTGAATAAGATATTTCTAATAAAGAAAATTCAACATCATAAAGGAAGATGTTTTGCAACAAGCACATGCACATCAATGAGTTCAAATTGTCCACAATAGAAAAAGTTCATGCATGGAACCTACTATCTTATCTGCTCGAAATTTAGTTATGGAGGACGACAGTTAATATGGGTTAGAAAAGTGAAGCACAATGATGTCCAAGATCTGACCTTCAGCGAGGAGATCACAAAGACACGAAATTTGTGAATCAAAAAGCCGACTACAAAAGTTAATTCATCTCATAGGAAAAGTCAAACAAAAAGACATTCTGGTTCTTGTTGGCATTGTCATATAGTCGGAAAAATTAGAAGAATTTATTCACAATGACAAGGTGAATAAAGTTCTGCTCAGACGTGATTTAGAATATGCTGTGTATATATAATGCACTTATTGCTACTGCAAAAATGTCTTGATTCCTGGACTAAGGTGCGCTTTTTCACTCTAACCTCATGAAAGAACTAATGACTAATTATGTTGCAGGAGATTATAGAAGTATAATGTTAGGGGTAAGACCTAACCCGTACCGGTGGGGAATACCGTGGGCAATACCGGCCTAACCCGGCCCCCAATCGGCCCCCAATCCGGAGCCCCTAACAGATCCAGCGGACCGCACACCCCAACCCGTCTCCGCCACTGTTCTCATGAGCGGCGGGTTGTTGAGGCTGGGATTCAATTCCCAGACCTCCCTGATGAGAAGCCCTTAACGCTGGCCCTCATCACCAACTGAGCTTCTCATCAAGGAGGTCTGGGGATCGAATCCCAGCCTCAACAACCCGCCGCTCATGAGAACAGTGGCGGAGACGGGTTGGGGTGTGCGGTCCGCTGGACCTGTTAGGGGCTCCGAATTGGGGGCCGATTGGGGGCCGGGTTAGGCCGGTATTGCCCACGGTATTCCCCACCGGTACGGGTTAGGCCTTACCCCTAACATATAAATCTTGTTAATGATGAACACTTGCAGAATATTTCAAGCAGATGGTGTACTTCTTTAAATTTTTAATGGGACTATGGAACCTTTATAAAGGGAGGCATATTCCAGGATTGAGGTGGAATGACAATAGGGTATAAAGGACATCATCTTTACCTTCACTAATGATGCTTGTAAGGTAATAGAAGGTGTTATAATGATAATTAGAGGAATTAAGATGACATGCTGTATGTTACTTCAATCACTGCAATAGTGGGAGAAATGTTGATTCAAATTCCTACATGAACACATGGTTTCAAAGGCCTATAAATACAAATGAAAAACATATGAGAAAATTGCGATCAATTGTTGAGCTTTATGGACTTAAGTCTAAGGATTTTGATATATATATAACGATTGTCTACAAAGAAGGGACAATTTTGCACTCTGAAGGGGAATCCAAGGTTAGAATAGTGGAACTTGTTCACACCAATATGGGGACAATCCCCATGGCATCTCTTGGACATGCTACCTTGATCAATGAATTTACCAGAAAAGTACAAAGTGTATTTTTAATCAAGTTCAATCCCATATTGTTAAATAAAAGCTCATGATAACTGATAGCTTGTGACTATCCGAGAACAAACATACAGTAGATTAAAAGGAAATCATAATACAAAATACCGAGGAACTCGATACCAATCTTGAGGGTAGAATCCCTCTAAGAATCTAAGTGTCAGAAGGAAGAAACGATTAGGAGCTGAAGAGGAACAACCCAGAGAAGAATGTGGTCGACACGGCCAGTGATACAATCGTGTCTGGAGGGCGTGTCCAACATTTGGAGATTTTTTCACGATTACAAACAGAGAGATGCATGGCCAAATTGATCCAACCGTGTCATGAAACCATGTTGGGCAGTTATAATGCAAACGACGCGATTTTTGGGTGATACGGCCAAGTGACATGGCCGTGTCGCTTGGCAGTGTCAGACTAATTTTGACAAAACTATAAATAGAAGTTTCTTTCACTGAAATAACTCTCTTTCCCTTTAGTGAGTTCATCGTTTGGAAACATCTCAAGGTCGAAATCAACAATGTAAGGAAGAAGCCAAGGAAGAGACAGAGCGATGAGGAAAGTTCTTTGCTTTTATCTATATCTCACTAGATTTCCCTTCTAAGTTTTCTCTTTTGATTTTGTTTATGTAATCCATATATTGTACACGTTTGTTTGATTGTTAGAATGCTTTGAAATACTTTATCTATTTATCATTATAGCGTTAGAATCTTTCTTCAATTTATCTACGTGGTTTATTGTTATGAATCTGTATTTTGCGAGTATTGCTTTCATAATCTGAGTGTTTATATTTCTGTAAGATTCCATGAATTGTTATATGAATAGCTCATGTGTAGATAAAGAGGGTTACATGTAATCCTGAAAGAATATGACACCATAAATCTCTCGTATTAAGGTCAAACTTAATAGGGTGATTCATAGAACGAGTAAAGCGATTTTTAGGAGTTTTGGCGCAGTGAGTTGGGTTCTCAGTAGTTCAACCTAAAGTTAGTTTTCATTCATCCCTTACAAGGAGTGCGGAATATTATATGAATCACCACGGTCTGGTATAATATTCTAACACTTATCTTAAAAGCATTTTCAAGAGTTATAACATAATATGGTTATAGTTTTTATATGACCAAATTAATATTTCCTCCAATTGAACTTCATAAGTTTAGAGTTTTATCATTTTATATCTTCTATGTTATTATATTTTTTATCTTAAATATTTAATAAGATGACGAGAGAGTAGCAAAGTAGGGTAGTTAATGGCGAACCCTGGAACAGAGTACCGTCTGAGAGAAACCTGATGACAAAGACTCAACGACACCCGACAACATCTCCTTCAGAAGGGGTAGGGGCAAGGGTCCAGGTATCCTATGATTTTAAGACAGAAATTTCCTCATCCATGGCTTCTTTCCAGCAAGGTATACAATGAGCTTCCTCATGTGTAGCAGGAACAATGGTGGTAGAGAGTGCCCATGCAAACTTGCAGCAAGAGGGTCTGAGATTGGCATATGAGACAACATTAGTAAGAGGATGTTGTGTGCTCCCCCTTAACCCTTTGCGTAAAGTAATGGGAAGATCCAAGTCCAAGCCTACTGAAGTGTGGGAACCTTCCGAAGAGGAATGCGCTAGTCTGGGAACTAATGGAGGGGACTCTGGAGTGGAAGGAGCGAGGACAAGTGGGGAAGCATGACGTCGACGATAATGATATGGAATGGGTGAAATAAAAGGGACACATGCAGGAGTTGGTGTCGACTTGTGGGATATTAAGGGAAGGAGCATGAATGATAGGGAATGATGAAACAGAGGTGGGATGAGGAGAGGTTGTAGAGAGCGGAGGAGAGATATCGGGAGAAAGGGTGCTTCCGTTCTAGGAAAAATAAGGGGTAGACTCAAAAAAGGTGATGTCAGCAGAGTGTCAGAGACAAACTATCGTTTGGAGATAGGGTCAAAACAACAATATCCCTTTTGAGTCGGAGAGTACCCCACGAAGATACATTTGGTGGCACAAGCGGAGAGTTTATCGCGACGATGCAGGAGTGTGGACGAAAATAGTACAACCAAACACACGCGGGGTGAGGGGAAAAGGTGTATCGGTCAGATATAGAAGAGAGAAAGGGGTCTTACATTGAAGGAGAGAAGAAGTAAACGGTTAATTAGAAAACAAGAAAGGAGAACCGCATGAGCCCAATACGAGCGGGGTACATTCATCTGAAATAGAAGTGCCGAGTAACATCAGAGAAATGACGATTTTTCCTTTCGGCCACTCCAGTTTATTGAGACGTATGCACACAACTGGTCTGATGAATAATACCGTTGGAGGTGCAGAAAAATAAGAACTGTTGGCTCGTGTATTCTTTCGCATTATCGGTTCGTATAATTTTGAATGACATACAGAACTGAGTACGAATTTCATTATAAAATTTTGAAAAGACAGAAAAAAGTTCAGAACGTTCATTTAAAAGATATACTCAAGTACTAGAGAAACCATTAATAAAAGTTACAAAGTACATATTACCTCCACCAACAAACTTGGTTGGACTAGGACCTCAGATGTCCGAATGAACAAGATCAAAAGGACGAATAGAACTTTTACATAGTTTAGAAGGAAGAGAAGTACGATGATGTTTGCCATATTGGCAAGCTTCACATTCTAAAGTGAAGTCGCCTTAAAGAGGGTGTGATCTGGTGGTAGAGACGCAGCGGTGGATGGCCAAGACAACGATGTCACTAGAGTAGAGAAGTGGAGACGACAAATGCAGAGGAAATGGGAAAATCGTCAAGGTAGTAGAGACCGATGTGTTCAGTCCCAATAGCAAGTGTCACCTGCAAGTGAAGCATCTGAAAATAACAAGCAGTAGGAGAAAATGAGATATAACATTGCAATTGTCGTGACAGAGCATTGACAAACAACAAATTGCAAGGAAAATTAGGGACGAAGAAAGTGACAACCAACTGGAGAAGAGAGGTAGTAGTCATAACTCCATATCCACATATAGGAGTGGGAGAGTATCAGCCACAAAGACCGGAGGTAGCAGGTTATGTTTCTAGAGGTGAGAGATGAGAAGAGGGTTTCCGGTCATATGATTGGTGGAACCTGAGCCGATGAGTCACTTACCCTGAGTTAGCGACATGGGCGTTACCTGACGAAGTAGCAATGGAGGCAGATTGCTTGAAGGCATTAATGTGTGCCTCAATATCTGTGAGGAGAACCAGTGGTCGGACTCTTGTGGCGGGGTGGATGGTAAGACAGAAGGTAAAGGCGCAATAGAACTAACATGGGCCTGAGGGCGGAGATGAGGATGCTTCACAAAGCACCTCTTGACAAGATGGCCAAGACGTCGTCGTCCACAATGAGAGATAAGAGGGCGAGGTACTCCACGACCCCCAATGCGCTTGCCACGACCTCGGCAAGCTCCACAACCGACCAAATGCAGCAAAATTGTCGGAGGCCGGAGAGTAAACGAGCGGAGACCACTGCCGAAGGTTAGTAACAACAGAGATGCGAGTGGCAGTAGTATCCAAGATGGGGGTGCCTGGTTCTCCCAAGATTTGTTGGCGGATCATCTCATAGGAATCTGGAGTACGGAGAAGATAGCAGACCACCAGAAGTTCCTGAAAATGTTTCTACTGAGTGGTAAGATCAGCAGAGAAAGTGCGATGTTGGAGAAGTTTTGCGCCGAGAGATTGACTTCTTGATACGCAGCATCGGGAGAGAGAGTTGGTCGAGCGAATAAATCAGAATACAAGGTGTAGATGCGGAATGTTTTGACACCCTTGGAGTAAAGAGCCTCAAGATAGTCCTATGTTGCCTTCACAGTATCGTCATGGTGAATGATAGGAAAACATGCATCAAAAAGGTTGTTTGCAAGCCAAGTGCGAACAAGAGCATCACTGGCGTCCCAATCAGCATAGGCAGAAGACGTGGGGTCAGGAGGAGCGTCAGTGAGATGGTGGCGTTTGTGTTGAGAGCACAAAAGGAAGGTGAAGGAGATACTCTAATCGAGATAATTGGGTCCAGTTAATTTATATGTTGTGCCGAGATTTCCAGAGGTACTGGAAATGACCGCGGGAGGCGTAATGTTGGCGGGAGTAGAAGGAAGTGGTGGATTGGCCATAGTTGAAAAAAAGATCAGTAAGCACGGTAGGAGAGGCAGCGACTGCACGGGGAAAGCTCGTAGAAATACGTAGGAAAATGCGGGTGGCAGGAAAACTCGCAGAGGGGGGGAGCGAGCACAGAGTTGGTGAAATTTGGTAGGAAGACAGTTCATAGGAAGGAGGAGCTCGTAAGACTGGCGGGAAGCATAGGATTCGCCAGATTGTTTAGCGAGACTGTCGGTTGCATAGATGAGCTCCCACAGGGAGGGATGCAGCTAGTTCTCAGGACACACGGGTTGGCGAGCGTGGGATCGGCAGAAACCGCTTTGAATGGATCGCCTAGCAAACAAGATCAGTGAGTTTTTCGTCTTCTGGATGGATGCGAGATCGATGAGCGGGATTGACGAGTTCTGCAGCGATTGAGATTGCAGGGAGATGTCTCGCTGCAAGCAGAGATCTAGCAGAAGGTGTAGAAGCGGCGAGAGATATAGCTTAGAGCTCACAAGAGGAAGATACCACAGGTAGGGGAGGACTCGCGGGAAGTTTAAGTGAGGTGTTAGTGAGTACGTAGAAGCCGCGGGAAACTCCGGAGATGTCGCAGATGTTGTTGAAGGTTTCGGGAGGAGGTCGCAGCCAAACGTCGGGTTGCAGCCTATTAATATGCCACGGGGAGAGGCTGATTTGAGCATCGAGCCTAGACGACGGAGGAGCGTGGGTGTGTGGGGGGGGGGGGGGGGGGGGGGAGCGAGTACCGCAAGTTGATGCGAGTACCCGAGCTTAATGAAGTAATTAACGGGTCAGTGCGGGAACAGTTTGCATGAGATTTTGTGCGAGACCGGGAGGGGTCACGTGAGATCAGAAAGATTGTGTGCGAGGTCAGGAGAATTCACACGAGAGGAGAACAACCAGGGATTTCATCCTGCTCTGATACCATGTGAGAGCTTGAGATAAAATAATTTATTATTCCAAAAAATCTAAATTATTACATGAGAGTTCCCCTTTTTATATAAAGCGGAGGAGGAAGAAGTATGTATATTTGGAGATGTGGGACTAAATACAAGGAAGAAAAATACAATGGGACCTTTTGTGGGCTTTTGATCTTGGGTTTTACTCCTTAAGTGTGGGTAAGGAGAGATTATAGACATTTTGGTTCGTCCAATGCGTCTAGTGGACCGCAAGGCCCGCCAAATAGGAACCTTCTGGTGTACGACGGTGGCCTGAAAATAAAAAAACAGTTCGGCATGTGTGATCCAACAGAGGGGATCGGTATTATCGAACACCATAATCTCACTACGGTGGAGTTGGGTCAAGTGAATGTCCCCGATGGGGGTGTATTAACCTCATGTAGTCAACGACGTGTCACTGGGGGACCGAGGGTGGAGGAGGGGGCGGAGATGCTGGTTGACAATTGATGGCAGTGGCCGCGATTTCGTGGAGGAGATTGAGATCTTCTAACCGAGCTTCGAGACGATCCAAGTGAGTGGAATCAACAGATACTGGAACGACAGCCTTCTCGTCAGCGCGTAGGACCATTAATGGGTCGTGGGCATGTATCAGAGAAGTGGAAGAAGATAATGGAGCGATGACGGCGAATGATGGGAAAAAGGGGCGAAGGCTTATGAAGTTGTGGTAAAGGTCGTTGTTATGGGCTGCGTACCCACCTATCTAGTTGATTATGATTATCTTTATGTGTCATCATTATATATGTGTTATCATTATGTAGGGGCCTCGAGCACAGGGTCTAGTAATAGGTATTATTATTACTACTTGTCTTTTATTATCTTGTAAGCCTATATAAAGGCATATGGTGTATTGTATGGATTATCAATGAATGAATTCCCATTCTTGCCTCATTGTTGTGAGATACTTGATGGCTCTCTCCTCTAACGAGCAACCCCGCTTAGGCAGCCGCGGTCATGGCTCTGTAGTATCTCTGTCATCTTCCCCGCCTCCGACCACTCCTTCGGCGACCTCCGAGTAGGCCCATAACATCTTGGTATCAGAGCTTTTCGGTCCTCTTCCGCCGACGCAGGCCAACATCTCCTCCGCTGCGAATCACGGCCCGTCAAATTCCAGCCCGTTGTTTCTCGTTCCAGCCGCATATCGCCAAGCTTATCCCTCTACGTCGTTCGACAAAAACAAGCCGCGCCTGTCTGCCGCTCCTCCGCCTGCTGCTCCGTCCCCATCGAGCCCCATTCCCGCTCAGTTCTTGCAACTCCCCTCACGCCAGGTCATCAATTAATTATGGGGAACATCAAGCTTAGTATCGCGGAAATTGCTGCCCTCCATTCGATCGAGAAAATGATAATCTCGTGGGAAGCACGCCTTCAGGACGCTGACGCACGTCGTGAGGACGTCATGACGAAGCTCCTCCAGAAGTTTGATAAATTGATAGCCGCTTTTCCGCCGAAGCATCCACCTTCGTTGCTGCCACCTATGTTGCACCGACACTTCAACATGCCCAGCGTGTCGGTGTCAGACTCTCCGACACGCATCGGACTCTCCGACACTTCAGAACACTATAAAGGCCACTATGTGATGTTTTATTTTTAAAATTTAGGTACTATAGTGAACAATGACTCAATGAAGATTCTTCTAGAATTTCTCCATACAAGGATAGTTAAATCATTCAAGAAACCAAAAAATGCTTTAGGAAGTACTTTCCTAACATTGAGGATCACACCAAAGTAAATTTAGTGTACACAAATTTTGCTTAAATAAATGGAGAATTTAGATAATTTGATTCAGTTCACAGTCAATTTTCGATGGATCCTAAGGCTTGGTGGGTTATTCATGGTGCAAGTGCACCTATGCTACAATGTTTAGCAATAAAGCTTCTTGCACAACCATCTTCTTCATCATGTGCCGAGAGGAATTGGAGTACGTACTCCTTCATAGTTATAAAAAATAAATATTTAATATGCGTGTCCCAGCGTGTCGGAATAGGATATTTTGGGAGAATTGACGAGTCGCGTGTCGTGTCGTGTCGTCTCGCGTGTCGCGTGTCGGTGTCGGTGCAACATAGGCTGCCACCTCCCCTCTTAAAGTCACCATCTTCGTCGGTCGCTGACGTGCCACACTCTTCCCTGCGTGGACTCCCCCGTCATCACCCCCGTGGTGTTGCCTCCCCACCTTGGGCCACCTTCGTCAGTCACCGTCGCAGCCGTCCTACCGCCTCTACCGGCCCTTACTACACCGGCCCCCTCTCCGTCGACCCCGACGGACCCGTTTCTGCCTCCGGCCACGTCGCCGCCTCTTTTGCCGGTCCTTCCTCTGACCCCGCTCATGCCAGCCCCTGCTTTACCGGGTCCCCTAGATCCCCCCTTCAACCGACCGATCCCAAGTCGGTGCTGCCATTTCTGCCTGACGCTTCTCGCTCTCCGCCCGAGCTACCATCGTTCCGCTCGTTCATCACCATCGTGTCTACCTCAGTCTCCGCTACAGCAACACGATACCGAGAATTATTTTTGCGCGAAATTAAAGAGTCAGACGATCATGCAGTACAAGCCTCGTTCAAGCTTGAGCACAAGCTCGATTTGAAGGCCGGGAGAGATGTTATGGGTTGCGTACCCACCTACCTAGTTGATTATGATTATCTTTGTGGCATCATTATATATGTGTTATCATTATGTAGGGGTCTCGAGCACCGGGTCTAATAATAGGTATTATTATTATTACTTGTCTTTTAATATCTTGTAAGCCTATATAAAGGCATATGGTGTATTGTATGGAATATCAATGAATGAATTCTAGTTCTTATCCCCTTGTTGTGAGATACTTGGTGGCTCTCTCCTCTAACGAGCAACCCCGCTTAGGCTGACGCGGTCATGGCTCCGTAGTATCTCTGCCATCTTCCCCGCCTCCGACCATTCCTCGGCGACCTCCGAGTAGGCCCACAACAGTCGCTACGAGCGCCCGCACAGGGAGCGGGCCGAAGGGTGCTGGAGGAGCAGTTATGACCGACTAGAAGGACCTGTCAATCTTGGCAAGAATGATAGTGCAGAGACGTTGAATGTTGGGAGTCGTTCGAGCTGGGAGAGGTCGACCACAAGGCATAACTGGTGGGTGCAGAAGCTCGCAGAAGAGGCACAAGAGAGATAGTCGAGGATGATGTGTGGTTCGCACTGTAGTGGGGCATGGTGTTGGCGGATCAGGGGAAAGGAGACTGAGGGGTACTGGAAGGAATTGGTGTGCAGGAGTGTTGTTAGAACTAGTGTCGTCGGGCAAGCACAATCGAAGATAGGTGCGCAGTCTGTAGAGGTGGAGACCAGGGATCAAGAGGAATTATGGCTTCAAATTAAAACCTTAGTTGTTAGGATAGGCCAGGCCAATTGATAGCTACTGACTATCAGAGAACAAACATACAATAAATTAAGAGGAAACCAAAATACCGAGACAAGCTTGATACCAATCTCTTGAGGGTGGGATCCCACAAAGAGCATTTCGCTCGTTTGAGAGTCTAACATGACAAATGATCCAAGATTATGCAAAGCCACTCCCATGTTCCCTTATATATGCAAGAGTGGAGCATACAATGAAAAACATCATAGAGTCGTATTCATATCAATAACTGATCAGATGGAACTGAAAGAGGATTCTTGATTCTTTGAATTTCCTAAAAATAAAATTACTTTTCATAAAAGGTACTTCAGGCTATTTTCTTCAAGAAATTCATTCAATCTTGATATTCTGGAAGAGTTCTTGATAATTCTTTGAAAAAAACAGTGGCTGTCGTTTTGTTCATAGTGGCAACCGAAGCTGGATATGGCTACTGAATGCTAGTGGTGGCTAAGATCTGGCTAAAAGTGGAGGCTAGTTATTGCTGCTAATAAAGGTTGAAGGCAGCTGCTGACGGAGTGGGGAGACCAAAGTCTATGGAGAGAAGATGTTAGGGTTCTGAGGTTTAGAGGATCAGAGAATCAATGAGATATCATTAGATAAAGAGCCTTTAAATAGATATGGGTCGTTAAAGCCCATTTGCAAAAAGTTCAAAAGGGAGCTCATTGTACATTTTTCTCTTTTTTGCATTTAGTCTCAAATCGCCAATTGCATATTCTTCCTCATCTTCTATTATATATAAGGAGATTCCTATGTAATAAGTTAGGATTTTTGGAATAATTATTATTTTATATTTCAAATTCTTACATGGTATCAGAACATGATGAATGTTTTCGTTGTTCTCTCTCGATTACTCCTCTCACGTAATTTCTCTCGGTCTCGCCCGAACCTCTCCGATTTCAACGTACTTGCAAGAGTTCCTACCCAATCTCGTGAACTCCTAATGCATTCACGCTCCCCTTGCAGCGATTCCAAATAGGCTTCAGCAACCTCCCCTTCCAACCGCACAGCTTCAGCCATCATCAAGCTCTGTTGTTCCACCATTTATAAGATGTCGACTAGCTGTCCCAGCCGTCTCTTCCGCCAGACAACATGCTCTAAATCCATCAATCAGCGAGCTCTCAGTATATCAATCAACGAGCTCTCAGTATATCAATCAACGAACTCTCAGTACATCAATCAACGAGCTCTCAGTACATCAATCAACAAGCTCTCAGTACATCAATCAACGAGCTCTCAGTCCAACGATCTCTCGTCAAGCACTTGTGAACTCCTGCGCGCTCCCAAAGTCTGTCTTCTCCACCGTCTGCATATGTGACCTCTCCCAATCGCATCCACACGCAACTTATCGCAGTCTAGCATCCGCGAACTCTCCCAATCGCAGTTGCGTGCGGCTTCTCCCTGTCGATCTGCCTGCCAGAGACATCCCCTACCAAGCTCTAGTCAATTTCACTGCCAGTGACTTCTCTTACCGAGCTCCCTGCCAGCAACTTCTCCTGTTGAGCTCCATGCCAGCGACTTCTGTCGAGCTCTCAGCCAGTGAGTTCTTCTTCTGTTATCACTGAGCTCCTTTTCTAAAAGCACCCACCAAGTTATAGCTCCTGACGAGCTCGAGTACTGAACTATGATGACACCCTCACTTCCTTCTACTCCCGCTGCAACTGCTCCTACCACTACAGTCAATTTTGGTGCCTCTAGAAATCTCGAGACGACTTCCAAGTTGACTCGACTCAATTATCCTGATTGAAGTGTCTATTTCACCTTCCTATTGCACTCTCAACGCAAGAGGCATGATCTCGCTGACACTTCTCTGGACCCAATATCTCCCACCTATTATGAGTTCCTGATTGGGAGGCCAGTGATGCTCTTGTTTGCATGTGGCTTGCAAACAGTCTTTCTAATGATTGTTTACCCATCATTCATCATGATGAAACTATGAAGGTTGTTTTAGATCATCTTGCAGCTTTTTACTTCAAGGGCGCCAAAACCTCTCGAATATGCACTCATCTATTCAAATCTCTTTGTTCAACCAACACCCTCTCCAATATCGTCATTTCTCTGCTGACCTTGCAACTCAGCAGAAACATTTCAGGAACTTTTTGTTGTTTGTTATCTTCTACGTCTTTCTGATACATATAAGATGATACACCAACTGATCTTGGGAGAACTTGACGTTCCCACCTTGGATGCTACTAGAACCCGTATCTCTGATGTGACAAACCTTCTGCGCCGACCACCCCATAGTATCACGTCCACCCTTGAAAAATTATGCTCATGATGTTGGTATTTTTAACTTAGTATTGAATGTCAAATATTATTTGCTTGTGTGTTTAGTTCAGTGTTGTTGTCCAGAGAAGTGTTCATTAGATATGTCATTTAACCAAACAACGAGATTGTCAAATAACATGCCATTATGAAAATGTTGTAATCATACGAAAAGCCGTTTTTATTGCTTCTTGAAAATTAACCAAAGGTATTGAAGCTTACAGATGCAAAATACTGAATTCATGCTTCAAAGAAAGTGGATCAAGTGCAGAATCCTTCGTCAATTTGAGAAAATCCTAAGGCAATAGGATCATTCTATTCCTACTAAAAAGCAAATCCATAGCATTGAATCACCACAAACAAAAAGCAGGAGAAGAAGAGACGACACCTTGAACTCCATGTCAGGGAAACCTCGGGCTAGAGCACGGGAGAGTCTTTCGACGGTTTCCTGTCCATTGACCCGAGAGACACGAACTGTCCACCACTGCGGCCCAAGCTTAGCGAGATTGTCCAGATTGAGCTTTTCCTTCCAGTTGGAGTACTCCTTCTTCCTCCTCCGCGCAAGTATCTCCTCCACCTCTTCCCTCCAGTTCCCGCTAACAGCGGCATTTTTCTCTCTCCTCTCATTTCTCAGCTGCCGCCTCTCCTTTGCGCTGAGATCGCTGGTTACTACAGCGTCTAGAGATTCGGACAAGATTGACGAAGACGAGGAGGAACAGTGGATAGATAGGCGGAGGGAGACGGACGGTGGAGGAAGAGACGCTGATTTTAGGATCCACGGGTAGAGCGCGAGGCTTTGCAGCATTTTTTCCTGCTTCCGCTACGGGATGTCGAACCTGGCCGAATTTATCTATCGGTCGTAGCCTCGAACAAGAGTAGCCCGACCTGATCCGACCCGACCCGAAATCTTGCAAGTAATAAAGAGAAGAGTAGAATTTCTCTCCATGTTTAAACTCAATGATATGAATCGACCACGGTGTTCATCGAATATTCATCACCTCATAAATAGTGTAAGCTTAAAACATAAGTAGCGGAAAAAGTAAATATCACATAGTAACCACAAAAACATGAAATTATAAAATAGTCGGCAGAAAGTAAACAACAACACAATGATGCGAGGCTCCACAGATTATAACATGATTAAATAGTGACCAAGCACAACACAGTCTATAACATGATTAAGGGTTCGTTTGGCTCGGCTTATTTGCTCCGGTGAGTTTGGATAAAATCGCCATTGTCATAGAATGTATGTTTGGTATGACAAATGTTACTATCATTACCAAGAAAAGAAACTTGTTATAAGCATAAAATATTTGGTATGACAATGACGTTTTTGTCCAAACTCACCGGAGCAAATAAGCCGAACCAAATGAAGCCTAAATTGGATAAAAAGATAAACAAAATAACTATTGATGAGTTCCCCAATTTATAGAAATTTCGGGTTGTTAATAGCTAAGAGATCCACCTCTTTAGCAGAGAAAGTAGGGGTGAGTGAGGTTGATTAAAGTCAACCTGCTAACCCCACTCACGTCATGACCGCATGATCGCGCGCAACGACGCACGACGGCGACCGCCGGCAACGAGCCCCCCCCCCCCCCCCCCCCACCCCGCCGCAGCAATCGGCGCCGCCTAGACTGCCGCCCGCACGGCTGCATGATCTGCCGCCGCGCGCGGACACGTGGCCACGTGGCCTCCTAGCCGCCGCCGCGCTACCGCAAGGGCGCGCGGAGCGGGACTACGCTGTCGCATGACCATCGCACGGTCGGGCGCACCTATGCACATCGTCGCGCGCGCCCATTTCTAGCGTCTTAATCTTCTCAGGTTTGCTTCGATTCCCCAGTGGGTCACTAGTAAGCCCAAAGACTTTCCTGTCGTAACGCCGAATGCACACTTGCTAGGGTTGAGCTGCATTTTGAAGTGGCGAAGAAGTTGAAAATATTTCTCGAAGTCCTTTAAGTGGTTGTGTCAGTGGATGCCCTTTACTAACATGTCGTCGACATAAACCTACATTGTCTTCCCGATGAGGTCCTTGAATATCTTGTTCATCATCCTTTGGTAGATTACTCCAGTGTTTTTGAGGACAAAGTGCATCAACTTTTAGCAGTAGACTCATTTATCCATTTGAAAGATTGTATGCTCTTCATCGCCTGGATTCATCTGTATCTGATTGTATCCGGAATCGGCATCCATGAAGCTGAGGAGTTCATGTTTGGTTGTCTCGTCTACGAGCTGGTCGATCCTTGGGAGCGGGAAGCTGTCTTTTGGGCATGCTTGGTTGAGATTGCTATATTCAACGCACATCCTCCATTTCCCAGAGGTTTTCTTTACCATGACTACGTTCGCTAGCCATGTTGGGTATTCGGCTTCGCGGATGAACTTTGCTTCAAGAAGCTTGGTTACCTCTTCTTCGATGGCCTACAGCCGCTCCGGGGAGAAATTTCTCTTCATCTGGATGACTGGTCGACATGAAGAATTAATATTTAGAGAGTAGAAAATCACTTCGGGGTCCACTCCTGGCATGTCCTCTGTACTCCAAGCGAAGATATCTTCATTCGCACGAAGTAGAGTTGTGTATTGCTTTATTTCTTCTAGGGATAGGAGAGATCCAATCTGTACTGTCCGGGAAGGGTTTTGTGAAGAAAGGGCTATATCTACCAGGACTTCAACGGGGGCCCCTCGTTGTAGTATGGCATTGTTTCGCAGGTCGAAATTATCAATGTTGAGAGTGGTGGTCTTTGCTGGTCGAACCTGCTTCAGGTGATATGTCCTGACTGTCTCTTGGTTGCACCGAATGGCCCATATCCTGCCTGTAACATCCCAATTTTGAATTTCTAGGCCGCTTCGTGATTAATTGAACCGCTAAGGATTTGTGAGCTTCATTGACACCCAAATGGTGGGTTGACACCCTATTGAGTGTTATTGACCCAATAAGTCACTCAATTCACCCACCGGGCTACATGAAGAATTTCTTACTTATGCACACGATAGACCCCTCCTAGGTGTATGAATTGACCTATTAGGTCTTAGTAAGGCCAAATAATACCTAAAAGTGCACAAATACTCTAAACGAATCAAATTGACCCATTACGACACAAACTCGTCGATTTGATCAACATGAATCGCACAAAACTCAAATTACCTTAATTAGTCTAAACGCACACCAAACCACCCAACTTGAGCAAATCATCGACAGAGATTGTCATTGACGCATCAACACACCAAATAGGCTGCATTATGCCTTGGTTAGAGGAGAGACATCTGAATTATCTTCTTTTACTCGGGTAATTTATATAGTTAATAAATAATTGATAATTATTTAGAAGATAAAATAAGTAAAACTGTGACGGATGAATTCCAGTCGACCCCGAAATTTTATCGCGACATTCGCATAATATTCTAAATAGGATGGGCACCTAAAAATGTATTTAGATACATTTATATGATTTACAAAAAAAATGTTTTATTTAGTAATTAATTATTTAAATAATAAGGGGGTTTGAGAAAAATAGATAATGACATTATTTTTTTCCTAAAATTTTATCATAGAGTCCTATGAATATATAAAAGAGTTATATTAATTAAAATCAAATATCTAATACAAAATCTATTTATTTTGATTTAACTATATTTAAAACACCGAATAAATAAAATAAATAGAAAACGATATCAAAAAATTTTAAAATAATTTATAAAAATCATAAATGGCCTAAGTATGCTGTCATAATTATTTGAATTAAAAATAAAATTTAATTAGTGAAATATTTAATTTTAAGCCTCATTAATGAATTTAACCCCCCCCCCCCCCCCCCCCCCCCCCCCCACCCCCACCCCCACCCCTCATCAATATCATTAATATGCAACCATGAGAATTGA
Source organism: Dactylorhiza incarnata (assembly GCA_033032865.1). Lineage (NCBI taxonomy): Eukaryota > Viridiplantae > Streptophyta > Magnoliopsida > Asparagales > Orchidaceae > Dactylorhiza > Dactylorhiza incarnata. The sequence goes on along the minus strand of JAWHQI010000047.1, from coordinate 11,038,623 downwards.
TTCCCTTCCACTCTCAATGCCTTGGGAAGGGCTTGGCCGGCTGGAATGTTAAGAGGGGGCGGATTCACCAAGGGGTGGGGTGTTTACTCATTAAAACCCTCCCAACACCCCAAAAGATCACCCCTCCTATATAAACCCCAATCTAATTAGAATTTCGTTTTCTCTACCCATTGCTCTCCTAACCAGCCAGAAAACGAGCTCGGGTGACCTTCCGACGTGCCTCCTCCGCGAACTCCGACGAACTCCACCACTAACGATGGCCGCGCGACGATCCCCTCGCCTAAACGGCACGAACGTAAGTTCCTCCGACTCCTCTCTGCCCTTAGATCTATTTCCCGTCGATTCCCACCAACTCCGGCCACCGGAGATGGCAATCCTGGCCATGGATAGCTTCGGACCACCCCCACAACCTCTGCTGCCTTTGCGGGTTTCGGCCTTGCATGGGGCGTGTGAAGGGGAGGGAGGGCCTCCTCGGCCCTCTCTCATGGCCCTTGAGGCGGAGGAAATCGCTGGAACCCGCTCCGGCGGCCTCCTCCATCCAAACAGAAAAAATATATGCAACATTATTTTCCGGCCACCACCCGGCGGTGGCTGGCCGCCGGAAGATGCCCCACCGGAGCTCCCTTCCCGGGCGCTCCCATTTGGGGTGGTGGCTGGAGCTAACTCTCCACTAGTTGAGTTTGGAAGGCCTTGCTACAAAAGGGGGGGGGGGGTCGCGGTGGCTGCATGCATGCAGCCACCATTGAACGGGAAGGATTTTCCTTCCAGATCCAAGGTCGCCGGTGGCAGCCTGGTCGCCGGCCGACAACTCGCCGGAGAGCCCACCCCCGACGCACCAACCGTGAGTGATGCCCGGAGCATTGGTGGTTCCGTCATGCCTGGGGGAGTCTCTCGCATGCCACCATCGTAACTGGTAGAATTGTATAATATAATGTTTATATAAATGTGTCAAATTAATTTATTGTTATATTTGTCTCTCAAAATATTAGGTATATGCATACACATCCTATTTTTCTACAAGTAAGATAAAATATTATTTTGATACACGAGCATGAGAAAACTCCCGCATGCAAGCCACCATGAGTCTGGGAGATTAAGTTTATGTTTAGATAAAGTTTATGTTTAGACATGTACGACAATTCTTCTTATGGGTATACATCTCAAAGTTTTGATATGTACGTCTTAATATATGTTGTCTGCTATATTTATAGTGTTCCTAAAATTTTTTTTGTACGCATGCACCGGCGCTCGGGCCGGTCAAGGAACCACCCGCATGGCACGGTGGCTGCATGCAGCCACCGTGAACCGGGTTTCTTTTGATGCAGATCGTCGGCGCCGCTGGTGGCGGTAGGCCTCCGGTGGAGGTTTCGTCGGAGCGCCCTCCCGTGGCGCTCTTGCCGGAGGCGGCAGTGTACAACCCTCATATTTCCTGAGTCGGTGCGACCCGAGCCGGATGAAGCCAAGATAGCAAGGGTGGCCAGGACGGACAAAACGACCACGTGGGGCGGTCAAAACCGACCAAGGCAAAGAGAGGCCGCGGGGAAGGCGGGGGGGGAGCACCCGCTCCCCCGACTCTCTTCGGGCGAGTGGGAGGGGCCTCCCACTCGCCAATCACCCTTAGGCGAGTGGGAGAGACCCTCCCACTCACCCGGGCGAGTGGGAGGTGCCCTCCCACTCGCCGGGCGAGTGGGAGGAGCCCTCCCACTCGCCGGCCACCTTGGGGGCGAGTGGGAGGGGCCCTCCCACTCGCCACCCCCCTTTGGGCGAGTGGGAGGGATTCCCCCACTCGCCCGGTACATTGGGGGGAGACCGGCATGGCCTCCCGTGAGGGGGGAAGTGGGCATCTCGAGTCCCACTCGCTCCCCCTCATGCGTTGATCGTTCGTGGTCATGGTTGGACTGCGGATAGCAGGATTTTGGCTATCCGCAGTCCATTTTTGGGAAAGTCTATAAATAGACCCCCATGGGCACCTTGGGAAGGGTTGGTTCCTACCCCCTCCCTCACGTGTGAGCAAGCACTACCCCTCCCCTCCCCTTGACGTTGAAGGTGGTCGGTGAGGTGTTCATTAGTGCCCTCCAAGGTGCCCAGGCTCAGCATTGGCTTGGGAGGGGAAGCACTCTAAGATCTTCCGGGTATGTGGTGGGACCTCCACGCTGCAGCTTAAGGGGTCCGTTTGTGGACTTAGGTGTTCTTTAAGGGCAAGGTTCTTTGGTTCTTAGTGACTGGTCAAGGGTCTCGCCCAGGTCAAGTAAGGGTTAGCTGCATCCCCCTTGCGAACGTCGAAACCGGGTTACTGGTTTCAACATTATGGTGCGGTGAGCGTGGAAGCAGCTAGTTCGGAAAGCTCTGGGCAAGTCTCATGGCTGGAAGCGATGAGCTGAGGGACTCACCCCTGCCGGGGAGTGCATGAAGAAAGGTGACTTCGAGGAGTTCAGGAAGTCAATCCGGGAAGTCTTGCGGTTTGCACTCCCCCCTTAGGGCGAGTACACGGCATCGCCAACACCTGTGCTCGCCTCGCCGTCTTTGATGGAGATAGAGCAAGCGTGTTGGCAAGGGAAGGGGCCAGCCTCGGAGGAAGGCTTGAGCCTTCAAGCGCAAGCGCTCTTCAACAGCTCTCCTGGGGCCAGCTGCCCCGAGTGAGGGGGCAGGGAGGATGCCTCCGTCTCAACAGGAAGGGGGCGTAGTCCCTGTTCCTGATTCAACAAAAGCACGGGGAGACGCCACGAAGCTACGCAGATCGGTTCCAGAGGCAAGTCTCCCACCTGCAGGTTGACCAAGGAAGCAGGAAGGACCAGGAGAAAGGAAAGGAATAAGAAGACAGAGAAAGTGGAGGAGATGAGGAAAAAGAGATGGTCAAGGTGCATGTGACCAAGTAGGCTCAGAGGGGCGCGTTGTAATAAGCATGTAGCTCCTCGACGATGAATGAAGAGGTTTCAGGTAACGCCTTGACTAAGTGGCTTGGGATAAGTGTTGAGTTCCTCTGCCTCCAGGTGAAGGTAAGCACCTAGGACGTGGATGGGTACTCCGCTCCCATTTGGTAGTATCCCCGACTAGAGACCATTCTCCGGGCTCAGTCATGCCGGCAGATGGGAGGCTCATCGGGTCGACTCGCTACTTGGTAGCTGGACTGGGAAGGCGTTGAGTTCCTCTACTTCCAGGTAGGCTAGGCCCCTAGGACGTGGATGGGTACTTCCGCCTCCAATTGGATTGGGAAGGCGTTGAGTTCCTCTGCATCCAGGTGAGCTAAGCCCCTAGGACGTGGATGGGTACTTCTACCTCCAGTCGGACTGGGAAGGCGTTGAGTTCCTCTACCTCCAGGTAAGCTGGGCCCCTAGGACGTGGATGGGTACTTCCGCCTCCAATTGAATTGGGAAGGCGTTGAGTTCCTCCGCATCCAGGTGAGCTAAGCCCCTAGGACGTGGATGGGTACTTCCACCTCCAGTCAGGTTGGGAAGGCGTTGAGTTCCTCTGCCTCCAGGTGAAGGTAAGCACCTAGGACGCGGACGGGTACTTCCGCCTCCAATCGGTAAGATCCCTGACTATAGACCATTCTCCAGGCTCAGTCATGCCGACAGATGGGAGATTCATCAGGTTGACTCGCGGCGGGTAAGATTTCAAGAAGGACAATCGGTTTGGTAAGACGGTTGAATCCCTCCGCCCCTCAGCGAAGGTAAGCACCTGGGATGTGAACTGGTCCTCCGCCCCCGGTAGTTCGAGAAAGTGTTGAGTTTCCTCCCCCTCCAGGTGAGCTCGGCTCCCTGGTAGGTGTGGAGTTTCCTCCCCCTCCAGGTGAGCTCGGCTCCCTGGTAGGTGTGGAGTTTCCTCCCCCTCCAGGTGAGCTCGGCTCCCTGGTAGGTGTGGAGTTTCCTTCCCCTCCAGGTGAGCTCGGCTCCCTGGTAGGTGTGGAGTCCCCTCCCCTTCCAGGTGAGCTCGGCTCCCTGGTTGGTGTGGACTTCCCACCTTCCACCTCAGACCGAGTTTAGCTCGACTAGAGGTGTTGAGTTTTCCTCCACTTTCGGTCGAGCTTAGTCCGACCTTAGGTGTTGATCTTTCTCCACCTCCCGTTGAGCTCGGCTCGCCGGAGGGGTGTTTAGTGGAGAAAGGTTCGTTCTCCACCTCAGGCCGAGTTCAGCTCGACTAGAGGTGTTGAGTTTCCCTCCACTTTCGGTCGAGCTTAGTCCGACCTCAGGTGTTGATCTTTCTCCACTCCCTGTTGAGCTCGACTCGCCGGAGGGGTGTTTAGTGGAGAAAGGTTCGTTCCCCACCTCGGGTCGAGTTCAACTCGACTAGAGGTGTTGAGTTTCCCTCCACCTTCGGTCGGGTTTAGCTCGACCTAAGGTTTCGAGTGTTCTCCACCTCCAGTTAAGCTCGGCTCAAAGGAGGGGTGTGTATAGGAGAAGGGTTTTCCCTTCGTCTCAAAGTAATTTCAGCTGAAAAGTTTGGCAGAGGTTCCCCGATGATGGATCCTTTCGTGGATTCCCCTAAGGTCCCACCTACTCGTCAAATAGGTGGGTTGGACTTTCTTTCCGAGCTTGGGGCAAGCTCGCAAAGAGCGGAGATTGTGTACAACCCTCATATTTCCCGAGTCAGTGCGACCCGACCCGGATGAAGCCAAGATAGCAAGGGTGGCCAGGACGGACAAAACGACCACGTGGGGCGGTCAAAACCGACCAAGGCAAAGAGAGGCCATGGGGAAGGCGGGGGGAGCACCCGCTCCCCCGACTCTCTTCGGGCGAGTGGGAGGGGCCTCCCACTCGCCAATCACCCTTAGGCGAGTGGGAGAGACCCTCCCACTCACCCGGGCGAGTGGGAGGTGCCCTCCCACTCGCCGGGCGAGTGGGAGGGGCACTCCCACTCGCCGGGCGAGTGGGAGGAGCCCTCCCACTCGCCGGCCACCTTGGGGGCGAGTGGGAGGGGCCCTCCCACTCGCCACCCCCCTTTGGGCGAGTGGGAGGGATTCCCCCACTCGCCCGGTACATTGGGGGGAGACCGGCATGGCCTCCCGTGAGGGGGGAAGTGGGCATCTCGAGTCCCACTCGCTCCCCCTCATGCGTTGATCGTTCGTGGTCATGGTTGGACTGCGGATAGCAGGATTTTGGCTATCCGCAGTCCATTTTTGGGAAAGTCTATAAATAGACCCACATGGGCACCTTGGGAAGGGTTGGTTCCTACCCCCTCCCTCACGTGTGAGCAAGCACTACCCCTCCCCTCCCCTTGACGTTGAAGGTGGTCGGTGAGGTGTTCCTTAGTGCCCTCCAAGGTGCCCAGGCTCAGCATTGGCTTGGGAGGGGAAGCGCTCTAAGATCTTCCGGGTATGTGGTGAGACCTCCACGCTGCAGCTTAAGGGGTCCGTTCGTGGACTTAGGTGTTCTTTAAGGGCAAGGTTCTTTGGTTCTTAGTGACTGGTCAAGGGTCTCGCCCAGGTCAAGTAAGGGTTAGCTGCATCCCCCTTGCGAACGTCGAAACCGGGTTACTGGTTTCAACAGGCAGCCGGCCAGGTTTTCCCACCGGTGGCGGCGGGGAGTGCCCGTAAATGAAGGCCCATATATAAATATGCGTATATATTTTGACACACACATATATATATATGCGTAAATAGTTATATAATATATATATATTTATGTACGTATAAAATTTTAATATATATATATATATAAATAGGGATTGGAATATATAAGCTCAAGCTTTTTTAAGGCTAAAAAAGCTTGAGCTTATATATTTTAAATTTAAAGAGATTTGAAGCTTTTCACCAATGTACAACCAAATATGTCTCTCAAAAAATTTTTCAAACACAATAAAAACACACAGCATATTATAATCATCATATTAACACACATCATATTATAATCGTCATTACCATTCTAATCAAAATATATATCATAAGTCATCTTAACACACACACAACAATATTAAATAGTAAATTTGTGTTGGCCGGTTGTGAATCCAAATACTTGAAGCACACCAACAATATTTCAATGCCGGCTTTTATGATTCGAGCACCTACAAAAATTAAATACAATAAAATACTCAATAATACATACAAATCAACACATAAATATCAACACATACCTTAACAAGAAACTCATTAAGAGTAGTCTTCAGTTTGGTCATCCTTCCCAATGTCAATGCAAATCAACTAATAATAGAAACAAATCAACTAATAATAGAAATGATCAATTTAGATACCAAAAAATGAGAATACATACAAATTCTTTTTTCGAAATTATCTTATCTTTTTTCGGATATGTTGTTGAATAGTGGCCTTTCCCGCCACATGTACCACAAGTCCTTCTCTTTACTTGTGTTTGAGAGGTCTCTATACCTGATTCAATTCTGGATGCAATTTTGGGTCTTCCTTTTGTTTTCACAACGGAAGGATCTCGAATAGAAATACCATACGAACCTGGATAAATTAGAGTTGAACCTACTTGGCTGACAATACTTGCAGGTTCTGAGTAATTGAATGAATCCCTTATATTCTCCAACAATCCATTTAATGTTGACATAACAACATCATATGCTTCCTTTGATGCAGTTGCATGGGTGAAAATATTTGTTTGGGTATTAGTTAACTTCCATTTCATCATGGGTGTCACGGTATTACTATTATCAATCAATTTTTCATTGTTAGATTTGCTTCTAGCAGAAATAGACCATCTCTTCAATAGATATAAGTCAGGAATACTTTGCAAATGCTTTTTAGCAATCATAATGTGCAGAATGTGTTTGCATACAAAACCATCCCTCTCAAATTTAGCACATTCACAAAATATTTGATTATTGCAATCATCGTACATGACATTGCACCAATTGCATGAATCCTCACAAGAAAGTCCAACGCTAAACGTTGTAATGGTACCCATTGTATTTACTTCTTCATACCAACATTCTAAACTCTGCTTGAATTCTTGCTGAAAAAGCTTGAACATATTTTTGGTATAAAATTGGGCTGCAAATCTTTCAAGTGCGTAACCTGTCAACAAATTAGCTACTGAATTCAATGTGTTGAAATCTTCTTGTTCTTCTGCCTGATGTCGTGATTGCAATGCCTTTTCATATTGAGTTATAAATTCTAATAATTGTGTTTTAGAATTTACAAAACCATCAAAAAAAGCATTGATGCTTTCACTCCGACCACTTGATGTCATTCCCGCAACAAAATGATATTTTAAATAAGCTGGAACCCAATGGTCTCTTCGATCCCACATCTTTGACAACCAACTATTATTTTTAATGTTGTACTTTTGAAAAAAATAGTTTCCATCTTAGTTCACTTGTGGGCACATCCTTGCTATTAAACCAATCATAATAGTCCTTCTTGAATTCCCCATGAATATCTCGGAATTCATAAACATGCTCAACAAGGTGTTTACCTATATGCCATGAGCAAAATCTATGACGCGTGTGCGGGAACACTCTTTTAATTGCATTGTACATTGCTCCATCCATATCAGTAATTATAACTTTTGGAGCTTGATCAGTCATACATTTTAACCACTGATTGAACAACCAATAGAAGGTTTCTTCAGTCTCATCTGCTAATAAAGCACAACCAAATAAAATTGACTGTCTATGATGATTTACGCCTGTAAAAGGTGCAAATGACATCATAAATTTATTGGTTTTATAAGTAACATCAAACACAACAACATCCCCAAATGTTAAAAAATCATTTCTTGATCTTGAATCTGCCCAGAAAAAAGAACGAAGGACTAAATTAGAATCCAACTCAACGTCAAAGTAGAAATTTGAATCTAACTGCTGCTGTTTCTTTAAATATTCAAACACTGAGACACCTTCAATTCCTATATTACTCTTTCGTTCTACACTCAAATGCATTGAAACTTGTTTTGCAGATATTGAGCTGTTAATATTCGTTTCATTTAAAATTTTTGCAATCTTTGAAGGACCAATTCCAACACTATAAAGTTGATCCATCAACTTTTTAACTTCCTTATCTTTGTGAAGAACATTATGTGAATGATGTCTCTTAGCTTTCCTTGGAGTGTCTAACTCATGATTATGGTCTTTTATAAACCCAGTGACAACCCATTCATCGTCCTTATTCCTACGAATATCCAATTTGGCCTTGCAATTTACTCTTGTCAAACGATGTGCTCTACTTGAAGATCCTTCTCCCTCTTTAGAATTTTTAACACCAGACTTATTACATTCAAACCTTCTTGCAATAACTTCTCCTGAAGTAAATGATTTTGATGTTGAACCTTTCTTAATTCCAAATCCAACATTAAGGGCATAACTATTATAAAACCAATATGCTTCATCAACACTTTCAAACACCAAACTAACATATGGTTCTCTAACACTGGGCTCATTAGAATCTATATTTGTTTCAGCTTCAAGAACATCAATACTTGCAGGTTCTGAATTTGTTGAATTAGAAGTCATTGAGAATAACCCTACACATGAAAATAAATACACACTCACATACACATTAACATACACACACACATACACACTCACATACACCAAACTAACATCAATACTTGTAGGAGGGGGATAACTGCCCTGTTATTTCTGGAATCGTGTCTTCCCTTTTTTTTTGTTGGCTACGGCCAAACAGAGGGAGAAAGCCGCGATGTGGAGGAGGGGGTTAACTGCCAGATCTAAGCAAAAATGTGGAGAAGTGAGTGTTGATTCACGGAGAGCCCTAAACCCTAAACAAAAAATAAATCCATATACTTAGGGTGTAAGTGACGAACCAGGGTAGCCCGAGCCGAAATCGCGATTGAAATCTCCCTCGCCGGAGCAGAAATCGTCCCTAGCAGGAAGCGCGAGGAGCTCGCCGGGGAGAAGGGAGCAGGAATCTCGAGGGAGGAACTCGCCGGGGGAGCAGGAATCGCGATAGGGAGGAGCTCGCCGGGGGATAATACGCTCGCGCTTTTTTAACCCTAAAAAAGCGCGAGCGTATAATATATATATCGATATAAATATATATATACACACATATGATTCGCACAGTCTCGTTTCGCCCAGATATTTTCGGATCAAAAATCCGGCTCATACGTTGAAAATTAGGAAAAGTGTTCAACATGAAAGTTGTAGGTCTCGTCGAGGCAGTCAATTTTCATATATTATATGTCCATTTTCGTCGAGTCAATCAGGCTATTCGCACAGTTCGCACGGTAAGGTTGTTCGCACAGGATGCGGCCCCTATACTTATATACATACGAGCATCTACGCACGGGCTTCGCCCGTGCTCGATGCTCTTGGGCGGCCTTCGACCGCATCCAGGCGGGCTTCGCCCGCCGCTTCGCCCGTGCTCGATGCTCTCGGGCGGCCTTCGGCCGCATCCAGGCGGGCAAAGCCCGCCTGTATAATAATTTTATGCATACTTACTTTTCATCTACTTCTATAATATCTGAGTACACAACAATAAATAATTACTAAGTACATTCTATTTTCACATAATTCCCCAACAACAAAGCATTAAAATAATCATGGCAATGAGAGGAATTGATTATTTAACAATATCCTCTCAATTGGTGGGCTACTTTTACGTAAAAAAATAAGAGATGGAATTAATTCAGAAGCGAGAAGAAGCAAGGAGGTGTGTAAATCAAATTCTATTGCAGTTCTCGGTCCATGGCTGTGAAATTGAAGCACACGACATATTGCAGTTTCATACCTAACACAAAACCAATATCACGGCCACATGTGAATCATTTATATAAATTCATTACAAACATATATTTGCATTTTTCAATTCTAGGGTCTGCTAGTGTATTGGGTCCACTCAAGCCCCCAGTCTTCTGCCCTCGTAAAGAGGTCAACATTTTGAACATATACACATAAGAAAAATTAAAATCTGCCCAAGGAAACAATATAGACATAGGAGAGACCATGCCTGCGGCACACCGTTCGGTAGGAGAGAACCGATCATCGATCTCGGGAAGGAGAACCGATCGTCGGCTCGCCGCTCGGGATGAGGGTCGCGAGAGGAGAAATGCCACGCCACCAGAGGATGGATGCACATTCCTGCGATTTCTGCAGAGTCGGCATGGGAAGTGGATTCAGAAAGGGGAGCCGCCGCCAATTTACTGAAATGGAGAACTAACTTCTAAGCTATGAATGCTAAGCAAGCTATGGAGTAATTGGTAACTGATTACCCACCAATTTACACCCAGCCTCAAACTGGCCTGGGAACAAATGACAACATCCACAAATACAAATCGTGAGAACTCAAACTTATAAAAAGCAAAATAATCGAGAACTGTTTGTACGACTTGAATCATAAAATGAAAAGGAGGAAATGTGGATCTTACAGGTAACGAAGAGCATTGAATTCGTAAAAGTACGGATCTAGAAGAGATACTTCAACCAGGTAATGCTATCTTTGTTCCCCTTAGCAAATCCATGATTTAGAATCATCTTGAACACCCATATCCCAAAATGTTTGCAGTTCACTTAATGAAATCTTCATCATCATCTGTTGACGCTCCCTCACGCAGACATTCCCTGCTAATTGCTTGCTTCCCATGGCAAATCATGGGAGCAGAACTCTGCGAAAAAAAAACACTTATGAGACCAAAAGGATTCATGACCAAAATCTAGAAATAAATGAGTCACAGGTATTAGAGATAAAATCAATATATCTATGCTTATGTCCAAAGTATAAATGTACTGAAGCCCACAGGAAGCCTACCTCCCCCCTCTCCCTCTCTGACTCTCTTAAATGTGCCACTGCAGTGCATAAATCTGCACTATAATGTGCATATTTCAGCATTGTACATGATTCGTAGACTTCACAATGGCAATATTTACTTCCTTCATCAAATTTAATAATGAGAAACTATGAAATCATTGGAAAAAACACTAACCACACCATCGCCCGACGATCTTCCAACTGCATTTTTCTTCCTTTCCTGTAGGAACACGAAAATCAAAATTAGAAGGATAGTTGAACTTGCATCGTACTGATTTTGTAGACTCCAACAAATATTAACATTGATATACTTACTTGTGTGATGGGAGACAGAAATGAGAACCACCACTGAAAGAACGACCTGCCACACCATTGTCTCAAGTAGGCAATCCAGAGCCTTCAAGAAGTGAAGGTGGAAGTGACACGTACTCAGAGGAAGGAGTTGTGCTCGCAGAATTCGAAGATGGGACGATCCGGATATCCGGCTCATCGTCATCCGTCAATTGACGAAGATAATCAGCACAGTCCTTCAAGGCACGCTCTGTACGTATTAGGAAACCCATTGCCACCAGCTGGGTTGCAATCGCCTCTGCCTTGACCCGTAAGAGGGCCAAAGGAAGGTGGGCAGGCTTGACCGAGAGCAAGTAAACTCTCACGACCTTTACCGCTTTTCTGGTTCTTTAGAGTTCATTTTAATCCCCGTTCTTCGGTCTGCTTTACACACATGTAGATATCTTAGAAATGCACACTGATCTCAAAGTGAGAAAATTGTGGGGTGAAATGGGTGTTGATTTCTGGAATGCTGAAATCTAGAAGGAGAAATTAAATGAATTTTCATATATTGTGATAGAATTTGAACAGTTGAGTTATTGAACCTGAAACTCATTTAGTATCTCCTTCTAAATCTCGGCATTCCAAAAATCAACACCCATTTCACCCCACAATTTTCTCACTTTGAGATCAGTGTGCATTTCTAAGATATCTGCATGTGTGTAAAGCAGACCGAAGAACGGGGATTAAAATGAACTCCAAAGAACAGAGAAGGGGTAAACGTCGTGACAGTAGCTCGATGATATAAAAATTACCTGAAATTATTCAATAGATCTCAAGTTATTTGAGGAAGAATAGAGGGGCAAAGCACATGAGCAAAACAGTCAATAGAACATGAGCTGCAAATATGGGGAACACCATGTTTCTCTTTTACCTCAATGGGTGTTAAAATACATGAATCGTTATCCCATATGCAACATCAAGATCAAAACATGGTGTTCCCGTTCAATTCTATGCGGCAGATATGAAAGTCCAACAAAATAACAACTGATGACAATTTTCTTGCAATTTATATTTGATTTATAGCTGAATCACAAGAGTACACTAAAAGCATTATTTAAATGAAATTCTAATGAAAACATCATGCCAAAAACGACATGACATCAAGGAGGGCTTCGACCAACTCAACACGGGCTTCGCCTGTGGTTGATCCCTCGAGTGGTGTTCAGACGCATCTAGGCGGGCTTCGCCTGCCTGAGCACGGGAATCGTTTGTGGTTGATCCCTCGACTGGCCTTTCGCCAATGCCAATGCCTGACCGATATGTGCGACTTTAAACCTGAGCAAATAGTGAGAAGTAACGACCTAAATATATAGAACACAGAACTCCTGATTTGTGTTATGTAGTTGATTGTAAACAATAATATAGTATTTTGTTTTTCGGTATTACCTTCTAATCATTGTGAAAACATAATTCCACTCTTCATCTGGAGTGAGGCGTGGTGGCACAGGCGGGATGCGTAGCCTAAATCCTTCAATCTCGGTCCGTGGTCCCTCAGACCACCGCTGTGTAGTCGGCCTAAACATATCATCGTACCAACTGTCATTTGGGTAGATGGTAGCACTTATACACATGTTCTGTGTTTCTGCAACAGGATCTTGCGAAAGCAACGTCAAATTGAAATTAGAGATTCAGAAAACCCAGGTGAAGGTTCAAACCATGAAACGACCAAGCTAAAAAAGTTATGAAATGAGCAAGTTCGTGCGCATGCATCCAAGCGGGTTGCGCATGCCATGAAGAATAAAGCTCTACACTAATATGTCGTGCTCACATTATTTAGCTAATAAAGCGAAGACGTGTACAAACAAACATTATCAATTAAATGATAAATTTCATCTGTAGACAATAAAATCTTGTAAATGTTGAGAAAATTAAGGTGTAAATGAAGTTGCGAGTGAAACATGAAATGTAGTTGAATGAATTTCATAGAGCCTTGAATTTTTTTAGCATAAAATAAATAATGTAGAGTTGAAGAGGAGCTTACCCACATGATCAAACATTTCCATACGTTGGGTCTATTTATCATTTATAGGATTTCTTCCTGTTACCAATTCCAAAAGAACAGCTCGAAAGGCGTAAACATCAAGCCTGCAACAGGCTTTTCCATACATAGAATGCTCAGGAGCTGTATCCGCCAAGTGCTCTGTTGCCACCCATTTAAGTGTTGAATATATAGTTTGAGACAAAGATATAGGCAGGATAACTCCACAAAACAATATGTACAGCTGTGCAAGGATGTACAGAGCAGCACATGCCAAAAAAAAGTAACATGGGTTAAAATGAAAATATTCTTACATGTGCAGACATGAAGTAAACGTACGAAAGTAAAGACGTAATGTATAGTAATGTTGTAGCTGAGCGCATATGAAAATATGCTCGTAAGATTTTGTTGAAGCAGTCAAAACGCGAACATGCGTCATTTAGCGGCCTCGCGAGACCCTGCAGTTTTCAGATACGCAAGGGCAAATATCAGCAAGCTAGAGGATGTGTCTTGAGTAGATGTTATTGTAGTACAGCAGTTCTGCTTACCTTCTAATCATGTCAAACACAAAATTCCATTCTTTACGCACAGTGCAGCCTGGTGGCAGTCGCGGTATAGTAAGCGTGAATCCTTCTATTTCTGTATGTGGACCAGTAGACCATCTTGTTGTACTATCTGTGCATATTTCGTCATAGTAGTCATAGCTCATGTCGACATTGGCAGCAGGAGTGCAGTATGTGTCATTTTCATCTGAGGCACCTGATGAGCAGATTATACATATGAGCATGTTTACTATGTACAAACAGTATGCAACATTTAAGGTACTGTTGAAGTCAGCCGAAATCATGATGTAGAAAGTGTTACAGTAAAGCGGGGAATTCCCATTGGGCAATGCTGATGTCGTAGGTTCAACGTGGTTTGCCATGTAATTGTGCTGAATGAGCTGCACTGTAATGCAGTATGTGTGAGGGAGGGCAACTAAACATAGGTATATGATTAATATGTGAATGAGAGCGTCTAGCACGATCGTGTGGGATAACTATTTATGAGAGTTGCAGAAAGGCGGAGAAGAGAGAGAAGGCTGTATAGTTGTTGTGGTGGAGTTTGAGGTTGGGCGTGATGGAAACGCTTGCGATGACATGGTCGAAACACTGTTAAGCGGGGGAGTCATTTGAGAGAGTTAAACCGGCTATTTAAGAAATATGCATATTCATTTAAAACACTTAGTAGTGGTTCATTTTCATAGTAGATCATATAATATACGAACTACATGATATAATAATTGTATCTATTATATATGTAATAGTATAGCATGCAATGTTCAGCAATCGTGCTGTGGATTAGTACGTTTGTCTTTAGAGTGCATGCATTGTAAACAGTGTGTGCATATGTTTAGCATGTGTACAGAGAAAAGCTCAGGGACGCAGCAGTAAGTATGAAGTGGATGACATTTTATTGCGAAAACAGACGTAGTATGTGTAGATACGTTGATCACAGGAGCAGGTACAGAAGCAATCCAAAAATACAGAGGAGAGAAATAGTAACAAACGTAGCAACAGAAGTGATGACCTATAGCACAAATGAAGCAGCAAACAGGTGAGTGCCAACACATAGGAACTGTACACAGAGCAAACAGTACATTATTATGAGAGTTCGCGACAGACGGAGAATAGAGAATGTTGTTTACCTGTTGTGCTGGAGTTTGAGGCAGTGGTTGACGCCAACGTCCGCGATGACATGGCAGAAACAGTGGTAATCGGAGGAGTCATTCGAGAGAGGTCAACTGGGCAGTTAGAATATCTTATTTTATGTGCTTTAAGCTGAGCTTCGAACATATATGCTAAGGTAGGGAGAGTAATGAATGGTGAAGTAAATCCAATGTACAGAAAGGAAGGCGCAGATATTATAGAAAATCTTGCATGAGAAGGTGCAGCTCATTACTTGGCATCCATGTTTTCTAATATCATGTAAGCAGTGTGAGAACCTCAATAGGAAGACCATTGCACATGGGTTAGCTACGAAGCGTCATTGCCTTTTTTAGAAGATACAGTAACAATAATAGCATGTAGAAGCAACAACGGCTTGTTATAGCATACATGAAGCAGTGAAGCAGTGCTCGAAAGGAAATGTGAAATATACAGACAACAAAGAACAGAGTACATGACGACATAATATGTAATGTATGAAAGAAATACAGGGTGAAAAAAGATTGGCGAAGATACATAACAAAATTTAGGCAAAGTTTGTTGCGTGTTGTTGTATCAGTAGAAGTCTCGTAGAAAGTACTCTGGATTAACATCAAACAGCGCAAGTTGACGCGCAGTTATCTTCATTCCGTCAATCATAGAACCCTCCATCTGATTTGCGGCAGCTATCATTGTGACCTTATCTGCAAATACTACTTCGCCCGTACCCACAGGCTCACCGTCCGTGTTTACATCGACCTTTGCAAACAAATTTCAAATAAGAGCGAAGTAGATAGTGAGTCGGTGAAAATAATATAATTACTGAGCAGTACTCAGGGGCCATACAGCAGCGTGAAGGAAGCCCGAAAGAGATGCAAACATGCACTTTAAAGTATCTGTAGTGGTGGCAAGATTGAGGCCGTTTAGTAGTACGGAGAAGTAATAGTAATCACGCATCTCTTGTGGCACATCGCGGTTGTACGCAAATTCCTCGCGCTGTGTAAGTGTCATATTTGATGATGAGGCAGAATCGGACATAAAAATTATTCGGGAAGCCCAGAGGCAGGAAGCTGTTTGGCGTAGGAGATGCAGAAGGCACAGACGAATTATGACGTATGCGAAACGGATGAAATGCTACTGATTTTTGTTGATGTGCACGAAGCATAGAACGAAGACCTATGAAAGGAGAAACACAATTAAAAAAAATCGGACAAATAATTATGTCAGTGATGATAGCAAGAAATACAGTTACAATAAGTAACAAACGGAGTAGAAGCAGCAACCTTACGTAAGGATAAACAAATTAAAAGAATGTAGATGCAGGGCGAGAAAGAGTTAAATAAAGTCAATTGATTAGTATGCATCTGCATGTATGGTAGCATAGTATATTTTGTAGCACTTGCATGTATGTGGAGTTGAAGATATACTTTTTAAAGGTGAGAAGGAATTAGTATGAGATATATTGAAAGACCGATGTAGTTACGACCGGCAAGCGTATAACATCAGATCATGTAACAGTGCTTACTGGGAGGAGATATTATAGGGAAGAAAATATAGTACCTCAGAGAAGTTCATTGAAGCAGTAAATGTAATTGTGAGTTGTGTAACAGTTTGTAGTATAGTGTCAAACTGAATGTAGTTGAAGGTGATTACTTCTGCTGAGACTGTGGAGTTAAAAGGCATTTGAAAAATTCAGAGTGGGAGTGAAATACATGTGCAAGTAGAGAACAGTAGGAAGAGGGTGTATGAAGCGCACCTGAAGTAAAGCTTTTGAAAATAAATCTTTAAATACAACACTCTTTGTGTAAATGCCATGGTATCCAGTGAGGGTACCAGCTTTCACCAAAATTTTTGTATGTGATTAAGCAACGCCTCGCGATGAAGCTACATAAAGTTGGCCATGAGTGAAAACAGGGGATGGTAAGTAAATACCAACATCCTTGATTGTCTGACCCTGAGATTTGTTGATAGTTAAAGCGAAGCTTAAACGGATCGGGAACTGTTTGCGAGTTAACTCAAAAGGCAATTTCAGATCTTTAGCATTTTACACCTCAGAAGTGGTAGTTGGGCTAAGGTTGGTAAGCAGTAAGGCAAAGTAGCAGTACTCCCGCGTATGTGTTGGGACACCATGTGCGTCATCAAATGCATTGCATGGTAACGGAAGGTGGTTCTCGTACGACATGTTTGATGAGAAGGTAGAGGTAGATACCACGGTGTGTTAGAATCGATATGGAAGGTTTAGCTGTGATCACAAAAGGGAATCAACCTGTGGAGAATATTGTTAATATATAGCATAGTTCGACGCTTGAAGATTGTAGTGTAACAGTAAAAGCAGTAATGACGTGAGTAACGTAAACATGGGGTATATGTACAGTAAGTGGTAAGATATTGTGCACAGACAGTAGTAGAGAATTAGTGAAAAAACAGTTGTTTTGTGCATATTAAAAAACCTGAAAAAGCAATGGCCAATATAGAGTGAAGTTATGTTATTTTGGAACTTTTCCTAGTAGGCAGCAGATTTTTTTTTTGCTGTGCGAGATTACTAATGACACAAAATAAAGGTAGTCACGATTGAGAAGAGCAATATGTATATTTTAAGTAATTTAAATAGTACGTTACGCGTTTACCTGGACGATGACTTTGGCAAGAAGTTCTTTGAAGACCACATTTTTTGTGCATACTCCTTTAACTCCAGCAACAGGTCCATTTTGTATTAAAACTTTTGTGTTGGATGACGATACTCCTCTTGATAAAGCAACATAAAGTTGACCATGTGTGAAGACAGGTGAAGGTAAGTAGATACCAACCTGATTGATTGTTTGCCCCTGAGCTTTGTTTATAGTCAGCGCAAAACTGAGACGAATTGGGAACTGTTTCCGAGTAAGTTTGAAAGGTATTTTTGTGTCGCCTGCATTTTTTAATGGGATGCGAGGTAGAAATACTATCTTGCCCTTATGGTGGCCCGTACGAATTTCTGTTTCAATAACATTATTCTGAAACTGACGGCACAGGAGTCGTGAACCATTGCATAGACCTATTCGGGGATTCAAATTTCGCAGGAGCATAACAGGGGAATTCTTTTTCAAACATAGTTTGTGTGGGGGAAGATTGCCCGGGGAGAGACTATTTAGGAATTCCTGCGGGTATAAATTATGGGGGTCATCGTCAACCGAATCAAATGAGTAGTATGTTACTTCATCACCAGGGAGTAATTTCAAACATTTCTCATTTAGCTCGTTACAGTCTCATTTAACAGAGTCAACAATGCTCTGTTTTCCCAGTAAGCAGTGGTGGTAAGACTTGACGAAATATCCGCAAAAACGATTTTAATGAGTGTAGTAATTGAATGTTCGCCATCCCATGGAATAATCATTGAATCTGGAATATGGATCATATCGTCATCGTATGTAGTCACGTCACCGTTTCCAAGGCGAAGCAGAAACTCGGAGAATTGCTGATCATGGAGAGCGCGCATATTTTGTGATAGTGGGAGCAGCTGTACAGATGACCACAGAGGTGAAGTAACAATGCTGGCATTGATAATTTGAGACTTTGTTCCGTTAATTACGATAGGAGGAACTTGGCGAAAATCCCCTCCCATGATTACTACTTTCCCACAAAAAGGTTGGCGTATGTCAAGAAGATCCTGCAATGAGCGATCAACAGCCTCGAAGACGTGTTTGTGCGACATTGGAGCCGCATCCCACAGAATTGAGGAACATTGTCGTAGAAGTTTTTGCAATTCAGATTGTTTCTCAATTGTGCAAAATGAACCTGCCGCTATTGGGATTGGAATTTTGAACTTTTGATGGTTGTTGTTCCACCCGGAAGGAGGGTTGCAGCAATTCCCGATGATGCAGCAGTAAGCACAATATGGCCATCATGGCGTAAATGTGCAATGATTGCTTTGTAGAGATACGTTTTTCCGGTCCCCCCAGGTCCATCTATGAAGAAAATAGCCCTCTCTTGACGTCGGATAGTTTCGATAATAGTTTGGAATGCATACATCTGGTTAGGATTTAAATTTGTAATAGACTGTAGATCTGTATGTGAGAGTGGTATCGAGAGTTCATCTTCAATTAAGCCTGAGATGGGGATCATATTTGTAAAGAGTGCAGATATTTGAGGAATATCGAACTGTGAAATACTTTTGCTATGTTGCTGTAGAGTATATTCAATATCATGAAGGAGCTTATTTAGAATAAAAACATCGTTGATATAACTGGAGGAGATATAATCTTCAGTCATTGCAGTATAATTGTCATTCCATAACTGCCTAACCTCTGTAGGGTTGCAGTAAAGTAAAATTGTAGTAAATAACGTACGCAGTGCAGATGGCATCTGAAATTGTCGGGCCTCACGCATGCAGTTATGTAAGATATTGTCTCGTTCAAGTAAACCATAATGTTCAGCAGTTTCCTTAAATGTTGAATGTATAGTTGAATCAACTGTCATTAGATGGTCAAAAGATTTAGGCCCTCGAATATGATGTAGAAGCATACGCAGATAAAATCTTTCGCCCTCAGATGGATGTACAGAGTACATGCGCCCAATAACTTTTACATGACGACGACGTTTGATCCATGTTCTGGACGTCGAATTCCATGTATAGTGTTTCAGAAATTCTGTGTAGAGATAATTACGTATTTCTTGCTGTGTGTCGTAAATTCTGAAAAATTCAGTTAACATTGTACGATAATTCCGTTCACTGCCAAGAACGTCCTCTATTAAATCAGTGGTACGAAATTGCACCTGTTGTCTGTTGGGCAAGTGGATCTGTAAACGGCTGACTGCCGGAAATGTTTGGTACATACGAAATTGAAATATCTTCCAGCACGCTTCCTGAGGACATATCCAACGACCGTTTATATAATGAGAAATCTCATTATGATCTGGAAGAGGGTGGACTTCTACTGCGACTGAATCAGGGCCCTTGTGAATGTACTTATACAGGTATTTGATACTTTTGATACTACTGCAAATTTCTACGTTAATATGACAGTCATATTTGAGCAGTAGCCATGGATTATACGGAACAATCCATCGATTATCAACAGCATACCCATGACTGCGACGGAGCGTGAAATATCGGCCATTATCACGACGTCGGTAGATTGGGTAGGAATCTGCTCCCTGCACAGTATGATTAGCAAAGTTTTTGGGATAACCTTTTTTACACGTACCATGCTTCATGCAACTCGCATGAGTGTTTACGTGCGCGCACGGGCCATGAATCATATGTCGCACAACAGCATTATGTAGTTCTGGCTCATGCTCAACATGAGGAAGCTCTGCACTAACAATTCTGTCGTAGTCATCTGGAGTGTTCATTTTATCTGACGTATCAAACATAATAAGCATACGAGCATGTGGCAGACCTCGTTTCTGAAACTCAATCACATGAACATGACTAACAGTTTTTCCAAGAACATGTTTATGGAAGATATCCTCTTTTAATCTCTCAAATTTAGCATGAAATATTCGCGCAACCAAATCAGGACGATCTTGTGGCGTTTGTGAAGGGTATAGTGCCTCTGTAATTTCTGGCCATGAAGCGTTGCACGTCATCGTCAGAAATATATCAGGTCTACCATAATGCTGTACAACGGACATTGCATCTTGGTAACGCTGGTACATGTCGCGAGGGCCTCCAATAAAGGATGATGGAAGAATAACGCGTCGACCAATATTTGCTGTGACAGAGGATTATTCTCATATGAAGGTGGTGCAACATAGAAATCGAAAGTCTAACGCATATGATATTGAAATAACTACATATATACCTCCAGTATTTTCTCCAGCAGTTAGACAGTCCTGTAAACCGCAATATAATTCTGCTCGAATGGTTTTTTGATTATTTTTGATCCATCGAAGTTTTTGAGTTTCAATTTTAAGGTAGTTGTCAACAACATATTGTTGTAGCAGACGACAGCCGTGTAGCAGGAATGATAATGTTGGCTGACGATCCTACGATGATATAAGTAAAATATTAAATACAATTAAAACAGCAGATGTAGGTGGGCGTCGCAGTTCAATTGTTTGAGTATAACCTGGAGTATGTATGAGTAATAATCACAGCAACTAACACGTCGATTATTTAAACCCTTGTATTCAGCCAACCACCCGAATGTGCCATATGGGAGGAGCAGTGGATATTGCAGGGGGTCGTAGTAACCACAGTATTCTGGAATAGTAATAAACTGACCTTCTGTTGTTTTCAAAATTATATTGCGCTCATTTGATTCTAAATATTCGTCCACATCAACAATTATAGCGGCAACCTGTGATGCAGTTGGCAATGTATATTGAGGGCCTAGCGCAGGACGTTCTTTGATAACCAAGCTGCAGTTCATAATATTTTCATGTTGAGCTAATTGTTGGAACATTAATACAAACGGATTAACTGAGTACAAAATATTTTGTATTTTCTCAAGCACTACACAATGAAGCTCTGTGTTTTCTTGCAAGTAGGATGAATTAAAAACATTGAAATGAAAATAGCAATGGTATTTGTTTGTGTCAATGAAATAACCTGAAGCAAGAGGAGCAAAGGAAGGACTGCAACGGGAATCTATCAACAAAAGCAAGTAGGATGGATTAAAAACACTGAAATGAAATAACCTGAAGCAAGAGGAGCACAGGGAGGGTGGGTGGCTTCGTGCTGTTGATCCTGCAGGGAATTCTATGTAGATGATGCCGTAGCCTGCAAAAAATGGGGGAAATAAAATATCGGGTGTGCAAAGGCTCCAAAGATGTTACGATGAGGAGTACATCCGACGGCTTGAAGACGCTGAGAAGGGAATCGAAGAGTAAGAGCAAAGGTAAACGAAATACAGAGAGAGAGTGAGAGACAGAGAGGAAGGGACAGAGAGAGATCTCACCGTGGAGTGAGGGTAAGGAGAGAAGGGGGTGTCGCCGAGGTGAACGAAGCTGGCGGATGCGATAACCTGAGAAGCGGCGAGGAGAAGAGAGGTTGGGAGAGAAATAGCCCATTCTCGCGTGACCGACGACGGCGAGTGTAGAGGGCACACGCGGCAGGGGGAGACGCAGACGCACATGCGACGGCAGAACGGGGCGAGGGCAGCTCCGGAATTTCCTTGGCGCGGCTCGGTCACGCAGCAACTCGATACTTTCTTATTTAATATAGATATATATTTTATACATATACTTATATATCTATATTAATAAGCGCGATCCGCTCCTAAGGATTGTCAATCACGTCGGTCACAGTAAATGACCCTTTTGCCCCTGTCGGAACGAAAAAATTGGGTACGGCTAGGTCACACCGCTGGGGGCGGGCGCGCTCAAGCGCGGGCGGGCGGGCGCACACGGGTTAACAGGACGGGGTGAGGAAGCCGTCTGTGCCTCGCCCGCTGTGCTGTTTGAGCATACAGCGGGTTTCCGCTATATAAACAGCGGAAACTCACTGTAATTGGCGATGTGGGACTAAAAGTCCCACATCGCCATGACATTTAAGCGGGCGGGGCCCGCCTGTGGGCCCCGCCTGCTATTTTTTTAAAAAACCTACATTTAAGGGGCGGGGCCCGCCTGTGGGCCCCGCTGTCAAGACAACTCGGTCACAGCTCCGTCCTCCCTCTGTTCACGCCGTGACAACTCCGTCCGCCGATATTTCCGCCGCTCTTTGCCATCTGCTCGCCTGCCGCGTGTATTGCGTCTCCCCGCCCTCCTCGCCGCGTGCCGCTCTCTCCGCCCTCCTCGAGGTATACGTGAGAGCTACGACACTCTTCTCACGGCCGCCTGTGCTGGCAGCAGGAAACGCCGACAGCGCATCTCCCGCCGCTTAGAAGAACGCCTCATGTATACCTCGATTTATCCCTCTTCGCCTGCCCTAGCTCTCTGTTCCTGTACATCGCCTCCGTTTCTCAGCGATCGGCCGCTCGACCTACGCCTATACATCGCCGCTCCGCGTGCTCACCTCGCCGTCTCCTCCGTCTGTGACGCGAGCTGTCGATTTTTTTTGCGCCGTTCTTCTGCCGCGTGCCTCAAGTCGCCGTGTCGCCGTCCCCGCTCTTCCGCCTCCTATGAGAAATGCTGAGTTACGTGCCGCCCGCAGGGACGCCCTCCCCGCGTACTCCGCCGCGTGCCCCGACCACGGGAGTGTTTTTCCGAAATTACCCATCCACCGCTTCTTCTTCGCCGTGCTGCTGGCGTCGTCGGTCAGGCGACAACGCATCCGCCGCTGTTTGCATATGACGACTTTGCCCCAAAGGTTCGCTTCTCTTCATTCCGCACTCTCTGCTTCCTTTCCTCCAGTTCGCCAGTGAGGGTCTCACTCCTCTGGTTGCTGTACTTCATTCCCTCGCCGGAGCGGCAGTAGGTTTTCCATTTAGTTTTTGCTTTTTGTTACTTCTTACAGCTCGCCCGCGTTCATTCCCTCGCCGGCTCGATTGATATTTTTTTATTTCATATTTTGATTTCATTTTTGTGATTTCTGCGATTAATTTTATATTTTCTCCTCCACCTCTGCTATCCAGAACACATAAATCGTCGGTGAAGAACTTCAACGACAGCCTTCTCTGCTCGCCCGCGTTCATTCCCTCAGCGGATCGGTAGGTATTCTACTTCCCTCTCTCTCTCTCTCTGCCTCACTCTTATAGATCTCTCTCCCTATTCTCGGACGACGTGCAGCACCCAAGGGCTGCAGATCTGAACAATTTCTGCTCCAAGATCTGCATACTCCCCTGCTATCCCCTGCTATTCCAACATATTCCAAATTTTACTACGACATAGCCATTTTTCCAACGTATGCTTCTTTTTTATGATATTTTTTTAGAATTAGACACCACAAATTATGCAGTTTTGTTTGGGTGTATCAAGCTTAGTTCATGGATTATATAATGAACTGACTGGCTCTTCTATATTTATGCTTTTTCGACTCTTTTATACTTCCCATTCCAGCTTTTATTACTCATCCTCATCGCCTTCCTGTATACAAAATATTTGTTTTTTTGGCAAAATTATAATCATAGGATATATAAATAATTGTACTAATGTTTTTCAATATTTTATAATCAACAATTGTTGCACAGTTCATTCAAAGCTTAATTCAAAATTTTAAACAAATATTTATGAGGCAGAAGAAGACCTGCTCGGCTGCTCCACTTGGCCGGGGAGAACTTCATGAATTAATTTGGTTCACTTATTAATGCAATGCATTCCTTCTATTTTGTTAGCATCACTGAGGAGTTATATATTTTTTATTTCATTTTCAATTTCATTTTCGTTATCGTTAAGGCCGATGTGAGGAGTAAACAGGTTGCGTCAGTGCTGATGATACAGCTATAAACCAGGAAAGCCTGGATGAACTGTAAGATCCGAATTATAAATCTATCCTTTTTGTAATGTCCGATTCTTACTCATTTGCTGCTGGTGATTGTGTTTTATTCATGCTAGGATGAACTTACTGGAGATTACAATTGCATAATTACTTCCTCTTCAACTTTGGCTCTCTACCCTCTCTGTTTAACTAAAGTTTGATAATGAAGTAGTATCTAAAGTTAGAGTTGCCGGAAAACATTGTATGGTTGCTACCTATCAAGAGAGACTCAGTTTCGTGCTATTTCCTGCTGAAAGTACTTGAAGATGCAGCATTGCTGGATTGCAGCGAATATTGTGTGAAAGAGTTGATCAGGAGTCCAGGACAGCAGTTGGAGGAAGTATCAGTGTATGATATATTAATTCCTGCTCCTGAATGGGGCAGAACATTATTTGATGTTCCTTTAGTTCTTAATGTCATTGAAGAGTTCTTGATGCATGAGCACCAAAATGATCAAATCTATCTGCTCATCTCAGAAGAACTTCAGGAATCTAGAAGTTCTGTTTCAGTGTTTGGGAATTCTGTGTTGGCTGTGGCAAAATTGAATGATGGGTACCTGCTCGAAGCTGCCAAGGACACTAACCTTGCCTATTGAAGTTTCATTTGTTTTTTGATATTTTATAACTACACATTGGAACTGGTGGAGCTTGCTCCGTTGACGGGAGCATTGCTAGAATTGCCGGGAGTGAACCGACTATCCACGGAACAGTGCAAGAGATTGCCATTTGAAATGTGCATTTATGAATATAATGCTCTTTTCTTTGTGTTTCATCTAAGCCCTCCAGCCATCGTTAATTTAAATCCTATACCCTCAGCCATAAGAAGTTCCACCATTATATTTCTTTTTTTGTTCATGTTCTGTAGGAGCTAAAAATGTCTGAGCTTATAACTCATGTTTCTTGATGGTGCATTATATTTAAAGTTTACTCCATAAGTGAAATTATAAATTATAGATATTCATGAAGTAAGAAGTGTTGTTTTTTGTATAGTTTTTGGCACTTAAACCATGTTGGAGGCATCTTAATAAATATCATTATTGTTTTCATTTTCAATCCTTTTACTCCAGCCTGTTTGCTTTTGTTGATAGATTCCCGCTAATTTTTTCATAAGTTTTACTTAATAAGAAATTTCCTGATCTAATTTGGTGTATTATCATTGTTGGTTCATTCTCTATCAACGAAATTAAGATGGCCCATGAATGCAAATCTATGACTCCTCAAATTAAAAGCATTGTAAGAACTTCTTGCCTCTAACTTTTGTATTTATATTTCCAAGTAGGTTGGTTTAAAAAACAATTTTTTGCTGCAATTGCATTATCTTTTTTGTAATGTTTCATAAATCATGAAGCATTCAGTATATAAATATGTGTTCCTCTCTTTTTTGGCCATCTACATAATCATATTTGGAAATTTTAGCACTACATGTTATTCATAATAAGTATATATGTATATTTGGTAATATTGAGTTCCCTATTATTTATTTCCTTTTGCGTTAGACTAACATATGTTCTTCGAAACCAAACCAAGAAGTTCATTAATATTCGGTATACGAGCATCTTTGCACGGGCTACGCCCGTGCTCGATGCTCTTCGCAGCGACAGTACACCAGCAGTGACCGTACCTCAGCCCAAACTCGCCCTCTCTCGGATGAGCGGTAAATTGACAGTGCACAGGGAGCCCAAACTCGCCCGTTCTATGCGGCCGAAGGCCACCCGAAGCTCCAAGCACGAGCGAAGCCCGCCTGAATGCGGCCGAAGGCCGCCCGAGAGCATCGAGCACAGGCGTAGCCCGTGCGAAGATGCTCGTATATATATATGTATATAAATACATACAATACATATACACAGGTCTGCATATACATACAAATTTATACAGAAATATAAACCGATGCAAATCCCGTTGCACGGATTTATTGCTCATCCCCCATGCAGCCACCGGTCTGCGCCAAGAATCGTGCGCGGACATTTTATTTCCTTTGACAAGAAATCTGCCAGGTTTTGAAAATTTTGAGCATTCTTAAAATTAATTTTTAATTATCTTGGAGGCAAATTTGGAAAACTATTGTGAGATGCAATATTGTAGATATTTATTTACACTACAACCCTTATGTTATAAGTTTTCTGATTTAGACCGCCCAACTAATTTAATTTTGCACTTGAAAACTATATTTAATCATTCTGAAAATTTAGATATCTGTTGTCAAAAACTGTTAGTTTTAACAAAGTTTAGACCCCATTTTGAATACCTTAGAGGCCAAATCAGAAAATACACATTAGACACACTATTAAAGGTTAATGTTTTCCCTAAACTTACATGCTTTGAGTTTTATGATCTGATGTTCCAAATAAATTAAAGTTGGCCTCAAATGTTTCAAAATATTTCTAGTTGTTTTGGTTTGTAGGCAGTTAATTTTAGTGAACTTAAACCCGTATTTTGGAGGCCTTAGGTTATGATTTGGGGCAGGCAGGCATGTGAGACACATATTTATTGGTGGATGTTTTCTCTGTAATATTTATGTTTTAATGATTCCGATTTAAAAGCTCTAGATAATTTAAATTTAGCTCTCAACCTGACAACTTAAATACAGATTCCTGTTTTGTTCACAAACAAATATTTTCAGTGAACTTCAAACCCTATTTTGGAGGGCTTAGGTTATGATTTAGAGGATGCATGTGAGATATGATATTGTAGATGGATATATGTACTACAATTTAATGTTTTATATTTTCTGATCAGCTGCATCTAAATCTTTAAATTTAGCCTCAACTAGGTAACTTAAATTCAGATTTCTGTTTTGCCCATAAACAATAATTACTTGTAAACTTCAGTCCTTGTTTTGGAGGTCGTAGAAGCTAAATCAGAACATGTATGTTAGATACACTATTTTAGATGGATGTTTTCTCTACAACTTTCATATTGCAATATTTCTGATTTGAAGCCTCTAAGTAACCTTAAACTTGCCCTGAATCTGTCTAAATAATTCAAAATGTTGTATACATAAAAACATGATTTCTCATATTTTTAAGGTTGTCATTTCTAGCTTAATCATCAGATGAATGTCAAATTATGAGTCGATCTGTAAACACTTGTTAATTTATGAGTATTTTTATGTAGCCATTTCATTCATTACTCCACGCATGGAAATATGGGGAGGGTGCATGGTTACCAAGGTGGTGGGTTCGTCGGCTTTCCCATAATATACATTATGGGAGAAGTTGCGACGACGAACCCTTTCGTTTCTGGCAGTGAAGAGGACCGGGGGCTAGCTACTCCTTCCACACATGTCCGTCTCACACCTATTTGGTTATGTACCGAGAGGATCTCCGCACGAGGTGAGGATGTGTTCCCACCGAGAGTACCTGTTCTTCACAGAGGTACGAAGGCCTAGGAAGTTGGGGTGTATCCATAACCTAGAAGTGGGAGCGACCGACCCACTGTCACCGTCTGGCCACGGCGGTAAGGTCTGGGAAGTGAGCTCCTTCTCTTAACAGGTCACTATGTCGGCATAGGGGAAAGTGATTGAGACACATCATTCAAGTGATAGGGAGGACAATTATACATGCTCATCATATCATTACTTATGCTCTCACCTTGGTCCGACATCGTATAACCACCGTCAGGAAGGGTTATACGATGGTGGGTGAATTTAATACTTTAGTGTTCCCTCTTATTGAATTGTTGAAGGATTACTGCTTCGTTATATAACTCTGGTATATATGTTTGTTTCGGCTATTGTGCTAACTTTCCTTGCAGGTGTCCTTCCTGGTACCCATTAGGGGGCTGGGGAGGAGAGTGAGATTTACTTGGTCCGTCGTGGCTAACGTACTCTTGTGCGTTATCATTTTAGGAATTGATGTGCCTACCGACGGAGCAGGAGCGGATGGGCGAGCGTAGACGTGCCCGTGATGACGAGGAGTTCCCTGAGCCAGCACGGACGATCTTTGAAGATGTGAGGGTACTACCTTGGGAGAGGAAAGGATGAGAGATTTCTTTTTGACTAGATGTTTTGTCGTCATATGACTAGGAGGATTATTACTGCGAGATTTTATATAACCCTTCATGGTTTTCATTTATGATTTATTATATATATCATGCTGGGATGTACTGTGATGTTTGGCTTCCGCAAATTTTTATACTCTGTGAATGTTTTTCTGTAATGATGCAATTGCCTTATAGGGCGAATATTCCGCCAATTCGGTCATGGGTCAGGTAAGAGGTGAACCTCTTCAGACACGCGAACCTTTTGGGGGGACGCTCGCCCTGGGCATATGGATCCTCTTGGTTTGAAAAAGGGGGTCCTTACAAGGGTATCAGAGCAAAAAACGATCTAGATTTATAAAATTATCAAAGATGGTCCACCGTGATACGATACTTTGTTCGAGGACGAACTATGCAACAGAAGCGTGGTGGACTGCAAAAGATTCATAATAAAACATCACGCAAAGTTTCGCTAATAAAACTCAACCAAACTAATCCTTCGACCAAATACCTACCAATTAGCTTGATTAGACAGTTCTGACATACACATTTCAATAAAATTGAAATAGGAATTTTGGGAGCCTAGCCTCGGGATAAGAAATGAGAACACTGATGACACCGACAAGTACATATATCACCCCGGCACCCCAGTTGACGAGTGCCCCCCTCCTGCTGCACCCACTGGCCAGGCAGTGCCGGCCCAGCCGACCCCGTTTCACCAAACGGAGTTAGGGCAGACTCTCACCGCACTACTAGATACTTTTCGGGCCTCACTACAGCAGCAGTTGCCACTACAGGCACAAGGCTCGACAGATGCAGAGAGATTAGTGATGTTCAGGAGCTTTCATCCCCCAGTCTTCAAAGGGACAGAATCGGCCATCCAGACAGAGGATTGGCTGGAGAGGATTGAGGAGCTACTCAGGGGAATGCACTGCCCTTCTTACTATGCAGTTTCCCTAGCCACCACCCTTCTGGAGGGGTATGCTAGGCAGTGGTGGAGGTCCGTCCTACATACCACCTATAGGGACCGCCGACTGACTGAGATTTCTTGGAGAAATTTTTCTGCCTTGATGATGAAGCACTTCATTTCTAGCTCCGACCGGACAGAGCTCCAGGAATGCTGTCTTCATCTTCGGCAAGGTACAATGACAGTTATAGAGTACCAGCGGGAGTTCTCCTACCTTGCCCGGTATGCTGGTATCATGGCCATAGAGGATGAGAACCGGGCCAAGTGGTTCTTTCAGGGCCTCAACGACTCCATCTGTCAACCACTGATGACAGCAGCTCACGCTCCCTTTGAGGTTATCGTCCACCTTGCAAAGACGATGGAGGATGACTTAAAAACCACCCGGGAAAGGAACATGTTGAAGAGAATAACAGAGACACCCCAAGGACAGGATCAGAGGGGCCAAGGGACCAGACATCAGCGCGGACGGGAAAACGACTGGGGAGATCATAGGGGCTATGATCGAGGAGATCGCCACCAGCCACCTCATGACTACCATCGGAGGAGGACACCTCCGCCTCCCCCAGCACAGCAGCGAGCCCTTCCCGCACCAGCATATGCAGAAGAGCAACGACCTTTCGAAAGGCGTTGTTTCCACTGCAACGAGTTGGGGCATTTACGGCCGCAATGCCCCCTATTGGCACCCAGGGATGGACATCTAGACTTTCATCGGTGCGGAGGTCGTGGATGAGGCCAGCCTGGTAGAGGACAGCAACGACCTCCCCAACAAGCTTATGCTTTGGACCTAGAGAGAGATCGAGCCACCGCAGACGTGGTGAACGGTACGAGAATTTTTTTTATATACATATGCATATTTTGCACACTAGCGGTGATGATTTTATTACATGCTTATATATATTACTTTCAAAAAAATCATCAACCGATTAAATTGAAACCTCAGGGATCCTCTGGATCAACGATCGGGTGGCTCAAGCGCTCTTTGACACGGGCGTCACTCGCTCATTCGTGTCTCATGATTTCATACATCAGGAGCCAGGAGTGGTTTACCTCACAGGGAACCCACCGCAGGTATGACTCCCTGATGGATCGGAGATGATCTCCTCAAATTTATTGCAAATTTAAAGTAAAAATAGATGATCGGGAAATGGAGGTTGAAGCAGCAGTACTCCAGCTGTCAGGATTTGACCTGATATTAGGAATGGACTGGCTCGTGGATCATGCAGCACAGATAGACTGTCAGAGCAGGAAGGTGACCCTCCAAGTGCCAATGGGAGGAACAATCACCTATCAAGGTATACCGTTTATTTCTCGTCTCGTGCTTAATTCCATACAGGCGACGAAGGCCACCATGAGAGGTGATGAGGTGTTCGTGGTCTACTTCAAAATGATGGGACAGACTATAGAGTTGGCCGAAGTAAAGGTGGTAAAGGAATTTTCGGATGTCTTCTCGGAGAAGCTTCCAGGCCTGCCTCCACACCGGGAAGAGGACTTCAAAATCCACCTCCTTCCCTGGGCTCGTCCAGTCTCGAGATCCCCTTACAGGATGGCGCCAAAGGAGCTAGCAGAATTCAGAGTGTAGCTTCAAGAATTGGTAGACTCAGGATTCATTCGACCCAGCTCTTCTCCTTGGGGAGCACCTGTACTCTTCGTGAAGAAGAAGGACGGATCCCTCCGACTCTGCATCGACTACCGAGAGTTGAACCGATTGACCGTAAAGAATACATATCCTCTCCCAAGGATAGAAAATTTGTTTGATCAATTACAGGGGGCTCGGTGCTTCTCCAAACTCGATCTTCGGTCGGGCTACTACCAGCTCAAGATTGATGATAAGGACATTGAGAAGACCGCGTTTTGCTCTCATTACGGGCAATACGAGTTCACAGTGATGTCGTTCGGCCTCACTAATGCCCCGACAACATTCATGTCTTTGATGAATCGGGTGTTCGAACCCTTCCTCAACCACTTTGTCATTGTATTTATCGATGACATTCTGGTGTACTCGGCTTCGGAAGAGCTGCATGTAACACACCTGGAGAAAGTGCTTCAAAAGCTGCGAGAACACCAGCTATACGCAAAGTTTTCAAAATGCGAATTTTGGCTTAAGGAGGTTGGCTTCTTGGGTCACATCGTCAGCGTTAATGGCATAGCAGTGGATCCAGTAAAGATTCGGGCCATTAGGGATTGGCCGCAGCTTCGCTCCGCAGCAGATGTAAGGAGTTTTCTCGGGCTTGCGGGATATTACCGCAAGTCTGTAGAGGGATTCTCTAAGATCGCACTACCGCTGACATCGTTAACGAAGAAGGATGCAAAATTCATATGGACATCACAGTGTGAAGAGGCCTTCCATGAGTTGAAGGCGAGGCTTACCTCAGCTCCTATACTAACCATACCATCGGGCCAGGAAGGTTTCCAAGTGTACACAGATGCTTGTCAGCAGGGCTTAGGAGCGGTCTTGATGCAACATGGGAAGGTATTTTCCTACGCCTCGATGCAGCTAAATGTGCACGAGAGAAACTATGCTATACATGACTTGGAGCTGAGTGCAGTGGTATTTTCTCTAAAAATATGGAGGCACTACTTGTACGGCGTTCGATGTGAGGTGTTCTCGGACCACAAGAGCCTCAAATACGTCTTCACGCAAAGGGAGCTGAACCTACGGCAAAGGCGGTGGTTGGAGTTCTTGTGCGATTACGACTTCGACCTCTAGTATCACCCGGGCAAGGCAAACACTATTACGGACGCCCTGAGTAGGAACCCTGTAGCCTCAGCTAACTGGATGATTGGCACTCCGAGAGATATAGTACAAGGACTCGAGGAGATGAGGATCACTGTGATCGCTCGGGGAGATTCGATTGCGGCAACACATCAGTTGTATTGGACGGAGATTAAGTGCGATCTTCAAGACAGGATTAGAGATGTCCAGCACGATGATCCATTGTTCGAGGACGGGATTGCCCGTTTGAAGGACGGAAAAGAGCACCCAGATTTTAAGATACAGGACGGAATCCTTTACTTCCATGATAGAATGTTCGTCCCTTCAGGTGGACAGTTTCGGCATGAGATTTTGTATGAGAGCCATCACACTCGCTACTCGATCCATCCGGGCATCACAAAGATGCATGCAGATCTGAAGAAAACATTCTATTGGACTGGGATGAAGCGAGACGTCGTCACTTTTGTGACACATTGCCTGACGTGCCAGCTTATTAAGGCAGAGTGCAAGAACCCCGCCGGGTTACTACAACTGCTTCCCGTCCCCGAGTGGAAATTCGAAGACATATCCATAGATTTTATCCATGGCCTGCCCCGCTCTCGGACCGGGAACGATTCTATCTGGGTGGTGGTCGATCGTTTGACGAAGGTTGCGAGATTTATTCCCAACCGCAAAGACGATGGTGTTGGAAAATTGGTGCGTCTTTTCATTGAGAATGTGGTTCGGTACCACGGTGTGCCAAAAACCATAGTCTCGGATCGGGATGGTCGATTCACCTCAAATGAATGGAGGAGCGTTCAAGCATATTTGGGGACCAAACTAGCATTCAACACATCATTTCGCCCCCAAACAGACGGGCAAACAGAACGCACAAACAAGACTTTGGAGGATCTTCTCCGGTTATGCTTTGTGGATAAGAAGGAGCCATGGGAGAGGCTCCTACCTTTAGTCGAATTCTCCTACAACAACTTGTATCAGGCAAGCATTGGCATAGCCCCATACGAAGCTTTATATGGCCAAAAAAGTCGTGCTCCACTTTCTTGGGCCCAAGATGCGAATCTGATGGCCCTGGGGCCCGTTTTCATGGCGAATGTGACGAAAATTGTTCAGCTAATACAGGACTGGATGCGTGAAGCTCAGAGTCGACAATCCAAGTACTACGACGCCCGTCATCGACAAGTTGAGTTCGTCGTGGGTGACAAGGTTTACTTGAAGATTCGCCCTCGCCATGGTGTATCTCGACTCCGCCGACAGCGAAAGTTAAGCCCAAGATACATGGGGCCATATACCATCACAGAGCGGATTGGTGAAGTAGCATATAAGCTGGAGCTACCCACGGAGCTTCAGGGATTGCATGATGTATTCCACATTTCTTCATTGAGATGTGCACTACTACGCCCGGAGCATATCATTCAGGAGACCCGCGAACCAGTAGAACCCGACCGATCAGTATCCCTCAAGTCGGTGCGGATCATGGATACCCTTGTCCGAGTTCTATGGGACAACTGCGGGACCGAAGAATCTACCTGGGAACCTGAGGACCAGATGCGAGAACTCTACCCCGACCTCTTTACGTCAGGTAACACACAAATCTTTTTGGACTTCTTATTTTAAGTATAGTAATTTTGCACAATTTTGAAAATACGATGACCCAATCGAATTTTCGAGGACGAAAATTTTGTTTGACTCTTTGGATTTGTAACATCCCAATTTCGAAATTCTAGGCCCATTCGTGATTAATTTAACCGCTAGGATTTTGTGGGCTTCATTGCAACCAAATGGTGGGTTGACATCCTATTGGGTGTTATTGACCCAATAAGTCACTCAATTCACCCTCCGGGCTACATGAATAATTTCTGACTTATGCACACGATAGACACCTCCTAGGTGTATGAATTGACCTATTTGGTCTTAGTAAGGCCAAATAATACCTAAAAGTGCACAAATACTATAAACGAATCAAATTGACCCATTACGACACAAACTCGTCTATTTGATCAACATGAATCGCACAAAACTCAAATTACCTTAATTAGTCTAAACGCACACCAAACCACCCAACTTGAGCAAATCATTGACAGAGATTGTCATTAACGCATCAACACACCAAATAGGCTGCATTATGCCTTGGTTAGATGAGAGACATCTGAATTATCTTCTTTTACTCCGATAATTTATATAGTTAATAAATATTGATAATTATTTAGAAGATAAAATAAGTAAAACCGTGACGGATGAATTCTAGTCCACCCCGAAATTTTATCGCGACATTCACATAATATTCTAAATAGGATGGGCACCTAAAAATGTATTTAGTTACATTTATATGATTTACAAAGAAAAATGTTTTATTTATTAATTAATTATTTAAATAATAAGGGGGTTTGAGAAAAATAGATAATGACATTATTTTTCTCCTAAAATTTTATCATAGGGTCCTACGAATATAAAAAGAGTTATATTAATTAAAATCAAATATTTAATACATAATCTATTTATTTTGATTTAACTATATTTAAAACACCAAATAAATAAAATAAATAGAAAACGATATAAAAAAAATATAAAATAATTTAGAAAAATCATAAATGGCCTCAGTATGCTGCCATAATTATTTTAATTAAAAATAAAATTTAATTAGTGAAATATTTCCTTTTAAGCCTCATTAATGAATTTACCCCCCCCCCCCCCCCCCCCCCCCCCCCCCCCTCAATACCATTAATATGCAACCATGAGAATTGATTCCATTCCACTCCCAATGCCTTGGGAAGGGCTTGGCCGGCTGGAATGTTAAGAGGGGGCGGATTCACCAAGGGGTGGGGTGTTTACTCATTAAAACCCTCCCAACACCCCAAAAGATCACCCCTCCTATATAAACCCCAATCTAATTAGAATTTCGTTTTTCTCTACCCCTTGCTCTCCTAATCAGCCAGAAAACGAGCTTCGGTGACCTTCCGACGTGCCTCCTCCGCGAACTCCGACGAACTCCACCACTAATGATGGCCGCGCGATGATCCCCTCGCCTAAACGACACGAACGCATGTTCCTCCGACTCCTCTCTGCCCTTAGATCTATTTCCCGTCGATTCCCGCCAACTCCGGCCACCGGAGACGGCAATCCCGGCCATGGATAGCTTCGGACCACCCCCACAACCTCCGCTGCCTTTGCGGGATTCGTCCTTGCATGGGGCGTGTGAAGGGGAGGGAGGGCCTCCTCGGCCCTCTCTC
Organism: Dactylorhiza incarnata; assembly: GCA_033032865.1. Taxonomy (NCBI): domain Eukaryota; kingdom Viridiplantae; phylum Streptophyta; class Magnoliopsida; order Asparagales; family Orchidaceae; genus Dactylorhiza; species Dactylorhiza incarnata. The sequence continues at coordinate 11,003,740 of JAWHQI010000047.1, read as the reverse complement.
ATGGCCCTTGAGGCGGAGGAAATCGTTGGAACCCGCTCCGGCGGCCTCCTCCATCCAAACAGAAAAAAATATATACAACATTATTTTCCGGTCACCACCGGAGGTGGCCGGCCGCCGGAAGATGCCCCACCAGAGCTCCCTTCCCGGGCGCTCCCATTTGGGGTGGTGTCTGGAGCTAACTCTCCACTAGTTGAGTTTGGAAGGCCTTGCTACAAAAGGGGGGGGGGGGGGGGGGGGTCACGGTGGCTGCATGCATGCAGCCACCATAGAACGAGAAGGATTTTCCTTCCAGATCCAAGGTCGCCGGTGGCGGCCTGGCCGCCGACTGACAACTCGCCGGAGTGCCCACCCCCGACGCACCCACCATGAGTGATGCCCGGAGCATTGGTGGTTCCGTCATGCCTGGGGGGAGTATCTCGCCCGGAGATAAAGTTTATGTTTAGATAAAGTTTATGTTTAGACCTGTATGACAATTCTTCTTATGGGTATACATCTCGAAGTTTTGATATGTCTTAATATATATTGTCTGCTATATTTATTGTGTTCGTAAAATTTTTTTTGTACGCATGCACCGGCGCTCCGGCCGGTCAGGGAACCGCCCGCATGGCACAGTGGCTGCATGCATCCACCGTGAACCGAGTATCTTTTGGCGCAGATCGTCGGCGCCGCTGGTGGCGGTAGGCCGCCGGTGGAGGTTTCGTCGGAGCGCCCTCCCGGGGCGCTCTTGCCGGAGGCGGCAGCCGGCCAGGTTTTCCCACCGGTGGCGGCGGGGAGTGCCCGTAAGTGAAGGCCCAAATATAAATATGCGTATATATTTTTACACACACACATATATATATATATATATGCGTAAATAGTTATATATATATTAGTTTTATTATTATTAATATGTCCGCGCGTGTCAAGACTGACTCGGAACGACCCGATGGGTTCCGTATCACTAGAGTTAGGCTCTACGCTGGAGATACTATATAAGGTCATTCCACATTTGATGAGCCTTAGTGGACTATCTTGAGCGGAGCCTCAACATTCTCAAGATACCGAAATTAGGGTTTCCGCTCCCTGTCCTCTCCCATTCTCTTATGTCGGCGCTCTTTCGCTCGCGATTCTCTCATTCCCGTCGTCGATCATTGATCGCTGGTCGCTGGAAGGGATCTCTCGTTGCTTTCCTACTTTCATTCGCCGATCGCAAGCAAGGCTGCCATTTTCGTTTGCGATTTCTGTTCGCTCGGCGCTTCTCCCGTCACTGGTTCTTTGATCGGGAACAGGTAAACGTTTTGTCGTTGGTTCCTGATCCAGATCTAGTCGCCGCTCTTGTGCGATAGCACCGATCTCGCCGCCATTTGGAAGCCCGCCGCGAGTTCCTCTCCCAGATCTGATCGCTGGAAGAAGCCCTTCCCTGTTCAGATTTACAGATCGCTGGAAAGGAGGCTTTCGATCCCGTCTTCCCATCGCCGGCTCTGTACGACAATAAAAGGATTGGAGGAAGCCGATCGGATAGGAGGAAGCTTTCCCATCACAGATCTGGAAGGAAGTTATAGGTCTTCGTTCCCATCGCTGCTAGCGTTTTTCCTGCGTCGATCTATCTTCAGTACCAAGATCGCAAGTCCTCTTTAACTTCCTGTCGCCAAGATCACAAGTCGAAGATCTGCTATTGGATTTCCCGTCGTTTTTTGATTCCAGTTGTTGATCCATCTCCACTGCGTCTTATGCAATCCGTCTCTGCTGTAACCGATCAGAGAAATCAAATTCTGGTGGAGAAATCAAATTCTGGTTGTCTGTTTGCTGGCCGATCCAGTGAAGAAATCTCTTCTTTAGTGAGGACGTCCAGAGCTTGATCCCTTTCTCTTTTGAAAGGGTGCTGGCTTATAGTTCAAGGGAGTTTCTCATCCTTGCTGTGGAGTGTGTTTCTGGATTCACTTCAGAAGGGGGTGTTCAGCCGGAGGAGGAGCAAACAAACTATATTGGATCCGAAGTTTTTCGGTCATCTCCGCACGGCTCAGGTGACCTCGTTCTAGAATTTTTATTTCTGTTTTAAATCTAGTGCAATGACGATGAAACGCGCGCTCGACGTCGCTACTTGGCAGTCTTTCGACGCCACTGATCTTCTCAGTTGGAAATTGTATGTCCAACTAGGAATGAAAGAACGTGGAATTTTGTACACCGTTTTTAGCGCCTTCGCCACTACCCGCGAGGATGTGGATGAATATCAGTGGAGCAAAGACGAGAATTTTTGCAGAAATTACCTTCTGCACTCCCTATATTCTCGCCTTGCCTTGACCTACAGAGCATGTAAGACCGCGAAAGAGATTTGGGACCGCGTGAATGCTCACTTCCAGTTCCTAGAACTAGAAAATATGTGTCACAAGCTAAAAGATGGCAAGTCTGAAACGGTCGATAATCTATTTGCCCGTCTAACTTTGAGCAAACTGTCTCCTAAGTGTATCACCTTCGAGTCTGAAATACACATACTGAAGGAGAAGGAGAATGCCCCGCAGAACACTACAAACATGTCGGTCGATATCTCCGATCCTAAGTCCTTCGTGGCTATGATTGGGAGTAGTCACCATAGTGCGTCTTCTGAGTGATGGCTGGACAGCGGTGCTACCTGTCACGTCACAAATGACAGAGGCCTTCTCTCAGAGAATTTCATCGTCCATCAGATGGACGTGAAAACAGCCTTTTTGAATGGAGAGCTAAATGAAGAGATCTACATGGCACAACCTGAAGGTTATGTCTATACAGATCTAAAGGATAAAGTGTGCAAACTCGGTAAATCCATCTATGGGCTTAAACAAGCACCTAAGATGTGGCACATGAAGTTTGATCAAGTGGTAAAGAGCTTTGGATTTCAGTCCAGTCTATCAGATAAGTGTCTCTATTACCGCTCGATGTCAAACCAAACAGTCATCATATGCCTATATGTGGATGACATGTTGATCCTGGGGTCAGACCTAGCTGTCGTGAGGGATATTAAGTCCGCTCTCGCCAAAGCATTTGATATGAAGGACCTTGGTCCTGTCGATACCCTACTATGTATGAAAGTAAGAGTAGACAAGGGATATGTCACTCTGAGTCAAGCTCACTACATAGAGCAGATTCTTAATACCTGGGGTTATAAAGATTGTAGGCCCGTTGAAACACCAACTGATCCGAACGTCAAGTTGAGTCCGAATGAAGGGACAAGCGTTGATCAAGTCAAGTACTCAAAGATCATTGGAAGTCTCATGTACGCCACAAGTTGCACTAGACTAGACATTGCTTTCTCCGTAAGCATGCTAAGTCGCTTTACCAGTAGTTCAGGTAAAAAGCATTGGGATGCCCTAGATAGGCTGATGAAGTATCTCAAAGGTACTAAAGACCATGCTCTGTGCTATACTGGTCACCCTCCCACTTGGGAAGGGTACTCTGATGCCTCCTGGTGTTCAGAAGTTGTAAACAGATTTATATTCACATTGGGTGGCACTGCAGTTACTTGGAAGTCCAAGAGACAGACTTGCATAGCTTTGTCGTCTATGGAAGCCGAGTTATTTGCCTTAGCTTTAGCTAGTGAAGAGGCAGACTGGATCAGGAATTTGATCTTAGACATTCCCTTGTCCAGACTTCAAATCAACTCTTTAAGCCTGTACTGTGATAATCAGGCAGCAGTCCAAGTTGTTAAGAATGTCCTCTTTTACACTAAGAGACGACATGTACGACTGAGACACGCTCTTTTGAATTATCTTAAAGAACAAGACATTATTACTTTGGTCGATGTGCGATCGAAGGATAATCTAGCTGATCCATTGACGAAAGGAATGCCCCATGACCGTTCAATCAAAACAGTGGGGGAAATGGGACTCAAAGCGGTTTGACACCAGTTTTAGTCTGAATGTTTTGATTCCTTCCTTTGTCAAATCTAGCATATTGTGCTCTGTTGATATTTTGGTTGCTGAGTACGAATCTCTAGTTGGTTATTTCATTCCACATTTGATGATAACAACCTCATCCGGATTCGTCTTCCTTAACTTGGAGGAGAGTATTATTCCACATTTGATAACACGATCTGACTTGTTTTGGACCTTCTCCTATTGATTGGTTCCATTCCACATTTGATGAGTTCCAATTAACCCTAGAAGAACAGTAACCAGGATATCACACAGAGGAACACAGATATAGCTGCGTTATCCAGAAGTATGAAATCGTTTCGCTTGGAAATAATTAATAGATTCTGCGGTTAAACCTAAAATACTCTACATATATCCTCTAAACATAATTAAAGTACTACGTTCTTATATACACAACTAGATACATATACATTTTCCATAATTGAATTCATTCTGAATGAAGTTCTCTGTTGAAAATTACAAGAAATGCTGCAGGAGGAGCACATGCAGACTGGGATCCTGAGAAGGATGATCTGCTGGATGATGGTTTCAAGAGTATCTGTTTGGTTTTCTTTCTCTGACTTAGAGCACTGATTAGCTCTCTTTACCTGTTTTGTTTGGACTATTTCCTGCTCTTTTGTTGATCATGAGACATTAGGTCTTCTGGTACCTATTTCTCTGATTGTACTTTTGACTTTCATGTGATGCTGCTTAGTTTATGTTTTATTCTTATGCGTGCATACATACTTCTGTTTTCTTCAGTCCAATATGTTATAACAGGTGCTTTCGGACACGGTTGTGTAATGAGTCGAACTGGTTGAACACTACACACACTAACCCTTTTCCAACGTCGGTATACCGCGGACATAGGAGGAGATTGTTAGTTTATTATTACGCGTGTCAGGACCGACTCAGAACGACCCGATGGGTTCCGTGTCACTAGAGTTAGGCTCTACGCTGGAGATACTATATAAGGTCATTCCACATTTGATGAGCCTTAGTGGACTATCTTGAGCGGAGCCTCAACAATATATATATATGTACGTATAAAATTTTAATATATATATATATAAACATATATATACACACGTATGTATATATGCAAATTATTTATAATTAGTTATATGTATAAATGTGTATATATTTTTTATGCATATACTTATATATGTATATATATTTTATACATATACTTATATATATATATTTATACATATACTTATATATGTATATATATAAATACATACAATACATATACACAGGTCTGCATATACATACACATTTATACAGAAATATAAACATATGCAAATCCCGCTTCACGGATTTATTGCTCATCCAGCATGCAGCCACCGGTCCGCGCCAAGAACTGTCCGCGGGCCTTTTATTTCCTTTGACAAGAAATCTGTCGGGTTTTAGAAATTTTGAGGATTCTTAAAATGAATTTTTAATTATCTTGGAGGCAAATTTGGAAAACTATTGTGAGATGCAATATTGTATATATTTATTTATACAACAACCTTCATGTTATAAGTTTTCTGATTTAGACCGCCCAACTAATTTAATTTTGCACTTGAAAACTATATTTAATCATTCTGAAAATTTAGATATCTGTTGTCAAAAACTGTTATTTTTAACAAAGTTTAGTCCTCATTTTAAATACCTTGGAGGTCAAATCAGAAAATACACATTAGACACACTATTAAAGGTTAATGTTTTCCCTACAACTTACATGCTTTGAGTTTTATGATCTGATGATCTAAATAAATTAAAGTTGGTCTCAAATGTTTCAAAATATTTCTAGTTGCTGTTTTGGTTTGTAGGCAGTTAATTTTAGTGAACTTAAACCCGTATTATGGAGACCTTAGGTTATGATTTGGGGCAGGCATGTGAGACACGTATTTATTGGTGGATGTTTTCTCTGTAACATTTATGTTTTAATGATTCCGATTTGAAAGCTCTAGATAATTTAAATTTAGCTCTCAACCTGAAACTTAAATACAGATTCCTGTTTTGTTCACAAATAATTATTTTCAGTGAACTTCAACCCCTATTTTGGAGGGCTTAGGTTCTGATTTAGTGGATGCAAGCGAGATAAAATATTGTAGTTGGATATATGTACTACAGTTTTTATGTTTTATATTTTCTGATCACCTGCATCTAAATAATTTAAATTTAGCCTCATCTAGGCAACTTAAATTCAGATTTCTGTTTTGCCTATAAACAATAATTACTTGTAAACTTCAGTCCCTGTTTTGGAGGTCTTAGAAGCTAAATCAGAACATGTATGTTAGATACACTATTTTATATGGATGTTTTCTCTACAACTTTCATATTGCAATATTTCTGATTTGGAGTCTCTTAGTAATCAATTTGCCCTGAATTTGTCTAAATAATTCAAAATGTTGTATACATAAAAACATTATTTCTCATATTTGTAAGATTGTCATTTCTAGCTTAACCATCAGATGAATGTCAAATTATGAGTCGATCTGTAAGCACTTGTTAATTTATGAGTATTTTCAAGTAGTCATTTCATTCATTACTCCACACATGGAAATATGGGGAGGATGCATGGTTACCAAGGTGGCGGGTTCGTCGGCTTTTCCATAATATACACTATGGGAGAAGTTGTGACGACGAACCCTTTCGTTTCTGGTAGTGAATAGGACCGGGGGCTAGCTACCCCTTCCACACAGGTCCGTCTCACACCGAGAGTACCTGTTCTTCATAGAGGTACGAAGGCCTATGAAGTTGGGGTGTATGCATAACCTACAAGTGGGAGCAACCTACCCACTGTCACCGTCTGGCCACAGCGGTGAGGTCTAGGAAGTGAGCTCCTTCTCTTAACAGGTCATTATGTCGACATAGGGGAAAGTGATTGAGACACATCATTCGAGTGATAGGGAGGACAATCATACATGCTCATCATATCATTACTTATGCTCTCACCTTGGTCCGACATCGTATAACCACCGTCAGGAAGGGTTATACGATGGTGGTTGAATTTAATACTTATGTGTTCCCTCTTATTGAATTGTTGAAGGATTACTGCTTCGTTATATAACTATAGTATATATATTTGCTTCGGCTATTGTGCTAACTTTTCTTGCAGGTGTCCTTCCTGGTACCTATTAGGGGGCTGGGGAGGAGCGTGGGATTTACTTGGTCCGTCGTGGATAACGTACTCTTGTACGTTATCATTTTAGGAATCGATGCGCCTACCGACGGAGCAGGAGCGGATGGGCGAGCGTAGACGTGCTCGTGATGACGAGGAGTTCCCTGAGCCTGCACGGATGATCTATGAGGATGTGAGGGTACTACCTTAGGAGAGAAAAGGATGAGAGAATTCTTTTTGACTAGATGTTTTGTCGTCATATGACTAGGAGGATTATTACTGTGAGATTTTATATAACCCTTCGTGATTTTCATTTATGATTTATTATATATATCATGCTGGGATGTACTGTGATGTTTGGCTTCCGCAAATTTTTATACTCTGTGAATGTTTTTCTGTAATGATGCAATAGCCTTACATGGTGAATATTCTGCCAATTGCGTCATGGGTCAGGTAAGAGGGTGAACCTCTTCAGACACGCGAACCTTTTGGGGGGACGCTCGCCCTGGGCATAAGGACCATCACAGAGCGGGTTGGTGAAGTGGCATACAGGCTGGATCTACTCACAGAGCTTCAGGGGTTGCATGATGTATTCCACATCTCTTCATTGAGATGCGCACTACTATGCCTGGAGCATGTCATTCAGGACACCACCGAACCAGTATAACCCAGCCGATCTGTATCCCTCAAGCCGGTGCAGATCAAGGATACCGAGACTAAGGTCCTGCGGCGAAAGAGAGTTCCCCTTGTCCGAGTTCTATGGGACAACTGCGGGACCGAAGAATCTACCTGGGAACCTGAGGACCAGATGCGAGAACTCTACCTCGGCCTCTTTACGTCAGGTAACACACAAATCTTTTTGGACTTCTTATTTTAAGTATAGTAATTTTGCACAATTTTGAAAATACGATGACCCAATCGAATTTTCGAGGACGAAAATTTTGTTTGACTTTTTAGATTTGTAACATCCCAATATCGAATTTCTAGGCCCCTTCATGATTAATTGAACCGCTAGGGTTTTGTGGGCTTCATTGCACCCAAATGATGGGTTGACATCCTATTGGGTGTTATTGACCCAATAAGTTACTCAATTCACCCACCGGGCTACATGAATAATTTCTGACTTATGCACAAGATAGACCCCTCCTAGGTGTATGAATTGACATATTAGGTCTTAGTAAGGCCAAACAATACCTAAAAGTGCACAAATACTCTAAACAAATCAAATTGGCCCATTACGACACAAACTCGTCGATTTGATCAACATGAATTGCACAAAACTCAATTTACCTTAATTAGTCTAAACGCGCACCAAACCACCCAACTTGAGCAAATCATCGACAGAGATTGTCATTGACGCATCAACACACCAAATAGGCTGCATTATGCCTTGGTTAGAGAAGAGACATCTGAATTATCTTCTTTTACTCCGGTAATATATATAGTTAATAAATAATTGATAATTATTTAGAAGATAAAATAAGTAAAACCGTGACGGATGAATTCCAGTCGACCCCAAAATTTTATCGCGACATTCGCATAAGATTATAAATAGGGTGGGCACCTAAAAATGTATTTAGATACATTTATATGATTTACAAAAAAATGTTTTATTTAGTAATTAATTATTTAAATAATAAGGGGGTTTGAGAAAAATAGATAATGACATTATTTTTCTCCTAAAATTTTATCATAGAGTCCTATGAATATATAAAAGAGTTATATTAATTAAAATCAAATAAATACAAAATCTATTTATTTTGATTTAACTATATTTAAAACACCGAATAAATAAAATAAATAGAAAACGATATCAAAAATTTATAAAATAATTTATAAAAATCATAAATGGCCTAAGTATGCTGCCATAATTATTTGAATTAAAAATAAAATTTAATTAGTGAAATATTTCCTTTTAAGCCTCATTAATGAATTTAAACCCCCCCCCCCCCCCCCCCACCCCTCATCAATACCATTAATATGCAACCATGAGAATTGATTCCCTTCCACTCCCAATGCCTTGGGAAGGGCTTGGCCGGCTGGAATGTTAAGAGGGGCGGATTCACCAAGGGGTGGGGTGTTTACTCATCATTAAAACCCTCCCAACACCCCAAAAGATCACCCCTCCTATATAAACCCCAATCTAATTAGAATTTCGTTTTCTCTACCCATTGCTCTCCTAACCAGCCAGAAAACGAGCTCGGGTGACCTTCCGATGTGCCTCCTCCGCGAACTCCGACGAACTCCACCACTAACGATGGCCGTGCGACGATCCCCTCGCCTAAACGGCACGAACGTAAGTTCCTCCGACTCCTCTCTGCCCTTAGATCTATTTCCCGTCGATTCCCACCAACTCCGGCCACCAGAGACGGCAATCCCGGCCATGGATAGCTTCGGACCACCCCCACAACCTCTGCTGCCTTTGCGGGTTTCGGCCTTGCATGGGGCGTGTGAAGGGGAGGGAGGGCCTCCTCGGCCCTCTCTCATGGCCCTTGAGGCGGAGGAAATCGCTGGAACCCGCTCCGGCGGACTCCTCCATCAAAACAGAAAAAATATATACAACATTATTTTCCGGCCACCACCGGCGGTGGCCGGCCGCCGGAAGATTCCCCACCGGAGCTCCCTTCCCGGGCGCTCCCATTTGGGGTGGTGGCTGGAGCTAACTCTCCACTAGTTGAGTTTGGAAGGCCTTGCTACAAAAAGGGGGGGGGGGGGGGGGGGGGGGGGTTCGCGGTGGCTGCATGCATGCAGCCACCATTGAACAGGAAGGATTTTCCTTCCAGATCCAAGGTCGCCGGTGGCAGCCTGGCAGCCGGCCGACAACTCGCCGGAGAGCCCACCCCCGACGCACCAACCGTGAGTGATGCCCGGAGCATTGGTTGTTCCGTCATGCCTGGGGGAGTCTCTCGCATGCCACCACCGTAACTGGTAGAATTGTATAATATAATGTTTATATAAATGTGCCAAATTAATTTATTGTTATATTTGTCTCTCAAAATATTAGGTATATGCATACACATCCTATTTTTCTACAAGTAAGATAAAATATTATTTTGATACACGAGCATGAGAAAACTCCCGCATGCAAGCCACCATGAGTCTGGGAGATTAAGTTTATGTTTAGATAAAGTTTATGTTTAGACATGTACGACAATTCTTCTTATGTATATATGTTGTCTGCTATATTTATAGTGTTCCTAAAAATTTTTTTGTACGCATGCACCGGCGCTCGGGCCGGTCAAGGAACCACCCGCATGGCACGGTGGCTGCATGCAGCCACCGTGAACCGGGTTTCTTTTGACGCAGATCGTCGGCGCCGCTGGTGGCGGTAGGCCGCCGGTGGAGGTTTCGTCGGAGCGCCCTCCCGGGGCGCTCTTGCCGGAGGCGGCAGCCAGCCAGGTTTTCCCACCGGTGGCGGCGGGGAGTGTCCGTAAATGAAGGCCCATATTTAAATATGCGTGTATATTTTGACACACATATATATATATATATGCGTAAATAGTTATATAATATATATATTTAATATATATATATGAATATATATATACACAAGTATGTATATATGAAAATTATTTATAATTAGATATATGTATAAATGTATACATATTTTTTATGCATATACTTATATATGTATATATATTTTATACATATATATATTTTATACATATACTTATATAAATATATATATGTATATAAATACATACAATACATATACACAGGTCTGCATATACATACATATTTATACAAAAATATAAACCGATGCAAATCCCGTTGCACGGATTTATTGCTCATCCCGTATGCAGCCACCGGTCTGCGCTAAGAATCGTGCGCGGACCTTTTATTTCCTTTGACAAGAAATCTTAAAATTTTTAATTATCTTGAAGGCAAATTTGGAAAACTATTGTGAGATGCAATATTGTAGATATTTATTTACACTACAACCCTTATGTTATAAGTTTTCTGATTTAGACCGTCCAACTAATTTAATTTTGCACTTGAAAACTATATTTAATCATTCTGAAAATTTAGATATCTGTTGTCAAAAACTGTTATTTTTAACAAAGTTTAGACCCCATTTTGAATACCTTAGAGGCCAAATCAAAAAATACACATTAGACACACTATTAAAGGTTAATGTTTTCCCTACAACTTGCATGCTTTTTGTTTTATGATCTGATGTTCTAAATAAATTAAAGTTGGCCTCAAATGTTTCAAAATATTTCTAGTTGCTGTTTTGGTTTGTAGGCAGTTAATTTTAGTGAACTTAAACCCGTATTTTGGAGGCCTTAGGTTATGATTTGGGGCAGGCATGTGAGACACGTATTTATTAGTGGATGTTTTCTCTGTAACATTTATGTTTTACTGATTCCGATTTGAAAGCTCTAAATAATTTAAATTTAGCTCTCAACCTGACAACTTAAATTCAGATTCCCGTTTTGTTCACAAACAATTATTTTCAGTGAATTTCAACCCCTATTTTGGAGGGCTTAGGTTCTTATTTAGATGATGCATGTGAGATATGATATTGTAGATGGATATATGTACTACAATTTTTATATTTTATATTTTCTGATCAGCTACATCTAAATATTTTAAATTTAGCCTCAACTAGGTAACTTAAATTCAGATTTCTGTTTTGCCCATAAACAATAATTACTTGTAAACTTCAGTCCCTGTTTTGGAGGTCTTAGAAGCTAAATCAGAACATGTATGTTAGATATACTATTTTAGATGGATGTTTGCTCTACAACTTTCATATTGTAATATTTCTGATTTGAAGCTTCTAAGTAACCTTAAACTTGTCCTGAATCTGTCTAAATAATTCAAAATGTTGTATACATAAAAACATGATTTCTCATATTTGTAAGGTTGTCATTTCTAGCTTAATCATCAGATGAATGTCAAATTATGAGTCGATCTGTAAGCACTTGTTAATTTATGAGTATTTTCATGTAGTCATTACATTCATTACTCCACGCATGGAAATATGGGGAGGGTGCATGGTTACCAAGGTGGCGGGTTCGTCGGCTTTCCCATAATATACACTAAGGGAGAAGTTGTGATGACGAACCCTTTCGTTTTTGGTAGTGAAGAGGACCAGGAGCTTGCTACCCCTTCTATACAGGTTCGTCTCACACCTATTTGGTTATGTGCCGAGAGGATCTCCGCACGAGGTGAGGATGTGTTCTCATCGAGAGTACCTATTCTTCATAGAGGTACGAAGGCCTAGGAAGTTGGGGTGTATCCACAACCTATAAGTGGGAGCGACCGACCCACTGTCACCGTCTGGCCACGGCGGTGAGGCCTGGGAAGTGAGCTCCTTCTCTTAACAGGTCACTATGTAGACATAGGGGAAAGTGATTGAGACACATCATTCGAGTGATAGGGAGGACAACCATACATGCTCATCATATCATTACTTATGCTCACACCTTGGTCCGACATCGTATAACCACCGTCAGGAAGGGTTATACGGTGGTGGGTGAATTTAATACTTTAGTGTCCCTCTTATTGAATTATTGAAGGATTACTGCTTCGTTATATAACTCTGGTATATATATTTCCTTCAGCTATTGTGCTAACTTTTCTTGCAGGTGTACTTCCTGGTACCCATTAGGGGGCTGGGGAGGAGCGTGAGATTTACTTGGTCCGTCGTGGCTAACGTACTCTTGTACGTTATCATTTTAGGAACCGATGCGCCTACCGACGGAGCAGCAGCGGATGGGCAAACGTAGAGGTGCCCGTGATGACGAGAAGTTCCCTGAGCCAGCACGGACGATCTATGAGGATGTGAGGGTACTACCTTGGGAGAGGAAAGGATGCGAGATTTCTTTTTGACTAGATGTTTTGTCGTCATATGACTAGGAGGATTATTATTGTGAGATTTTATATAACCCTTAGTGGCTTTCATTTATGATTTATTATATGTATCATGCTGGGATATACTGTGATGTTTGGCTTCCGTAAATTTTTATACTTTGTGAATGTATTTCTGTAATGATGCAATAGCCTTACAGGGTAAATGTTCCGCCAATTGGGTCATGGGTCAGGTAAGAGGGTGAACTTCTTCAGACACGCGAACCTTTTGGGGGGACGCTCGCCTTGGGCATAAGGATCCTCTTGGTTTGAAAAAGGGGGTCCTTACACTGCCACCGGTCGAAAATTTCAGAGTTAGGTGCGGAATGGACGGGATTGCTCCACATATTGATTGGAGTGTCATTTCGACTACGGCGTTGTAGGTTGAGCTGAAGTCTTTGACCATAAACTGAATGCGATGCGTGGCTCGATTTGGGAGCTCGCCTAACATGGCATGGAGAGAAATCAATCCTAGGACCGGAATGGGGTGATTGTCAATGTCGTAGATTGGTCCTCTCGCGGGATTGAGATTTTGCTCCTCTGCGAGCTTGATGCCATGAAGCGCGAAGAGAGATAAGATATTGGCCAAGCTCCCGCAATCCACCAGGATCCTTCTCACGAGGTAACAAGGATTTCCAATCCTGACACTTATCACCAAGGGATCCTAATGCACTGCTACAGGAGGCGCCAGTGAGTATAGTAGCCGGAGCTACCGTCGGGCGGTGACCTGGGAAGGGGAGCAAAAGTTCTATCTCAAAAAAGGAATCATGCGGGAAATCTTCCTTAGTTTTGATCTTCAAAAGATGTTGCTCCTCATTACAATCCCAACATTAAATACTCAAAAGATCCACACACTCCTCACAACGAGATGAAAATGGATAACATAAGAAGAAGACAAAATAGATAAAAAGGAGACAGCATGTCATGTAGAGCCATTGATCCGCATGGTGCCATTATGGATACGTGATGGGTGCATCATCCTCACCCCCCCTGAACAGGATTCGACCACGAATCAACCTCCGCCTCGCTGGAAGAAACCTCAGGTGGTTCATGCTCGCCAAAGTATGGGCTTAAGTCGGCGATGTTGAAGGTGTCAAACACGTTATATTTGCTAGGGATTTCAATTTTGTATGCATTTTCATTGATGCGATGCAATACTTTGAAGGGTCCATCCGCCCGGGGATGTAATTTGCTCGCACGCCCCCGTGGAAAACGCTCTTTACGGAGATGAATCCACACTAAATCGCCTTCCCAGAAGATGACATGTCTTTTGTGCTTGTCCGCACGACTTTTGTACTTGGCGTTTTGCTCCCCGATGCATTGTCGTACCTTGCGATGTAATTCTTTGATCTCTCGTGCGAAATCGACTGTGCATTCCCTATTGCTCTCTTCGCGAAGCCAATATTCACGAGCACCATGCGGACGATCTTTCTGGGCACTTTGGTGAAGACAAGACCAACTAATGCACTGCTACAGGAGGCGCCAGTGAGTATAGTAGACGGAGCTACCGTCGGGCGGTGACCTGGGAAGGAGAGCAAAAGTTCTATCTCAAAAAAGGAATCCCGCAGGAAATCTTCCTTAGTTTTGATCTTCAAGAGATGCTGCTCATCATTACAATCACAACATTAAATACTCAAAAGATCCACACACTCCTCACAAGGAGATAAAAACATATAAGATAAGAAAAAGACAAAACAGATAAAAAGGAGACAGCATGTCATGTAGAGCCATTGATCCGCGTGGTGCCATTATGGATACGTGTTGGGTGCATCAGGTCCTGATGTGGAATCTCCAAAGGTAATATTTGTGCCTTGCCTGAACCTCTTACTGTCGTTCTCTCTTTCGGGCTCCTCGACAGAGAGAATCTGGGCTCTAAGACTGGGGGATTCTGTGATGGTCCCCACTCTCTTCGCCATGGTCTCTCGTCGCGAGTACCGCTGGGCAGAGGACATTGCCTTCCATATCTTCAGATCTTTGAGAATGATGTTACCACAGACGACGTCAAACTGTTGTGGCCCACTCCAAGCTCCTGAAACCGGTCTAGAGTGGACCGCCTTAGCCAGAGAGCGGTCGAGCGCGCAATAAGTTATAGAAAAATGAGACGGCTTGCAAGAGACCTTTGTTGCCGTGGTCGGTTCGGTACCGACCAAACTTCAATATTTGTTGTTGCTTTACAAGACTCCGGAGGGAAATCGTGGGCGACAGGCCGCTCCTCATTACAACTTGTAAGAGGAGAGAGAGAGAGAGAGTTGCGTTCGGAGGGTAACAGACCACCACTCTTGAAGCTGAGTCTTTTTCCTGGCCGTGGTGGGGAGCACCGTGCTCTGGGCCTAGACGACCTCCTTCTTTTACTTGGGATCTTGAGTGGCACGATCTGCGCGTCTGGATGTATTTGAAGTGTATCTTATAGTTTTGTGGCGGTTCCCGGAGCGTGGGGGCACGAAGCTTGTCGTTGGCTTGATGGCGATGAGCCCTGAGCGTTCTGCGCTCGGAAGGAAGCTTGAGGGCGGATGGAGATCTTCGAACAGTCTTCGAAGATGCTTGAAGATTTTTCAAGGGCGTCTTCAAAGGAGATGGAGATTCTCAAGGAGCTCACTTGCACGTAGGAGAACTCCAAGGAGAAAAGGACGAGAATGAAGGAGGGCCTTGGAGCCCTATTTATAGGCCCCATGAGTGGTTATGGTAGTTATGCGGTTATCCGCAGGCCATAACCACCATTTTATTATTTGCAGGCCAATTTTATAAGGTTTACAACACGCATTATTCAAGTATTTTTCTATACGTAGACCGATGTAATTTTGGATAAGAAAACCCACCCATAATGGGTAGTTACGATGGTGGCTACGCGGGTGGTTACTCGTGTAACATCCCATTTCCTACTAGGCCCCTTAAATTCAATTAGGGAAGGGCATGTGATGTGAGTGAAGTGAGTTTGGGCTAGGTAGTGACCATATGATGCATTGAGTTGGGTGAACTCACATGTGGTCCCCAATAGGGTACATGTCAACTTATGTCAAATTAGCCCAAATTGAACTCATACTTGTAAATTGACCCCACCACTATGTCCTTAACCCTAAAGGAGACTTAATTGACCAAAAAACCCATCAATTGGTCAACCAATTTGGACAAATTAACCAAAGACAAATTTAAATCTATATAGCCTAATTCAACTCAATAGGGTTCAATTTATACTCATATGGCCAAATTGACTCTACCACTAGATGGTAAACCCTTAAAGGAGTGATATGGACCTAAAAGCCCCATCATGAGGTCATCAATTGGTCCAATTTGACCAAAGTCAAACCTAGGTCAACATAAGCTCATCCTTCCCCAATAAGTTCAATTGAGCCCCAAACATGAAATTGACCCCACCCAGTCTTAAAACATCATAAGGGACCCAATTGACCCAAAAGCCTCATCATGAGGTCATCAATTGACCCAAATTGACCAAAGTCAAACTTTCCCCAATTCGGTCAAAATCACACATATTTGTTAAATTAGCCTAATTAGGGAACCACCATGACCCAACTAACATTGGGTGGTGTCAATGGACTTAAGGTGAACACTTTGGACCAGTCAACCCACCCAATTGACTAAGTCAACTCTAAGGTCAACCATGGTCAAAGTAAGCCTTAAATTTGAAATTAAAAGGCCCAAATGAATTCCAAGTGAGCCTAGGCTTAGCCCAAGCCCATCCAGCAGACCACATGCCCAATTATCCCCCGTGCCCTCTGGAATTGGAGAGAGATGACATGCAAGAGGACAATTTGGACATTTGCCCCAAATTGCATATGGGAGAAGGATGATTTTGTGGATTGGAGGTCACTTGTCCCCCCTTTCCTCTTCCCAATCCCCTAACTGAACTCCTCAGTTAATTACCAGCCGAATTGGTGCTGGAAGGGTGACGCATGGCAGTAAGGAGGAGCAAACAATGATGGTTGAACGATGCCTTAATGGCTGGCATGGTTAGAGCCCCCTCATGCTAAACTGAACTCATCATTAGCTTCAGAGAGCTCCTGAGAGTCGAGCCAGCCCTTGAGATCACAACAATTTGTGGAGGATCGGGAATTTTAGCTAGCTCGCTGGAGATCGCCACCACCATGTCGCACCTCTACAACACACACTGCCAAGCACCCACACAGGTTCGTTTCTCGTCCCCTCCCTCTATGCTAGCATCTAGATCAATCTAGGAGAAAAATCAGACTCAATTGAGCCCGATCCCATGTGAGAAAGAGGGATAAATCCCGAGCTTTTCTCCTAGCTCAGGATCGCCGGAAACAGCCTCTCCGGCGATCGTGACGCCACCTGGCGATAGCCACCACCTCAACGGAGGTGGTGGTGGTGGTGGCCGGTGGTGGTGGCCGGCAGTGGTGGACAGTAGGTGGCCGGGAAAGAGAGATCAAAATTCCTCCAGGTCAGGCAGATCTAGGCCCTTGGCTGGAGGAGGAAGAGATAATCACAGTAGTTTATTCTTCTGAATGATGGCTAAATGCAGACCATAAATCAATTAAAAGATGATTTCCGTCACCTTTTATATAGCTATTTGAACTCACTATTTAGGCCACCTAGAATCTATTTTAGGAAAAAGTGTCAGAGACAAAAGTTGTAGATCTGATGTCTACTTTAATTAGGAACTTGAATCAGCTCATTTGGAGCACTGTAGGCCCCTGTAGAGCACTTTTGGTGGGATTGGTCCTAGAGTAGGGCGTAAATTATATTATGAATATCTCTTAGATGATAAGTCCAATTGAGATGAAATTTGGCCCATGCATGCATGTTCCCTAATACTATCTTGTGCCCAAAAATCAAATTTTTAGGAGAACATTTCTCCATGGTTTTGTTCATTATTTGATTTATCAAATTAATGATATTTATGGAGTTGGACAACTCCAAATAACATCAAATTTGGGTGACATGCTTATTAGGTCATTATCTGACCCTAGTTAAAATTTGAGTGCAATTGGACCACTGTATATTGGGTTATTCCACTTGCATGTCTTTGCATGTATGTGAAATGGTGTGCATATTGCCAAAAAGGGGATTTGGTAATTTTTGACACATTTGGCTTGATCTTAGCCTCTGATATTTTGGTCACATCTTTTAATGACATAATGGGTCACCTCAGTAAAATTTAGGATTTGGGGGAATTAAAATCCTAATTAATTGATTAATTTAAAATATGTCACCTTTTATGAATTAATGAAATGTTTGTGGTTACAATCTTTTGAAAAATTGTAAAACTCTAAGAAAGCACTTATAATATCAATTGGGACCTCTGGAAATTTTTGTAGAAATTTTCAGAGATTATTTCTTTGATGATTATCAAAATTATGACTTGTCATATTTCTGAATTTTTGAAATTGTAATAAGGAAAAAAGAGTTGGAAACTTTTGAAACTCTGGAAGGGCATTTGAAATATAATTCTAAACCTCTAGGAATTTTAGTGGAATTGTTGGAAGTATTACATATGGAAAAATTCCAAATATTCAATTTATCACACATTTGAACTTATGAAATATTTATGGTTTAAGCTCTCTGGTAAATTCTAAAACTCTGGCTAGAATAATTTCAGGTCATTACAATACTATGGTAATTTTCTCAGAAATTTTGGATGAGATAATTTAGTACTTGTTGTGTAAATTTATATATTCAACCCTTTTATTTATGTGAAAATTATGAATGTAAATTCTCTGAAATATTGTAAAACTTTGGAAATCATGTTATCTTGTCATTTAATACCTCTAGAAAATTTATTAGCATGTTTAAAATTACTGACATGACACTTCCCTTGGAAATTAATATATACCCAATGATTAATAAATTTTTATTTGAAGTCAAATCAATTTGAAATGTAATAAAACTCGGGTCACTTCTTGATTTATTCATTAAGAACCTATGGTATGAATTGTAGCTCAATTGGACATGATATAGTTAAGGTTGAATCATAGGAACCAAACTAGTTCAATTTCCTTTGGACTACAAATAGTAGAAAATTGATGTAGTGATTAGGCCAGCAAGATCACTTATGAATTTAATAAAACTTGAGACATAGCAATAATATATCACTTATATCAGCCCTTATAAGTTATGGATTTTTCGGAGAACATTCATACTATAGTTAAGAAATAATTCAGAATCATGTCACACCATAACTAAAGGTATGAAAGGACATCTATTACCTTAGAAAAAGCATGATACTCAGTCGGCATATTATAATATTCATGGTAAATCATTAGTGTGGGTTTGAGAACATTTTGACAAATATATAAGATTTACACCACACCCAGAGTATCAGAGATCTTATGAGTTGAGCGTCGTTCAAAAGAATGTTTGCCTAAAGATAGACTTAGAATAAGTATCAGAAAACATCTAAGTAGTAAGAGTAATGATGTGAGTGGGTATGTAGAAAGGGGTAGCTACCAATAAAAGTAATTGTCCTGGAAAGGGGGATTTGGGCTTCAGCCCATTGTATTCCCTAGTGCCGCTGCGAGCCCTTCACCGGATAGACCTTGGGAAGTCCAGGATTCACCTTAAACTTTTAGGTATAATAATAACTAGACAAGAGTAACTTAATTTAGTGAACAAGAAATATGGTAAGCCTCATCCCGAATTAAGGGATGGAACGGTACAAGATGGGTTAGTCTTGCGAGCCGGAGACTTAGGTAGTTGTTATATCAGAACGGGTTGGTCTTGCGAGCTGGAGGCTCGTGTTGTGATAACTTGCATGTGCATAGAAACAAAGATTAGTGGCTGGTCTTCGGTATTGGGCCCGTCATCACACCGACGACAGTATGTTAACTTAGGCGGATGTGAGGGTTTGAGGGGCCAGTAGGTTGTTTATGCTGCGGTCTGGAGGACAATCCCCGAAAATGCACACCCGACCTTAAAAGACTGGTGGGTTCCAGCAAAGAGTACGCAAGACTCTAGAGTGCACCTAGGACGTGTATAGAGGCGTACGAAGGGTCTAGGCCTGGTAGTGTGTATACTAGCCTAGGAAGTGGAGGCACCCGCTCCACTACTGTCGTAGCCACAACGGTGGTACCATAGAGTATAGCTAACTCTAAAAATTGGGAACGAAAGGTTTGTGATCACAGAGTCGTGTGGGTGAGTTGCACTTGTATGAATCATAACATGCATATCATAACAGACATAAACATTAGAACATCAATTGTAGATATTTATCATATAAATTAGTATGAACTCTTTTATATGATAAGTTATCATTCTGGAAATCTTAAATTATAAGTTTGTAAGGACATTCATATAAGTTAAGGTACTCATGTGATGGTAGTATAATTATACATGTTTACTTTACATGCGCCGCACTGCTTTACTCTACTTACTTCTTTTACTGTTTCATTACGGCTTCGTTACTGCGTTACTATTGATTCACTACTACTTACCTGCTTATACTGCTAGCGTAGATCCACAATTTTTATATATATACTGTTAGCGTAGACTTTCTTGTCATCTGCTTGTTGTCATTCTGCTTTGTTGTCCTCCACTTCCTTCCTCCCGCTCAGTACCTAGGAGTCGTGGGGGGAGGCGTGAACAAAATGACTTAGTTTTTATGACTAACGGTCCATTGTGGCCTGATGGGTTGTCATCTATTATGTAGAGAAATCCGGGATGTGATTAGACAAAAACACAACTCCTCCACTAAGATAATGGGGTCATGAGTGAGAAAGTGGGTTTAACCAAAAGAGAGACAAGCCCAATATCTCCGCAAATAGCCACGTGCAATCGCGCGCGCCGCCGCGCCCACGCATGCGCGACCGAACGCGCGCGACCGCGCACACGACTGCATCGCGGTCGCGCACAACCACATGCGCGTTGTCGCACGCGCTACCGCCCGCGGTACCGTCAACCACGCGCACGCGCGTGGCCTGCGCAATGGAGCGCGCGCATCCCGCGCAATAGCGCGCGCGGCCTGCATGCTAGCGCGCGCGGCCTGCCCGCTATCGCGTGCGGCCTGCGCCCACGCAGCCTGCGCGCTAACGCGCACGCGGCGCTAGCGCGCGCACGACCTGCGCACTAGCGCGCGCGCGGCGCTAACAGGCAGGCCTGCGCGCTACCATGTGCGGTGGTGTTGCGCACTACCGTGCGCGCGCGCTGCCCTGCTCGGCATCGCGCGGCGTGCGCGGTGTCGGCCGACCTACCTTCGTTGTCGGGCTCGCTCGCTGCCCCCCTCGCGTCTTCCTTGCACGGCTCCCACCACACCTTTGCGGCACTCCCGCTTGACGCTCGGCGCGCGCTTGACGCCGTCAAGTCCATATCATGTCTTTGATCTACGTGCACTTGAACGCTTCAAAGTTTATAGTGCGTGCAGTTGCTAACTCTACTTTCCTTCTTAAGATTACAGGACTTAGACTTTGCAATCAGAAATTGTCAAGGAAGCTGCCCGAACTGCCCGAATTGCGCATGGGTAAAATCGTCATATTCAGAAAATGGTGATCCGTGTGCTCTCGATCAGCGGTCAAGATCGGCCCGTCAGGTGGTTACGGTGGTTACAATAGCAAAATTTTCGGGTCGCCCCCGGCCAAGTCTATAAAAGGGACCCAGGATCCTCATTTGAAAAGATCGGACACTTTGCATCCGAGAGAGCTCCTTGGAGAATTCCTTCGAAGATCTCCTTCGCGGTTCGAAGATCTCCTTCGCGGTTCGAAGATCTTCTTCGTGATTTGAAGATCTCCTTCGTCACTTGAAGATCTTTTTCGGACCTTGAAGACCTCCTGCAACACCAAGATACTTAGTTTTTCTGAGAGGTGGTCTGTCACCCTCGGAGAATTCTCTCCAATTGCAACTGTAACGAGAAGCGGCCTGTCGCTCTCTGTTCTTATAACTTCGCTTGTAACACTCTAACACTTAGTGAAATTTGGCTGGCGCAGATCCGATCACGTGGTTTTTCACCCTTTTCGGGTTTTCCACGCTAAAAATGTTCTCTTGCCATTTGTCTGTTCTCTCTGTGACTGTTTGCGCATTCAGCTCACTCTCGGGCTAAGACGGTCCAATTCGCCTGGTCTGGAAGAGCGTCGAGTGACCCGCAACAGTTTGCCGCCGTCTGTGGGAAAGGTGTTCCCCAAACTCTGCAAAGACTTTTCGAAGACAGTATTCGCTTCATAGCAATACTCGTGACTAACGACAATGACAAGAAGAAGTGCTCGCACCACCGATGGTTCCATCCCAGAAGGACACATTGATCCCGCTCCCTCTCATTCGCTCATCAACACACCTCACGCTGAAAAAGGCCCCATTAGCACCTTGAAAGTGGAGGTTAGATCTTAATGTTACTGTAGAGGGGGGGGGGGGGGGTGAATAGAGTATTAAAAACTTTTCCCTTAATTTTATAGCGGAATTAAAATAGTGATATATATATGTGTGTATATTGAGCGAGTAATAAAAACAAACACAAAGAAGGCACACAGCACAGCAACACAGAAAATCACAAGCACAGAGACACAAGGATTTTTATAGTAGTTTCCCAATAAATCTGGGCACGTCTACTCTTCTACCACACTTGGTAGGATCCACTAGGTTTTTGATCAGGTGTCCTATCACCAAGGGGTTTTTGTTCAGGTGTCCACACACCAAGTGAGCTTTTGATCAGATGCTCTAACCCAACTACAGGTTTTTGATCAGGTGCCCTGCCACCAATGGTTTAACTTTTGAAGGGAGTTATAACCATGTACAAGAGGGGAATAAAGAAAGCAAATATATATATATATATTGTTCTTCTCTTTTTTGAGAAGACACTAGAGATCCTGATGGGTTGTTGAGAATGGATCTTTGATGAAGATGTTGAAGAGCTCCCCCTGATTTGATTAGAGTTGATGTTCAGGTGGTGAAGCTTCTTCTCTTGAATGTTGTAACTCTTTTTCTTCTTCTGCAGTTAAGATCCTGAGCAAATGATCTTGATAGGTGTCTCAGGATGAATGTGATCTACAGAGAAGAGTTTAGCCAAAAACAAAATATAAAATATATTGTTCTTATTTAAGAACTCTGCATATCTTCTTCTTCCTCTGCTTTCCTGTACTACTTTGTATTTCTCATTTCTTGTCTTTTTCTCTCTTCTGTTCTTCTCTCTGAATATATAATCTGGAGAGCTGTTCGGCTGATTTGAATTCTTGCCGACAAGAGAGGAAAGAGATAATGTCTCTTTAATTTCCTCGAGCAGACAAACTGCCGTCTTTAGCTTTTTTGCCACAGCTATAATATTTAATGCTTCTGCCAACGGCTATAATACTTAATGTCTGCAATGGCTATATTATTAATTGATACAGAAGGGCAGCAATATATAATTTAATTAAAGTATTGTTTAATCAGATATAATAATATTAGTCGAACTGAGAAAGGAGAAATATAATTTCTGATGATAATTTCGTCGAGCTCAGCTTCAAGTTCGTCGATCTGAACAATTAATTCGTCGTTCTGAGCTTCTGCTGAATATTCGTCGAATGCAGACTTGAGATCGTCGAACGCAGCTTTTCGTCGACCGCTGAGATAGCTGGATTTCGTCAACTGCTGAGACGGGATCGTCGACCGCTGAGATAGCTGGATTTCATCGACCGCTGAGATTGTTGTTCTTCGTCGAGCGCAGAATGAATAATTTCGTCGACCATAGAGCGACATTCGTCGAACGCAGATAGCCGTTCGTCGAACGCAGAGAACAGTTCGTCGAACGCAGTGAACATATATAATTTTTATATTTCTCTTATTTTCTCAGCCTATTAATTTTATATATTTTCAGCCTTCTATCTTAATGGGATTTGATCTAACTCAAATCAATAGAAGGCTGAAAATATAAAATCATTAAAGATGGATCCTAACTCAAATCAAAACTAAGGTTCCAACACACCTGTTGTCGCGCTAGAAGGGCGCATGCGGCAGATGGAGGAGCATCAAACTGAGATGCTAACCCTGCTGAGAAATCTTGAGGTTCCTCGAGCTCCCGCTCCACCTCCTTTGCTGAATGATCCGCTCCCCCCATCCTTAAATCATGCTCCAATCGAGGCAGCGATTCAGGAGGATAATGTCTCATAAGAACTCTCAGACGCAGCAAGCTTCGCTTATCCCGCTCAGGGACCAGAAGACGACCATCATCACCAACGCCAAGGAAGAGTCGGCCCTCGGCAAGCAGTAGGGAGGACCACTCGAGAAGAAATACGTGATGTAGTAGCAGAGGAGTACGGTCAGGTAGGGCGCCGTGCTGCTTTCGCTCGACGTCCCCTGCACAACGGCTCCCCATTAGCACCTCACGTTCTAGCTCACGCAGTTCCTCACGGCTTCAAGCTCCCCAACATAGAAACGTTCGATGGAACGGACGACCCATGGGAGCACGTTAACCATTTCACTACCATCATGAGAATTTACAACGCTCCAGATCAACTCCTCTGTCAGGTGCTTCCAACAACCTTAAAAGGCCAAGCGCGCACTTGGTTCCACTCTCTGCGAGATGAAGCCATAGATAGCTTCGCAGAAATGGCATGATAGCTCACCGACCAGTTCATCGCCACCGCAAGATTGTTCGAGACCCCTCCCATCTTTCGGGGATCCGCCAGAATGACGGAGAAACTCTTAAGGATTTCTTCCGCCACTTCACTACTGAGGCGCGTCAGATTTCAGGGGTGGACCCCGAGCTTTTGCAAGGAGTTTTTCTTGGAGGGCTCCGCCCCGGTGGCTTCTACTCCGCACTGATGCGGGAAACTGTACCTAGCTACCCAGACCTCGTTCACCGAGTCGAGGCCCAGATAGCAGCAGATGAGGCAATTGAAGCACACCGCTAGCAATTCGAGGGGAGCTCGAAGATGAAGAAAGAGGAGTCATTGTCGCAGACTGTTCCCAATAAGAACAACAAGCATCACGACAACGCCAGCCGAGACCGATGATCTCGCCAACATCAGGACTACACTCCCTTGAACACTACCAGAACTAACGCTCTTCTTGCCATCCGTGATAGCAACGCGCTTCGCAGGCCTCAGCCGCTTGCTCCAAATAGAGGAAACCAGTCGCAATATTGTGACTTCCATCACGAGCATGGACACAGTACTGAAGGTTGCAACCGGTTGAAGGAAGAAATCGAGTGTCTTGTCCGGCAGGGCCTCCTCGGAAGGTTTTTACTAGACCAAGTCCCGAATCAAAACGGACCTCAGGCTGACAATCCAGTAGAGGACAACGTCGTACCCCGCCGCGGATAAGCCAGAGGAACCGGGCAGGGGAACTTTCCCCTAGTAAAGTGCATACATCTCGCACTTCGTTTATCATCAATTTCTATTGTTTGCTCCTTCTTGTCTTTTTGCTTTTAAAACAGTAAGCCGCAAGATTGTATTTGTGCGCATGTACCCATTGTGTATTTAAAATTACTACTGCTACTCTCTGACTCCATTAACGATACGGATCTCCTGATGTAAGACTACAAAAGCTAAGACCACGACCTTTGGTTCTAACACAACAACAAACTCGCAAACGTGATGTAGAGAAGAGGCCTCTCGCTAGTGGAGGATACGCATCGAGTGCGACGATCTTAACTAAGTCTGCCCAAAAGACAGCATCGCCACCGCGCTGCTTGGGCATCTCGCCTACGCGCTGCCCGGGCACCTCGCCACTGCACTACTTAGGCATCTCGCCCCCGCGCTGCTCGGGCACCTCGCCACCGCGCTGCTTGTGCATCTCGCCTCCGCGCTGCTTGGGCATCTCTCCACCGCGCTGCTTGGGCATCTCGCCTCCGCGATGCTCAGGCACCTCGCCACCGCGCTGCTTGGGCATCTCTCCTCCGCGCTGCTCTGGCACCTCGCCACCGCGCTGCTTGGGCATCTCGCCTCAGCGCTGCTCGGGTACCTCGCTACCGCGCTGCTTGGGCATCTCGCCTCCGCGCTTCTCGGGCACCTCGCCACCGCGCTGCGTGGGCATCTCGCCTCCACCTGCTCGGGCGCCTCGCCACCGCGCTGCTTGGGCATCTCACTCCACGCTGCTTGGGCCCCTTACCACCACGTAGCTTATGCACCTTGCCACCAAGCTCATCAGGCCTCAACGCTAAACGACAAGCTCGTCATGATCTCTGACACCCAGTCCGCACACATCGCGACCTCGTATCCGTGCAACCAAGCAGAGGGCTTTCCCCATCCTGCGTGTGAAAGCCACCTCGCGCTCATCCTCAGGTTGAGGCTCCACATCCTTGCTCCAGATCTCCTCGCGAACTTCCTCTGAAATCCGAGAACGGTCCTACACATAAGCTATAAAGGCTTTATACTCAGCGACTCCAACAGCCTTCAACTCAGCAACACGCTCCAGTAAGGAGAGGCGCTCCACCCCCATCTCCAAAAGACAACAACTCGGCCCCCAGACGAGCCGTTGTAGCTTGCAAATCTTCTAACAAATGAGCTGAACCCTCCACAAGGGCCTTCTCCTACCGGACTCCAGCACGGGACTCTTCCAGCTCCACCGCAACGCCCAGATCACGCCGAAAGATTACAAATCCTCGCACTTCCTTAAACTACAGTAAAGAACTCTGAGGATTTGGGGGGCAATTGATGGGTTGTCATCTATTATGTAGAGAAATCCTGGCTGGGATTAGACAAAAACACAACTCCTCCACTAAGATAATGGGGTCATGGGTGAGAAAGTGGGTTTAACCGAAAGAGAGACAAACCCAATATCTCCGCAAAATAGCCATGCGCAATCGCGCGCGGCGCCGCGCCCAACCATGCACGCGCGACCGAATGTGCGCGACCGCGCACACGACCGCATCGCGGTCGCGCACAACCACACGCGCGTTGTCGCGCGCGCTACCGTCAACCGCGCGCACACGCGTGGCCTGCACAATGGCGCGCGTGCATCCCGCGCAATAGCGCACGCGCGGACTGCGCGCTAGCGCGTGCGTGGCCTGCGCACACGTAGCATGCGCACTAACGCGCGCGCGGTGCTAGCGCGTGCGAACGGCCTGCACACTAGCGCTGGCGCGCGCACGGCCTGCGCACCAGCGCTAGCGAGCCGCACGGCATGCGCGCTAGCGCGCGCGGCCTGGGCGCTAACGTGCGTGCGCGGCCTGCGCGCTAGCGCACGCGCGGCCTGCCCGCTAGAGAAAGTGGGTTTAACCGAAAGAGAGAAAGTGGGTCATGGGTAAGATAATGGGGTCATGGGTGAGAAAGTGGGTTTAACCGAAAGGGAGACAAGCCCAATATCTCTGCAAAACAGCCACGAGCAATCGCGCGCGACGCCGCGCCCAACCACGCACGCGCGACCAACGCGCACGACCGCGCACACGACCGCATCGCGGCCGCACACAACAACACGCGCATTGCCGCGTGCGCTACCATCAACCGCGAGCACGCGCATGGCCTGCGCAATGGCGCGCGCGTATCCCACGCAATAGCACGTGCGCATCCTAAGGAATAGCGCGTGCGCATCCCACGCAATAGCGTGTGCGCATCCCACGCAATAGCGTGCACGGACTGCGCGCACTCAGGATGCGCACTAACGCGTGCGTGGCCTGCGCGCACGCAGTCTGCGCGCTTACGCGCACGCGGCCTGCGCGCACTCAGCCCGCACGCTAACGCGCTCGCGGCCTGCGCACACGCAGCCTGCGCGCTAACGCGCGCTGCGCTAGCGCGTGCACACGGCCTGAGCACTAGCGCTAGCGCGCATGCGGCCTGCGCACGCAGCGCTAGTGCTCGCGCAGCCTGCCCGCTAGCGCGCGCAGCCTGCGCGCGCAGCGCTTACACGCGACCTGCACGCGCGGCGCTAGCGCCCGCGCGCGGCCTGCGCACTGGCGCCCGCGCGCGGCCTGCGCGCTACCGTGTGTGGCGCTGCCACTTCACTACCATGCGTGCGCGCCGCCCCGCTCGACACCGCGCGGCGTGCGAGGGATCCAGGTCGCCTTGGTTCAAGAGAAACCATCGGGTTGATTGTGTCCGTCCCCGACATGATTTGCACTAGAAATCCGCTCCGTTAGTGGATTAGGCATTGTGGGTGAAGCCGGTTTCGCGACCGTTGGTCCAATTTGGTGATGTTGATTGACGCGCATTTTAGGGGTTTTATTAGAAATCTGAATACAGCGAATTCGTCGTCGTGATGCCCTTGTAGCTTCGTGTGGTAACGAATGTTGGGTTTTGGGCGGGGAAATAATGTGCGGATTATGGGGCTTGTGATGCCTAGTGTTGTGCGAAGGTGCGATTGGTCTTTGTGGTCGGCTGGCTATCCCGTGAAGACTGATATTCACGTGTGGAGAGTGTCCCGACAAGATTAGTCCCTTCGGTGTTAACTGACGAGAACGTCTGTGCTAGCGGACGAGCCCGGAACGATTGCCAGGCGAGGCAGTCGGTGGACGTTGTCCCGACGGTAAGACCAGGGCCTTGGGACGTTTGCTCGGAGTCTAAGCCAAGGTTCTTAGCATCAGTTGTGTGCTTTGTGGCAAGAACGTGTGAGATGTTGACAAGCCCGATGGCATGGAGGGTCAGGCGAGGTGGGTCACGACGTGAGTTATTGGCTTTGGGCTACGATGCCCTTTGGGGGAAAATGTTGAGTACCTCGTTCTTGTGTTGTTAATGTATGAAACGCGCCTTGGGTGAAACCCGGGTTTGCATTCATATTGCATTTGTAGGCCCCTTTATTACTTGCTCAACATAGAAACGTGGATGTTGTTTGTGACACTCATACCTGTTGTTTTATGTTGCTTCTTTCCTTATATACATGTGCATATGAAGTGCTGACTTGCAGGGTGATGTAGTTCCCCGGGGTCCGCTAGGGCGGTCGGGAGGAGGGGTGTTGTTACACCGTTTGTGGTCAGCCATAGCTGACCCTCGTTTACCGCTCTTTGTGATTTGGATGCAGGCCAAGGATCGCATGCTGGAATGAGCTCGCAGGCCAAAAAGGTCTAAAGCCTCATGAAGTGTTTACTCTGTTTTTCCTGCATTTTTGTACTCATCTTTTGATGTTCCGGCTTGCATGCCGAGGTAGCTTAGGGAAGCTAGTTCCCCCATCTTTTGGGAGTTTATATTGGTGATGTATGATTGATTTTCCTTGGACTATTGGTTGTGTAAGGCCTTAAGGCCGGTTTCTTTCCTATGTATTTTATCGTGGACAATCTCTGTGGCTTTTAGTTTTGTTTCCGCTGTATTGTCTGAGTTTTGAGCTGGGTAGTTTATATCATCTTTAATGCTGAAACTGTGGCGGTTATATGTTGTGGGGTCCCGGCCGGACCCATGTTATATGGTCATTACAGGGGAGGTGTTACAATTTGGTATCAGAGTGAGGTTAGTATTCTTGCGAGGTCTACTGTATTCGGATCGCGTAGAGAGGTTGTCCACATAGGAGTATTGTGCGGGATCATGAGTATCCCTGTGTTCGAGTCTTGCGATTAGAGCTTGATGAGTTTGTTTCCTTGCTTATGCTAGGATGTTGGCGACGATGCGGGGACGTCGAGAAGGCAAGAGGAGCCTTCGGGAAGTAGTGCTACTTCTCCAGGCCTCATGAGTATGGGCATACCCCCGGCTGATTTCTGTCGTATGCTAGCGGAAGCAATGGTAGCGGCTCAAGCTGCGGCGATGCCACGGGTTCCGACGCCCGTTGTGCAAGTTACGACTCCTGTTACTCCGACGGCTACACCAGCCACACCGGATGTTGAAGTGAGGCAAGCAGAGCCTTTAGCGGAGAGAGCTTATGGGATGGGCGATCGATTTATGAAATACTTCTTGAGTTTCCATCCTCCGACATTCAAGGGAGTTGGCACTCCAACGGATGCCGAAGATTGGCTTTCAAGGATCCAGGAACTCTTGAAAGCAGCAGAGACCCCAGTGGAGAGGCAGTCCTAATTCGTGAGTTTTATGTTAGAGGGTGATGCGAAGCTGTGGTGGGTGAACCATAGCGGTCGCTATTTTCTTGGGCGTGTTCCGTCCATGGAGGAGTTTGGGAACGCCTTCCTCAAGCGTTATATTCTGTCTTCGACAAGGTTAGCATTGCAGCGGCAGTTCTTGCATTTGGTGCAGCGTGAGAAGACAGTGGACGAATATCTGCAAGAGTTCACTCGGTTGGGTTGTTATGCGGGAACGACTATGGCAGACGATGAAGAAAGGGACAATCTCTTCTATCAAGGCCTGGGAGAATTTGAGGCAGCCATTGATAGCCTTGAAGAGCGCATGATTTAACAAGTTGGTCGAAGCCGCTCGCACTTTGGAGAGCGACATGGAGCGAACCCAGCGGCGAAAGGGTTTTGCTGCAAAGTAGGGAGAAGGGAAGCCTTCTCAGTCTCAGTCTCAGTGGAGGTCCGGGGGCAACCGATGGAAGAAGAAGCCCCGTCCGAGCAATAGCAGGCCTGGGGAGAGAAGTGGCGCACCTTCGGGAGATTTCCGCTCCAAAGGTCCGTTGACTTGTTTCAAGTGTGGCAAGGTGGGTCACATAAGTCGGTTTTGTACCGAGGGCGGAGCTGAGCCAAAGTCGAGGCAGGAACAATCAGAGCGTTCCGGCCCTAGTGTTGGGGAAAGAGGGAAGGCTGCAGAGTCTAGTGCTTCGCAGTTCCCTCCTGTGCAGCCTAGAGCGTATAATCTTGGGCAGCAGGAAGCGATTCGTCAACCCGACATGGTGACAGGTGCGAAAAGTTTATATTTTTGTTCGTTACTGTAATGTAGTTTGCGGCCTTTTATGTTTGTTGTGCACGTGGTTAGGTTTCATGCTAGTTTCGGGCTACCCCTCTCGAGTGTTGTTTGACACGGGAGCATCACACTCTTTTCTCGCGGAAAGCTTTATCCGGAGGATTGGCGCTGAGTCCGTCGAGGCAGAGGTGGAGCTGAGCGTGCGCATGCCGAATCGGTCTTTCATGACCACCGTGAGGAAATGACGCATTGTGTTGCAAATCTGCGATTGTGATTTCGAGTTGGTAGCAGCGATTCTGCCACTAGCCGAATCTGACGTTATCTTGGGGATGGACTGGCTTGCAGAGCAGCGAGCTAGTATCGACTGCCAGTTGAAGGTGGTAACCCTGAGAGGAAAAGGTAGAGCATAGGTCAAGTTCGAAGGCCTAAGCGGAGTGGCTTGCTCCCTGATTTCCGCTATGCAAATGAGGCGTGCGGTAAACCAAGGAGGCGAGGCGTTAATAACTTTGTTGGAAAATCACTCCACAAGGTTGGCTATTGGGGATGTTCCGATGGTGGAAGGGTTTGAGGATGTATTCCCCGAGGAGTTCCGGGAGCACCTCCTCAGCGCGAAATCGATTTCTCGATAGAGTTGGTACCGGGTGCGAGGCCGGTGTCGCGTCCTCCGTTTAGGATGGCACCGAAGGAACTGTCCGAGCTTAAGGTTCAGTTGCAAGAGTTGTTAGAGCAAGGGTACATTAGGCCCAGCTCTTAGCCGTGGAGCGCGCCGGTATTGTTCGTAAAGAAGAAGGACGGGAGTATGCGGTTGTGCATTGACTACCGTGAGCTGAATAAGTTGACCCTCAAGAATAAATATCCGATTCTCCGAATCGATGATTTGTTCGACCAGTTAGTGGGGTCGGTGGTGTACTCCAAGTTGGATTTGAAATCGGGGTACTACCAATTGAAGATTCGAGAAGATGACATTGCCAAGACAGCGTTTGGGACTCGGTATGGCCACTATGAGTTTTCGGTGATGTCGTTCGGACTGACGAACGCGCCATCTGTGTTCATGGATTTGATGAACAGGGTTTTTCAACCGTTTCTAGATTCGTTCGTGGTGGTGTTCATAGATGATATTTTGGTGTATTCAAAATCGGAAGCGGAGCATGAGTCTCACTTGAGGCTAGTATTGCAGACTCTAAGGGAGAATCAGCTTTATGCTAGGTTCTCGAAGTGCGAGTTTTGGATCGAAAAGGTGGCATTTTTGGGTCATGTGATCAGTGGAGATGGGGTGGCGGTAGATCCAGCGAAGATTGAAGCCATTAGGGATTGGCCTGTATTGAGAACCGTGGCGGAAGTCCGGAGCTTCCTTGGCCTAGCCGGTTATTACAGAAGGTTCGTGGAGAACTTTTCGCGGATGGCGTTGCCCCTCACCACTCTTACTCGCAAGGACCAAAGGTTCGTGTGGACACCGGAGTGTGCCCGTGCATTTGAGAATTTGAAAGAAAGGTTGATGTCTGCTCCGATCCTTAGTCTTCCTAGTGGGACGGAAGGATTTCAGATTTTTAGTGACGCGTCAGGTTGCGGTTTGGGTTGCGTGTTGGTGCAACATGGCAAGGTCATAGCTTATGGTCAAGGCAGTTAAAGACTCATGAGAGAAATTACCCCGTCTATGATTTGGAGTTGGCGGCGGTAATCTTTGCATTAAAATTGTGGCGACACTACGTTTACGGTGCAAAGGTGGAGATCTTCACGGATCACAAAGGCCTGAGGTATCTCCTAGACCAGAAGAGTCTGAATATGCGGCAGCGTAGGTGGGTCGAGTTCCTTGGGGACTACGACGTGGAGATTCAGTATACGCCAGGTAAAGCCAACTTGGTGGCGGATGCCATGAGTAGGAAGTACTCTGGGCAAGGTAATTGGATTGAGGCGCATGACGAGCGTTTGGTGCGAGACTTGGAGTCTCTTGACATTGCTTGTGTGG
Organism: Dactylorhiza incarnata; assembly: GCA_033032865.1. Taxonomy (NCBI): domain Eukaryota; kingdom Viridiplantae; phylum Streptophyta; class Magnoliopsida; order Asparagales; family Orchidaceae; genus Dactylorhiza; species Dactylorhiza incarnata. The sequence goes on along the minus strand of JAWHQI010000047.1, from coordinate 10,971,358 downwards.
CTAGAGGTGAGTCTAGCGTGGCTCGGTTGAACTGGATTGAAGTGCAGTGTGATCTAACAGATCGAATCCGAGAGGCGACTCGTGCAGACGAAGAGTGCCAACGGTTGGTGTTGGAAGCTCAGCAAAGCGAAGACAGTGCTTGGGAGATGGTCGGTGGGATTTTGAAGAGAGACGGAAGGGTGTGTGTTCCGCGTTTTGGCAAGCTCCGTGCGGAGTTGATGTTTGAGGCTCACTTTACGAAGTGCTCCATTCATCCAGGTAGTACAAAAATGTACTCGGATATGAAGAAATTCTTTTGGTGGCCTGGGATGAAGCGGGATGTAGCTGAGTATGTAAGCCGGTGTAAGACGTGTGCCTTAGTAGAGGTTGAATGCCAAAGGCCGGACGAATTCTTGAAGCCTCTTCCTATCCCCGAGTGGAAATTTGACGATATCTCCATGGACTTTGTACATGGTTTGCCTCGATCGCAGCAGGGTAACGATGCAATTTGGGTGATAGTGGATTGCCTGACCAAGGTGGCTCACTTCATTCTGAATCAGAAGGGCGATGGTGTAGAGAGGCTCGTGTAGCTTTATGTTCGAAATGTTGTGCGGTTGCACGGGATTCCTAAGAGCATTGTTAGTGATCGCGATGGGCGGTTCACGTCGAAGGACTAGAGGTTAGTGCAAAAAAGTTTAGGCACCAAACTCAAGTTTAGTACCGCGTTCCATCCGCAGACCGACGGTCAGACGGAGCGAACGAACCGTACATTGGAAGATATGTTGAGGATGTGTGCTCTTGACTTTGGTAAGAGTTGGGAAGACCACCTTTTCATGGTGGAGTTCGCTTACAATAATAGCTTCCAGGCAAGTATCAAGACGGCGCCATACGAAGCGTTGTATGGAAGGAGGTGTCGAACGCCAATGTCGTGGGCAGAGGCGGGAGACACTAAGCTTTTGGGAAAGCAAGTGGTGGCAGATGCTTGTGAAATGGTGCGGATGATCCAGGAGCGCATGAAGGTTGCTCAGGACCGGCTCCAGTTTTTCCTGTGTGTTCACACGGCCTGGCACACGGCCATGTGCCAAGCCGTGTACGGGTTTTTCCATCCCGTTTTAAGTTTAAATCTGAGCCATCCGTTGTGTTGTGAGGAGATCTGAAGGTTGGAATTAGTTCCTGATGGCTTAAGGTCGGGAAATGAGGGTTTAGAACCTCATTTCACCCACCCCTCTCTCTCTCTTACCTTTGAAAACCTAGAGAGAAGGAGGAGCCATTTTCCCCCATTGTTGGAGCTTCGGAGCTCCGATCCGAGACCGGCAGCGCGTAGGGAACGTCGAGACGCTTCTTCTTCTCCGTTTCTTTTCAAGTTTCCATGGCTAGGAGGAGATCTCAAAAGGTAACGACATTTCTCCTCCCGGTCTTTAGGATGCGTGCTTGGCATCCCTTTATTTTCTGCATTTTGGCACCGGATCCGTCGAGTGAGAGGAATCCGGGTCGCCTTGGTTCAAGAGGAACCATCGGGTTGATTGTGTCCGTCCCCGACATGATTTGCACTTGAAATCCGCTCCGTTAGTGGATTAGGCATTGTGGGTGAAGCCGATTTCCCGACCGTTGGTCCGATTCGGTGATGTTGATTGACGCGCATTTTAGGGGTTTTGTCAGAAATCCGAATACGGCGAATTCATCGTCGTGATGCCCTTGTAGCTTCGTGTGGTAACGAATGTTGGGTTTTGGGCGGGGAAATAATGTGCGGATTATGGGGCTTGTGATGCCTAGTGTTGTGCGAAGGTGCGATTGGTCTTTGTGGTCGGCTGGCTATCCCGTGAAGACTGATATTCACGTGTGGAGAGTGTCCCGACAAGATTAGTCCCTTCGGTGTTAACTGACGAGAACGTCTGTGCTAACTGACGAGCCCGGAACGGTTGCCAGGCGAGGCAGTCGGTGGACGTTGTCCCGACGGTAAGACTAGGGCCTTGGGACGTTTGCTCGGAGTCTAAGCCAAGGTTCTTAGCATCGGTTGTGTGCTTTGTGGAAAGAACGTGTGAGCTGTTGACAAGCCCGATGGCATGGAGGGCCAGGCGAGGTGGGTCACGGCGTGAGTTCTTGGCCTTGGGCTACGATGCCCTTTGGGGGAAAATGTTGAGTACCCCGTGGTTGTGTGGATAATGTATGATGATGTGTTAGATCCATACGCTTTAGGGCGCCTTGGGTGAAACCCGGGTTTGCATTCATATTGCATTTGTAGGCCCCTTTATTGCTTGCTTAACATAGAAACGTGGATGTTGTTTGTGACACTCATACCTGTTGTTTTATGTTGCTTCTTTCCTTATATACATGTGCATACGAAGTGCTGACTTGCAGGGTGATGTAGTTCCCCGGGGTCCGCTAGGGCGGTCGGGAGGATGGGTGTTGTTACACCGTTTGTGGTCAGCCATAGCTGACCCTCGTTTACCGCTCTTTTTGATTTGGATGCAGGCCAAGGATCGCAGGCTGAAACGAGCTCGCAGGCCAAAAAGGTCTAAAGCCTCATGAAGTGTTTACTCTGTTTTTCGTGCATTTTTGTACTCATCTTTTGATGTTCCGGCTTGCATGCCGAGGTAGCTTAGGGAAGCTAGTTCCCCCCTCTTTTGGGAGTTTATGTTGGTGATGTATGATTGATTTTCCTTGGACTATTGGTTGTGTAAGGCCTTAAGGCCGGTTTCTTTCCTATGTATTTTATCGTGGACAATCTCTGTGGCTTTTAGTTTTATTTCCGCTGTGTTGTCTGAGTTTTGAGCTGGGTAATTTATATTATCTTTTAATGCTAAACCTGTGGCGGTTATATGCTGTGGGGTCCCGGCCGGACCCATGTTATATGATCATTACATGGGAGGTGTTACATAGACTATGTGGCGGGACCTGAGGAGCAGATGTCGCGCATTACTTCAACCAGGAGACATGTCTTGAGGATTATAGTTTGTTTAGCTTCCGCTTGGAGATGTAATGAGAGAGAGTGATTGTACCTATTTTCTTTTTAGATATGAATCGGGCATAAGCCCTCACTCTATCTTTTGTACTCATGCAAGACTATTTTTATTTCATTTTTATGAGAATTCTGTGATTGTGAATGTATGCACTTTTGTATGTACTTATATTCTCAATTGACCTAGAGTTTTGGATGATCGTACTTGTCGACAAGATCGTCGTCATGCGGTGAAGACTAACCCGTGAGTTGGTGTCATCTGTAACGCGGCAGTTCTGGGCATAAGACCTGGTTAACCCTCCTAGTAAGGGGGAGGGGTCTTACAACCTGTTCATTGAACGATGAAGATTGCGTAGGAACGATCGGACGATGGAGGAAGGTCGGCCCGAAGGGGCCGGACGGCGACGAGGCCCGGACGGCGGGGGTCGACCGGGCGGCTGGCCAAGGAGGGCGGCTAGGGGCCGAGTGGAGACCGGCCCCACGGCTAGGGGTCGAGTGGCCGACCACAGGCGGTTAGCACGGCGGATGGGATCGCGCGTGTGATAGTTAGTACGCGGATCACACGTGGATCAGGTGGGATGATCGTTTGTGCGGTGGTTAGTATGTGGATCACACGTACATCGGATGCGATGATCGTGCGTGCAGTGGTTTCTCCTATAGCTCTCTATTAAGTTAGTGGGCGTTATGAAAATTTTAGATATTTGCAGCCCAAAATTCTTATAAATTTAGGGAGACCCCATCAGTAGTATTTCCTATCTTACTACTTTACTAGGAACTTGTGATTGATATTGAGAATATTTTTGTATCATCTTTAATATCTTATTTGTGAGGGCATTGTGTTATGGTGTTTAACTGAACCTATATTTTATGCACATGAAAGGTGTTACATAGTATGTCATCGATGAGGGCCACCAGGGCTAGGATGAGTTTTGTTGCAGTAGGAATCAGAGGGGCGATGAGGAGTTTTGCGACGGTGAGGATCGGAGAAGACTTCATTCGGTCGATTGCTTCACTTGAAGCACAGAAAATGAAAGAAAAAATTGACAGTTTAAAGTAAATGACTAAAATGCATTTCTAATTTCTATGTATTTTTAAAATTAAGAAATAAAATAAAATAAAGTGATGTGTAAAATGCCAAAATTGTGAGGAGTATAAAATGCCAAAATTAAAATATTAAATTGTGAGGTGCAAGAGTTCCTATTTAGGCTCCCTTTGGCACTGCGTTTTTGCTCCGATAAGTTTGGGCAAAAACGTCACCTTTATAGAATGTATATTTGACATGACAATGGTTATAACCACCATCTAGAAAATAAAACAACTTTTGAAAATAAAAATGCATGAAGTTCTTTACTTCTTAAGGTAATATTGAATGTTCACAAATGACAGATCATAACCACAACGTTCACTACCGCCACTACCATGTCAAACTATGTCTTAGGGTCTATTTGGGAGGGCGACGACATTCTGGTGAGGCAGCGAACGCCTCCGGTGGGAGGGAGCTGGAGTCAGAGATGGAGAGATTTCTCGGTTCGTATGAGTCGGCAATTGGAAATGGCGGGGGAAGGCGGAAAAACAAACGAAAACTACACAGGCAGTGGCGCTCGCTCCAATCACACGGGAAGCTTGACGCCGCCCTAAACAGAGCCTTAGTATTTTCAACTTGCATTTTTTAGTGATGTTACGGGCACACCAAAAATGACTGTGCAATCAAAATATAATTACACCTAAGTTTCGCTATGAGCTATGATATTTCATCCCTTTGATCTTTGGAGCCACCTCCCCCACGTCGACCGATCTAATCTACCGGCTGCAAGCAGTCCGAATCTAGAAAATCTTCAACAAAATCGGAAGGGTTCGTCCTAAAGTTCACCTTCACCCACGCTCGCTCTGAAAACCAACAAAACAGAGGGACTTCATCTTCACCCATGAAAAAGAGTTTTAGCTTCCACTACTTATCTACTTCATGTTACAACGCTTCCGCCTCGTCTTCTTCCTCATTCTCTCTTACCTGTATCAATGAAGTCGTCCTCATCTTCTCTACTTCATGGAGAGGGGACCGAAGGATCCTTCTTTCGTAAGGAATACTCCTGTTCCAAGACTTGATTTGAACGCACTCTCAGGAGTCTCATTAGATTTGAATTTTCCAGAACCAGGAACCACACATGCTCCCCACCATTTCCTGAGTCCAGAATCACTTCCTATTCTTGATCTTGAGTTGAGCATGCCTTCCTCTAAGACTCTACTAGAAGGAAGCTGTAATCGTCTCCAATCACTGTTGACTAACCGACAAAAGTCTATGGCCAAGCGACAAAAGCGTGAGTGTTCTACAACTTCCAAGAGTTGAGTACTAATTTGAATCGGGTACTACTCTCTCTGATACACGAGAAGTAGAGAAGGAGGGATAAGGTAAAGGGAGAGTGATGTACGGATCTCCATCTGCAGCATCGACTAAGGACTTAAACCTCACTTTCTTGTCAATGGTTGTGGCCTTCGGTGTTAGGTATCCAACAGCTTCATCAGGCAGGAATGCCCATGCAGGTAGATAGGAGAGAGGAACGACCTTACAGGTCGGATGGAGAGAGAGAGAGAGAATCTTGGAAGGAGAGAAAATTAAACTAGAAATTTTATTAAACCTTTCAATACCAAAATAAAGCTACATGCAGTTTCTTATATAGACTCGATATGACCGTTGGAGAGAGGGAGTAGGCGTGTAGAAAAGGCCTGTCGGGCCCAGGCCGGGCCCGGGCTACCTGGGCCCGAGCTTTTTTGCTACCGGGCTCAGGTCAAGCCCTGCTCGAACCGAGCCCGGGCCCCTCCAATCTAAGAGGGCCTGCTGAGCCCACAAAACTGGGCCCAAGCAGGCCCCAAAGAACAAGCCTAGCTTAAATGCTGGGCGGATAGCCCAGCATTCTGGGCTATCCGCCCAGCATTTAAGCGGGCTTTCAAGCGGCCCCGGGCCTGGGCCCGACCCGGGCTCAGCCACGCCCGGGCTCTGGCAAAATAAGGGGCCTGATGAGCCCCCTTAGTCCCGACCTGGGTCTAGCCCGGTCCTAGCCAGACCCGGGCCTACTCGGGCTCGGGCAGACCCGGGTCGGGCAACCGAACCCGGGCCAAATTTGAATCTCTAAGAGGGAGGCACAAGTCGCTAGCTCATCTCCCCCATGTGATACAATAAATGCAGCATTTTATTAACGCTACATTCCTGCCATGCCCCGCTAAGCTGCTCGTGCCCGTTGTGACCAAAACTGCATCTATTTAAATGGTTACGATGGGTTTTGGGAAACCAAAAACCCTAAAACTTCTGAGTACACTGCTTCTGGAGAGATATGCGCCGTCACGGAGGAAACCACAAAGAGCGACGAGGAGGGAGCACAGTCTGGTATGTCGCGGGAGATTGCAGATCTGGTGGAATCGTCGAACCGCTTCCAGGTACTATATTAGATCTTATAGATTTCATATTTGTGGATGAATGCTTGTGTTGTGGTGTCTGTAGTAGTGGATCGTCACCAATAGAGTCGTCGTCGATGGTTTTGCGTGGATGTTTATGTGTGGTTGTCGAAGAGGGCGAGTACGAAGCCGATCCCGGATCTAGATGTGTCGTTAGCGGAAAGTGATCTGGACTGTCCTTTCTCGCTGAGCTTGGAGAGATGGGAGGGGTCATACTGAGTAGAACCTGTGTTGAGCTCCAGTTGTTTTCCTGAGAAGGTAAATCACATGGATTAGTAAACTCAGTTGTTATTGTAGTGGCTGGGATGACATTAGGAAGAGGGGCGACGAGTGTTTCCCTGTTGGGTTCCAGTGAGTTGAGTGTTTGTGAGATATCCTTGTGTTCCTGAGACGGTAAATCACTTTGTTCATTAAACACAATTGATATAGTAGTAGATGGGATGACATCGGGGAGAGGGTTGACGAATATTTCCATGTCGAGTGCTGGTGGACTGGGCGTTTGTGAGAGAGCTTTGTTGTGTACCTGCGGGAAAATGGTATATAAGTTAGTAGAAGAGGTTGCTGGAATCGCGGGGATGACAATATTTTGTGAGTTTACGAGTTCATCCCATTCTGTTGCCAGTAGGTTGGAAGGAGGCAGAGCTGTCTCCGGCTGAGGCTGGCAGTCACAATATTGATCGATGAGGGTTTGTGTTTCTCTGTCCAGGTCGCCAACTTTTTCCCAGGTAGCTTCTTCAGATAATAATCCTTCCGAGGTGATCAGTCCCTATTTAACTATATGTCAATTTTGTTCAACGATGCGAGTATTCAAAATTTCTAGGGCTGGTTTTTGTGTGAGTGTTGTCGGATGCGAATCCGAAAGGTTGTGTATGGTGATTGTTGTGTTCGAAAAATAAGGTTTAAGAAGGGATATATGGAATACATGATGTATTTTACTAGAGGGTGGTAAATCTAGTTTATAAGCAACATTTCTGATTTTTGTTAAAATTTGAAAAGGGTTGTAATATCTTAGATTTAATCGCTTGCATGTTTTACTATACAGGAAAATTTGCTTGTATGGATGGAGCTTGAGGAGCACCCTGTCCCTTGGCCTGAATTCCATTTCATTCCTATTTTTGTCTGCCATTTTTTCATTTTGTGTTGTGCCTGCTGTAATTGGTGTTGTAAGTGTAGTAGTAGCACTGCTCTGGAAGACACCTATGGTAAGGGAAACTCAGCTACTTGCCCCCCTGCAAAATAAGGAACGAAGCAGGGTGGTCGTCGGCCGAACATTGCCTCAAAAGGTGACATTCCGGCCGACGAGTGATATGCTGTGTTATAGTGATACTCAGCCCAACTAAGTAGTTGAGCCCAATGTTTAGGGTGCTGAAATGAAAATATCTGTAATTGGTTAATGCATCGGTTTACTCGTTCGGTTTGACCGTCTGTTTGGGGATGGTAAGTCGAACTAAACCGAAGCTTTGTGCCGTTAGATTTAAAAAACGATAACAAAAAATTGCTCAGAAAAATAGAGTCGCGATCTGAGAAAATTGTCTCTGGAAATCCATGTATCTTCCCGCAGTAGTCCCAAAAAACCTGGGCAACTAGTGGTCTGTGTAGTGGGAAGATAAAGGTGTAAAATGTGCTCCTTTGGAGAGACGATCAACCATTACTAAAATTGTCATATATGACTTGGAAGACGGTAAATGAGCGATAAAATATATAGTAATATCAGCCCATATTTGGGTTGGTATAGGTAATGGTTGTAGTGCCCCGTAGGGTAAAGAATTACTACTTTTATTTTTTGGATAAAGGTCGCAATGACGTATGTATTGGTGGACGTCCCGTTGCAGTCCCGACCAATAAAAATAATGTTGCATTCTTTTGACTTTTGTCGTGATACCGGAATGTCCGCTAATACGTGTATCATGAGCTTCACTAATTAAAATGGAACGAATGACGCAATTTGGAATATATAACTTTTGTTTAAGAAATAAGTGTTTGTCCTGCAGTGTCCAATCTGGAAGAGTGGTCAGACAGGTTTTTAATTTCTCCAAAATATCTATAGCTTTTTCATCATTTAAGTATAATTCCTCCAAATTTTCAAATAAATTTGAACAGCTAAAAAAAATATTTTGAAAACTATATAAACTCTCATCTATTTGTGTGTCTGATAAATGAGAGAGTGCGTCTGCATCATTATTTTCTTTTCCCGGTTTATACTGGATAACGTAGTTAAAACCTAACATTTTTGCCAAAAAATCCCGTTGCTCTGGCATTGTTATAACTTGGGATTTTAGGTTATATAGAGTTTTGTGATCAGTAAGAATGATAAACGATAAACCTATTAAGTATTGTCTCAATTTGCCAACTGTTGTAGTGACCGCAAGCATTTCCCGGTTATAGGTTGATTTTGCTTGTTCCCTAGGTGATAACTTTTTGCTAAAGTATGCAATAAGGATGCCTTTTTGGGATAAGACTGTGTTGATGCCTACCCCTAAAGCGTCGCATTCAATCGTGAAGGGAAGAGTAAAATCTGGAAATGATAATACCAGAGTTGAGACCAGGAGTTGTTTAATCTTTGTGAAGGCTTAGTCAGATGAGGGAGTCCAAACAAATTTTTCTTTAGCTAATAAGTCGGTTAATGAAGCTGTAATCGTCACATATTGCCGGATAAATCTGCGATAATATTTGGCCAAACCTAAAAAGGCGCGTAGGTGTTTGATTGTTTTGGGTGTAGGCCAGAGTTGGATGACATCGATTATATTCGGGTTAGGCCGGACGCCTGCCTCGGAAATTAGATGTCCCAGAAATTCGATGGAGGAGATAGCAAAGGTGCATTTGGACGATTTTAAGGAAAGAAAATTCTTGTGTAGGATTTCAAAAACCTGACGTAAATGTAGTATATGGTCTGCCTCGGTCAAACTGTAAATCAAAATATCGTTGAAAAAAATTACTACAAACAGTCGTAAAAAGGGTTGAAACAACAAGTTCATTAGCGCCTGAAAGGGAGCCGGTGTGTTTGTAAGTCCGAATGGCAAGATGAGAAATTCGTAAAGACCATGATGGGTACGGCCGTACGGAAGGTTGTTTTGTGGATATCTGAGGTGTTAATTGTGACCTGATGGTATCCAGACTGGAGGTCCAATTTTGAAAAAATAGTAGCGTCGTGTAGTTCGTCTAAAAGTTCACCAATAGTTGGCATATGAAAACTATTCTTGATTGTTAATGCGTTTAAAGCCCGGTGGTCGACACAGAAACACCACGAGCCATCTCGTTTTTAATAAGGAGGACATGTGAGCTAAATGAAGAATTACTAGGGCGTATTAACCCATCTTTGAGCATTTCAGTGATTTGTCGCTTGATTTCATTTTTTTGAATAAAAGGATATCGATAGGGTTTGACATTGACTATTTGAGTTTCATCAATCAAAGGATTGCTATGATCTATGGATCTAGAAGGAGGGAGACCTGATGGTGGCTGGAAAAGTGTATTAAATTCTGACAGTAATGCTTGAATAGGTCGTGAACCAAGGTTGATTGGGTGTGAGGGTGTGCTGTCAGAGGGGTTTCTACTGTGTTGGATTGTAGGCATAGCATCATAGATTCAATTGAGACTTGCGCCATCAATTTATGTAATTGAGCCGATGAGACAATATCTAAAGTTAGTGGTTGAGCGCCATTAATTTTACAAGATTTATTATTATAAGTAAATGACATTTCTAGGGTGACATAATTTGTCGTAATAGATCCTAAAGTTGAAAATCATTGGAAACCAAGAATGACGTTTGCGCCATGAAGATCTGTAATAAACAAGTCTAAGATGAAACAAATTTCTTTAATGAATAGTTTGACTTGAGTGCATTTCTTCTTACAGTACATGGTATTTCCATTCCAAACATGGATTTTATTGAAGTAACTGGTAATTTAAGGAAATTCGCAGTGCGTTTAGTGATAAAATTGTGCGTAGAACCATTATCTAGAAATATGTGGATTGCGGATTGGCCAATTTTTCCTTGCACACGTAAGGAATTTGTTTGGAATGTGCCCATTATTGTGTTAACGCTTATTTCAGAGGTGATTATTGTGTCCGCGGAAGGTTCTAATAGGTCGTCGACATTTGAGCATTCAACTTCGTCGTCTTGTTCCCCTTCAAAGTAATATAACGCTGAACGGTTTTTACACATATGATTAGGAAAAAATGTTCCTCGCAGGTAAAACATTGGGCTTTTCCGCGTCTAGCCTATACTTCGGCAGGGGGTAAACGCTTAACGACCATTCTAGTCGGTCGGCTATGGGTACCAGAACCAGAGGCTTGTTTGTGCGGCCATGGTTTGGTTGAAGTGGAGTCCTCACTAAATTGGTCTTCGAAAAGACATGCTAGTTTAAATGTATGATAAAGTGTACTTGGTGGTTGTGCGATAATTGCGCGACGAATATGTGGTTTAAGACCTGATAAAAAATTCCGGCGTAGTGTGTCTTGTGAAAAGCCATGGTTTTGACAAGCTAAGGCTTCAAAGTTTTCCTGGTAAGGCACAACAGTAGTAGTTTGAGTAAGTTTCATAAATTTACCTAGCGCGTCGTCGTAGTCCGAATGACCAAAACGTTCTTTGATGACCTCTTTAAATGAATGTCAGTCCGCGCATAATCCATCGCGCAGCAGACCTTAGAACCATGTTGATGTCAGGCTGTCCAAATATAAAGAGGCGACGAAAACATAATCGACGGGATTAATGTTATTGTACTTGAAATACATCCCGTCTTGTAGATCCAATCGGTGGGATCGCCTATAGTGAAACATGGGCAGCTGACTTTGGCGAGTGAATGTCCAGCTTGATCTGTATGTGGAAAACTTGGTGCATGTTGAAAACCTGGTGCAATATCTGTGGGTGAAGCAAATCTTGACTGTGTCGGGGCAGCATAGGTCGAATATGGAGGGAACTGATATGGTGAGAGGGTGTTGTTAAGAACTGGGGTATATGATATGTAGGTTTGTGGAAATGGCGATGGTGCTATATACGAAGTGGAAGCTAAAGGCGGTGTGGGATACAGGGACGCAAACGAGAAATAAGTTGGGAAATACGTTGGGTGAGGAGGGATGTATGATGCGGAAGATGGAGGTAGGGTGGAGGATGGAGGATGGGCGAAGGGTGGAGATTGGGTTGACGGTAAGATTCCAAGAAGGCTAGGCTGGGAGAAATCAGACCCACTGGGTTCGATTATCGGTACAAGAGGGCGAATGGGGGCTTCAATTGTCCCTGCCATATGGGGACGAACTGACACAATCCCATTCATACCTGGTGTGGATGAAGTCAGCGAGCCACCTTGGTCGGACATTGGGGGCAGGTGAACCTGCGGGTGCAGGATGGCTGACCGCAGATGTTTGAATACGCATAAATGGCTGCAGTTCTGTACGGAGGTCCTGAAATTCCTTGTAAAATGATGAATATGATTCTTGAGCGCGTTCTTGGTGTTGTTGAAGGCGTTCTTGTTGTTGGTGTATGTGTTCCTGTTGCGGTTGGGAGCTTGATAAGGAATGTTGAATCTGCTGGAAATCCTCGGCAAACCGCATCTGTGTTGATTGTAAAGATTCGCACATGGATGAGTGTTGTTCCATATATGCGGCGTGTCGCATATCCAAATCTTGTCGTGTAACCGGTGTTGTTGTAAGAGCAAGGTTGTCCGTTAAGAGGGGAGGCAGCACCTCCATAAAGGGTGAACTCAACGAGAGCACCATTGTTAGGTATCCGACAACTTCATCAGGCAGGAATGACCATGCATGTCAATATGAGAGAGAGGAACGACCTTACAGGTCAGAAGGAGAGAGAGAGAGAGAATCTTGGAAGGAGAGAAAATTAAACTAGAAATTTTATTAAAACTTTCAATACTAAAATAAATCTACAAGTGGCTTCTTATATAGACCCGATATGACCGTTGGAGAGAGGGAGGCACAAGTTGCCCGCTCATCTCCCCCACGTGATACAATAAATGCAACGTTTTATTAATGCTACATTCGGCCACCGGAAAGAGGAATTTGATCTCTAGAGGCCGACGGTGCAAATCTAATTCGACAAAGCAGCTCCCCCGGCGGCTTCGTCTCTCACTTGAACGCCGACGTGAAAGCAAGACAGGCTAGGCGCTACAGGAAGGGTGGGGATTTGGTAGGGTGTTTTCCCGCTGGTGCCGTAGCAACCGCCGCCGCAAGGTGGAAAAACAAACGCCCGCGCCTGCGAGCGGTGACATTTGCCCCAACAAACCTTTGCAAAAGCCCCCGAACCGCCCCGCCTCCAACCCACCTCCCCCACCTCCGGTTGCTCCCGCCCCGTCCGTCGTTTGCTCCCGCCCCGTCTGTGAAGATATTTTGGGCGTTGTTAAACATTGCACTTTAATCTATGTGCATATTTTTATTAAAAGCACCGCACTATGCTAAAAATACACAAAAATATTAATGACACCCCAATACCGTTAACAACAAATCAACGGAAAAAACTTGCTATATAAATTATGAAGAATATTAAAAGCAAATAAAAATGATTAAATATCACCGGGTAAAACGAACTTCAATATCTACGGTTTTAAAAGTGTGATAAACACTTAATTGCAAAAAAATAAAAGACGAGATCATTTGAAATTAGACTTTTATCAAGCTACTAAAATATGTTTTCTTCAACGTTTATAACTTGTGTGAAATAAATATTCATATATTAATTAATGAAACATTGGATGGATTACTAACAACAACCCACCCTTCAATGAAAATGAGTTGTTTAGTGTCAGACATTTTTTTGTTAAAGATTGCTCCGTGAAAAATTAATGGAATATTTAATGGAATATTTCTCCGGTCGACTCCGTGGAAGATTGAACAGTTCCAGCGAGAAAGGAGGGTACCAACGTCGATTGAAGGAAGGCGACGTCGACTTGGAGGAAGGCGTTAAACCCTACATCGACGTCAAGGAAGGAGGTGTCGAACACAAACAGAATCGGGAGAGGATTCGTCGAAGCTGCTTGCCGACGTCGAGGAAGGCATCGTCGAGCAGAAGCTGGATCGGGAGAGGCGACGTCGCTGGAAACTAGGGCTTGTCGTGGGAGAGGGAGAGGATGATGTGCGTTTTTTTTTGTAGTGCGCCTAGTATTTTGTATGAGAAAAATTTTAGACCTAAATTTCTATAGTTTTGATGTGCATATAGCAACATTTTTTGGGCAATGTTATAAGCACACCAGTTTTGGCTATTCGCACACCAATTTCTATGAAAATTGTAGATCTCGTCGAGATCTACAACTTTTGTGTTGGAACACTTTTCCTAAAAAAGCACGCACAAGGCGTATTGTCGCCTGATCGTAACTATATCGAATATTTGAAAATATGTCTTGTACATGCATTTTTAGGAAAAGTGTTCAACACGAAAGTTGTAGATTTCGACGAGATCTACAATTTTTATGTTGAACACTTTTCCTAAAAAGGCATGTACAAGACTTATTTTCAAAAGAGAAATACTTAGGTGCGTTCTCTCACCTAGTTCTAGGTGAGGGGGAAATACAACTGTATGATCTTAGATCTGACGATAGGAAAAATACTGACATTATTTATTATTCATAAATACAGCAATATTTAGAGCTATTAATGGCTGAGATGCACTCCTCTCACCATGATCTAGGTGCGAGATACTCACCTAAAAATTTTTCTTTTCAAAAGGTGCGTGATAACTCATAGGAATTGATGTGCAAATAGCCAAAACGGGTGTGCTTATAACATTTACCTTTTTTTCTCCCTCACCCAAAACCCGGCTCCAGTCTTCTCGATCTCACGATCATCTCCAGTTTTCACGTAGTGATTCGCCGTCGCAGCAGCTATACGCATACTCCTTCCCCACGTCCGACGATGATGCTGGCGGCGTCTGCTATATTTTCCTTTCACTATTTCACTCGACTCGTGTAGGGTTTAACGGCCACCCCGCTGGCATCTCCGAAGCCCTCCCCACCGACACCGGTGTTGATGCTGTAACGCTTCTCCGCGCTTCTCTTCCCTAAAGTCTCTTCGTATCTGTAAGCTCACATTCTTCTCCATTCCACAATAGATCCTCATATAAATGCAGATGCAGCTGGAATGCGTTGTCTACAATCATTTGCAGTATCTAGATTGGGCCATAACTTATACATCTGATTTCTGTTCGTTCTCGTTTGAACCTGACTTCCTCAAAATGCAATCAAAACATTCTACCTTTTTGAAGCATGCACTCATTTTCGTGCTTATAATCACGAGCCTTGCATTTACCCCTAGATTTATTTAGGTTCCCTCAACCTTCTGGTGAATCTTTTGGGTTTATGTTATGATGGTGGGGCCAACGTGTGGAGTGAACGAGGCCTCCGGCATTTCTAGTATATTCTAGGAGGAGCGCTACTACGAAGGCCAGTGTAACGGTCTTGAGCCATTACGAGATCGCCGGCGCCGGAAGGGAAGAAGGCCGAGCCTTCGGGGCCTATTTCCTAAGTTGCACCTAATTCTAATCTAATTAAGATATCAAACTAAAAGATAACAAGTATTTTCGTTCATTGATTTCCTTTGGTTCTAATACATGCCTATTTGTAGGCTTATTACAAGTATGTGGCCTTTCATGTAGCCATACTCGTTACATTCCTACCCTTTCTCACAAAACAACGACCTCGTCGTTTGTTTCCACCAGGGTCAAAAACTCATATGACATACGACACCTTCGGTTGTGCCGTACACCAAGAACAGCGAACGGCTTGTGGGGTTGATTGCGAAGCGCTAGGCGTTGGTGAACTGGAGAACACCTTCTCCGTGAATTGGTTCATTGGGAGGAAGATGTCGGAGGTGAACGAGGAGTCGAAAAGATGATAATCAATGACGGAACTGTCAAGAATGTCGTTCTGTACTCCTTGAAACTCGGAGAAGGCTCCGAATGAGCATCTTTAAGCCTGGTATGGCCTATGGGAAGTCTTCATGGAAGCTGGCACCAGACCGTCTCCATGGGAATTGATCAGTGCGGAAACACGTTGAATGCCCTGGCTCATTTTGAGCATTGCGTACTTTAAAAGATAACAATGTTGATTGGTTTCCATCTGGAAGGAGGTAAGTTGTGCAGCAAACTCGTGCCAACTGCTGGTGAAATCGGAATTGTCCATTGAAGGGTGGATGCAGTGATCTTTCACCTATGCTCTGAATAGCACCGGAGTCCCGCTGGACAATCAATACTCCAAGTTCAACGCATCTAGTTATTCCAAGCTGAACATGATTGTTTCAGCACCGTGGAACTATTCTTGAAATAAACGTGTATGGGCCGTTGGTATCATCTATCTTTGTTACACCTAACTTTATCAGATAAAGAAAATGTTCTTGAAAGTTTAGATCGCGAAGAGAGGCGTTTATGGACCGCAGGCAAATGCCTCGTGACTCCAGCGACTGGGAAGGAGAAAGAAAGGCAATGAGCTTTTCTTCCTTTTTTTCTTGTTGAGTTAATCCAAGAAATAAGAAGCGATCAGGTAATGACAGATTTTAGATGCTGTAGAACAAGAAACGATCATATAATCGGTGAGCCGGCGGAGCATGTAATCAGGAACGGCTCTGCTTTAGAAACAACTTTGCTTCAAGAAACGATCTAACGGAACGACGACTCTGCTTCAGGAATCGGTGAGCCCTCCCTCTAGTTCCAGCCTCAGGAACGGCTCTTACTTTTTTCACCGCTGCTTAGCTCATTGTGGAGCACCGTAGTAGATCGATGCCGACACTTGAGTATCTTTTCTGAAATTAGTTTCCTTTGGATGTGTTTGTTTTCTTGCATTTATGGTAGATTTGGAGAGTTTGCTGCTTCAAGCCGCCGATAGAACACAAGTTTCTCTAAAGAGAAGTCTCGATCTTTCTGAGAAAGATAAGAGAGGGAATTGGGCAGATGATCACGATGAAATACTCAGTGGTTATGATTCTGATAGCTCACCTTCTGGTGGAAGTGATAAAGATTCGAAGAACGTTAATGGGTGTTCCGACGAGATGGCCGGAGATGATGGGAGGACCTCTCAACGAGAGCACCAATGTAACGGTCTTGAGTCTTTACGAGATCGTCGGCGAGGTCGCCAACGCCGGAAGGGAAGAAGGCTTAGCCTTCGGGGTCTATTTCCTAAGCTGCCCCTAATTCTAATCTAATTATGATATCAAACTAAAAGATAACAAGTATTTTCATTCATTGATTTCCTTTGGTTCTAATACATGCCTATTTATAGTCTTATTACAAGTATTGTGGCCTTTCATGTAGCCATACTCGTTACATTCCTACCCTTCCCAATGTAACCATACTCGTTACTTTCATGTAGCCATACTCGTGATGGCTGTTCTGGCGAGATGGCCAGAGATGACGGGAGGACCTCTCAATGAGAGTACCAATGTAACGGTCTTGAGCCGTTATGAGATCGCCGGCGAGGCCGCCGACACCGAAAGGGAAGAAGGCTGAGCCTTCGGGGTCTATTTCCTAAGCTGCACCTAATTCTAATCTAATTAAGATATCAGACTAAAAGATAACAAGTATTTTCATTCATTGATTTCCTTTGGTTCTAATTCATTCCTATTTATAGGCTTATTACATGTATGTGGCCTTTCATGTAGCCATACTCGTTACAACCAGCTAGGGTAACCAACAACCGATTTTGGGGAGAAAGACTCGAAGAAATAAGAATGGAGAGATCCAAGTCGTCTTGGACCAACCCCACGACTTTACTTCAATAGCTTAAAAGATGGTTAATTCTTACACACTCCAACATAAATAGTGTAGATGTGGGCAAAGCTATAATTGAAGCAAACAAAAAAAAAACAGAAATACAAAAGAGCATTGATTAAAATTCCAATGGACTAATGTTTCCTCAACTCCACATGCGCCATCCTGGTCTCAGTCGAGCTGCACGTATGCCTCCATTGTACCGCCTCAAGGATCTTACAGAGGGCACAACCCCGAGCCAAAAACTTGGAGAAAATTATTGCAAAAGTATATGTGGCCGCTTGTCGATATGCAATACGCAAACACAAAATCACAAGCACATAAAAACAAATAAACCACATTGAGATTTTTACATGGAAACCCCAATTGGGGAAAATTCACATGACGATCAGAGTCTAACACATAAAATCGCTACTAAAATTGTATAAAACATTTCACAATACAATGACTTTCCATCTTTGATCCATACATGATCACTACCACTTCGCTGCACTATAGAATTGCAAAAAATGTAATAAATAAAATGCAAGTTATCGACCGAAGCGAACGAGACAGATTGAAGCAATCCTCTCTAGAGAGCCTCCTCGAATCCTTGCCCTTTGACGTGTATCCAATCAATGTCTCAAAGCTTTCTCGTGCTTGATTCTTTACGCTTGATTGATTCCAATCTCCAAAACAAAAACTGCAACTAGATTTGGTTGAATACAAGCCAACTTTCATAGATTTGACTGAACACCAACTGCTTTCTCTGCCTAACCGAAACCCAAGCCCATTTCTCGTCCGTTTTGGCGATCGCCGGTCTCTTTGTTGTCATCTGCCTGAGTGTCGACCTTCTTACTTTGGATAAAGCTGATAATTGGTCTCCTTGCTCTTGATCGAGGCGATCTCCTTCCTTAGTTCCAATCGAGAGCCTACTCTCCTGGCTCTGGATCAAAAACTGCAAGAGAAAAAGGACCATAACTTACAGTCCTCCACCGACTAAGGAGTCGGTTCTTCTCTAGCCGAATCCCTTTCTGGTGGCTTGGGCACGTCACGCCTGTACGCAGGAATCGTTGATGGCCTGAACCTCCTCCCTTCGGTTACAGGGTTCTTCCAAAATGGACGGCAAAAACTCCTCTCACGGTTCATGAAAAACCGAGAGAAACAAAAAAACCAGAACATGGCAGGACTTTCACGATTTTAGAGTTGTGACTTGAGGGATGTGCAACATGTACCCTACATCCACTTCAAGTTATTCTTTGTTGGGAGGCTAGATGATAAGGGGCATTTCAGTGTCATTGGAGGAGATTTCTGGAAATTGACTAGAGGGTTGTTTGTAGTGGCCAGGGGCTACCAGGCATCAGGCATATACTACATGAAAGGGAGGCTTGAGGGAATTCAAGCCAATACTGTTAAAGATGGGGCATTAACGTCTTTGTGGCACAAGAGACTCAATCATATCAGCCAGAAAGGCTTGAGATGCTTAGCCAGGAACACGATGATTATTGATATCTCTGTTGATCAGTTGGAGAGGTGTGAGCAGCATGACAGAGAAGTAGAACATAGTATCATTCTACAATCATTCATCACTAGGAGATTAGAGCTATTGAAGCTCATTCTTGCTGATGTTTGTGGGCACTGGAAGTCCAAAATAGAGGATGAGCAACATACTTTGAGACATTCATAGTACTCGAGGAAGCTTTGGTTTTACGCTATCAAGGCCAAAGATCGGGTCCTCGACACATTCGTGAAGTTTCTAGTTGAGGTAGAGAGACAGACTGAGAGGAAACTGAAGTGCATCAGATCTGACAATGGGGGAAAGTGCATCGGTCCCTTTGATGATTATTGCAGAGAGCGGGAGATCAAACGTAAGAAGACTCCGCTTAAGAAGTTGCAGCTGAATGATGTAGCTGAGCAAATGAATATGACTCTTGTGGAGAGAGTTAAGTGTATGTTATCTGAGGCAAAACTACCTTACAGTTTTTGGGGGAAGGCTTTGCACACAGCTGCACACATGATCAATCTATGTCCTAGTTCTGCATTGTAGGAGGATGTTCTAGATAGAATTTCGTTCAGGAAGGATCCATCATATTTTCATTTGAGAGTCTTCGCCTGCAAAGCCTTTGTGCACATCCTAACGACACGAGATCCAAGATGGGGTCAAAGACCAAACAATGCATATTTATTGGCTATGGCTATATTGAGTTTGTCTAGAAATTCTTCTATCTAGTTGAGAAGTAGTTGGCAAGGTGTCGTGATGCCGTCTTTTGCAAGGATCAGATGTTACTGGATCAAGAGAGTACTGAGGAGGTTGACTCTCATACTAATGTAGAGTTTCCTATGACATGAGGTGATGAGTTTAAGTAGGCCGCAATGAACCAGTACCAGTTGATGACCCACTTCCTGAGCAGGAGAACTCCACTGATGATGAGCCGGTGGTTACTGAGATTACAATTGATGATGTACCCACATCAACAATTGAGCTCACTCCATGAAGGTTGGATAAAGCGAGACGCCCACCTTTGATGTACTCCGCCATTGATTATATTCTGTTGACTGATGCAGGGAGCCCGAATGCTATGATGAGGCCGTGAAGAGCTTGCAGAAGGAGTGGATGGTTATTGGCTAAAGAAGACCATTTATGGCTTGAAGTAGGCACCACGACAATGGTATTAAAAGTTTGATTCTTTCGTGGGGGTGATTGACTTTAGGAGGACCACCCTTTATCATTGTATCTTTGTAAGATGGTTTGCTCCAAATCACTTCATCTTCCTTTTGCTCTACGTGGATGACATGTTCATAGTGGACAGGAGCACTACGCGGATTTTAGAGCTGAAGCAACAATTGAACTCAACGTTTGTGATGGACTTGGGAGCATCAAAAACTATTTGGGTATGCACATTCAGAGAAACTACGACTTCAAGTTACTGTGATTGCCACGAGATAAATACATCAGGAAGATATAACAAAGATTCAGGATAGATAAGACGAAGGTGAGCACGCCTCTTGTAGCTTATTTCAGACTTACTGTTGATCAGTGCCCGACTACACCTGATGAGATTGAGGAGATGTAGAAGGTTATATATGCTTCTGCGGTTGGCAGTCTGATGTATGCCATGGCCAGCACTCGCCCGACTTAACACATATTGCTGGTACTGTTAGTAGATTTCTCTCCAATCCTGGGAGAGAACACTGGATTGTTGTGAAGTTGATACTAAGATATTTACAAAGCACCTATGACTCTATGAGTTGATGCTGAGGTTTGCAGATAATGAGCTAGAGCTTCTGAGTTACACGGATGCTGGTGTGGTTGGAGATGTTAACTCCACGAGATCAACCTCATGTAACCTAATTCTGTTTGCAGGGGGAGCTTTGTCCTGACAGGCTGACACTCGAGATTACAGAATGAGTTGCAGTATCTACCGCTGAGGTAGAGTTCATTGTCATTACCGAGGCTTTATGTTATTGAAGGCGCAAGACGCACCAAGGCGCAAGACGCACCAAGGCGCAAGACGCACCAAGGCGCAAAGGGTTCTTGGAGCTAGGTGTAAGCGCGTACCTCACGAATGCGAGGTGCAAAAAAGGAAAAATAAAATAAAATCTAATTTATTAAATAAAAAAACACATAACATAAAACTATCACATAGCAACACATTGACATTAATGCCAATAATGAATAATGTCATACAAAAGAAGAATTAAAAATATTATTAAAGGTAAAAAATATTAAAAATACAAATACTTTATTACTCACCAGTTCTATATCAGCTAATCATCCTCAGAAAAAACTATATCTTCATCATCATCTCCGTTGCCATTATAATCTTCTTCTTTTTCTTCATTGTACTAAGCTTCTGGACATCAGTTTGAAGCCTCAGGCAACAATTTCGCACGATATAATTGCTGTCTGGAAGTGCTCGAACCATTGGGCATAATTTTTACATGGCTAGACATCAGTTTTAGTGTTTAAAACTACTGTCTGGAGCCTAAGACGGCTGCCTGGATGTACAAAAATGTTGTAATTACTTATTGGCAGGAATTTTGGAGGCTAAAACTGTTGTCCGGATGTAATTTTAGGAGTTTTTTTTAGCCTTGGACGACAGTTTTGGACCAAAACAATGTTAACCGGAACACATGAGAGCGGGAGAGAGGAGGACGAACAACAGTGAAGGCACGGGAGAAAAAAAGATCTAATTTTCTACTTAAACACACTCTTTTCGTGAGGCCGCAAGGCGCGCCTCGGGTGAGGCGCGCACCTGGGTTACCTCGTCAGCCTCTGTCTAGCAGAGGCGTGGTGTTGTGCGCCTGGTGCGCCTAGTGCCTGAGGCGCGTCTTTAATAATGTAGATGAGGCTGAAAGAGCTCTTTTGGATGAAGAGATTCATCAAGGAGTTATGTTTCACCCAGGAGCGGAATACAATATTGCGCGACAGTCAGAGAGCCACACATCTTGGGATAAGCCCAATCTTTCACTTGAGGTCCAAACATATTGACATGTATCATTTGATACATAACACCTTAGAGCAGAAGGAGTTAGATTTGTCTAAGGTGCGCATAGATGAAAACATAGCTGATATGCTTACAAAGACCGTATCGAGGGGAAATTCGAGCACAGTGTGAGGATCGCCGACATGACGATTTTCTCCACGTGTGAATGTGGAGTATTATTGAGTGTGGTTCCCATCCCATGTGGAGAAAACCACCGGGCTTGCTCGTCGTGAGCTTGTGATTTCATTTCTAGCAAGTTTCTTTTATCGCGGCTGCTTGATTCTTCTACTGATTTTTCACATACAGCCAGGGCAAGCCGCAACTTTGAAATTGTGAAAGTCCAACCGTGATCTTGTTTTTTCATTTCCCTCGGGTTTTCACCAGGCGCGAGAGGAGTTTTCGCCGCCCATTTTGGAGGAGTCCCTGCTGTCAAATGGAGGAGGTCCAGGACATAGATGATTCATGTCTGCTGGCATGAGGTGCTCAGGCTGCCAGATAGAGATTCAACTAGAGGGGAGCCGACTCAATTGGAACTGCAGGCAGTAGTCCTTTTTCTTTGGTGTTTACAATTCAGAGCCAGATGAGTTGTCTCTCAATTGAAACTGAGAAAGGAGATCGCCTCAATCCAGAGCAAGGAAGCCGACTATTGGCATGATCACAATAAGGAGACAGTCGATCGCTGGAATAGAGGAGAAGCGTGTTCGTGTTTTGGTCCTGCAGAGAAAGCAATCAATGTTCAGTCAGATCTGTGGAAGCTGATTTGTATTTGTCCAAATCTAGTTGTAGGCTTTGTTTTGGAGATTGGAATCAATCAAGAGAATCTGCAAGAATTCGGGGACAAGAAAGCCGTGTTACACTGATTGAATACACGTCAGAGTGCATGGATTTTAGGAGGCTCAGCAGCCCTGTCCGTAGCTTGCATTTTATTACAAATTGTTGCAATTATCTAGTTAGTGAAGTGGTGGAGGTCCTATGTGGATGAAGGAGGGAAGTCATTGTACAATGTATTGTGATCACTAGAGCCTCCCATGAGGTTTTATGTGGAACTAGAATACGGAATTGTTACAATGGGATCGTCCCGTGAGGTTTTACCTACTGTGTGATTTGTTTGTTTATGTGCTTGTGGTTTTGTGTTTGTGTATTGCATACTGCCAAGCGGCCGTGCAAGTGCTTTCACCCAAATTTTTTGTTGGTTCTCAAGTCAGGTTTGCGCTCTCAAACCCCGGTGTTGACCTCGACTTTCTGGTGAACAATGGAGGTGTCCTCTCATATAGGCTGTCACACTCTTAAAAGTGAACGGACTCCGACCGAAGCGAGAGAGCATTTACCACTCTCTTGGTCCACACTGATCCGAACTCGACCGTGAAGTCATAGTCTGGTAGTTTGGCTACACATACTTGCTGAGCAAGCAGCCAAGCACGACGATCTCCTGGTTGAGTAAGTATATCAAACTTTGATTGTCTGTGCGGACCATAAAAGAGGGACCTAGAACGTATGAGTGTCATTGTTGCAACACGAATACAAGTGCCATCATTTCTTTCTCATAGGTGGACGGAGGCCGTCGCTGCCTCTGGTGTCCACCAGAACACATCGTCCTATGATTTTCTTAGAAGTCTGGTGAGCGTTCGTGCGAGCTTGCCACTATTCTCAATAGAAACATATGTAGAAGCCTGTAAGCCCGAGAAGCTCCACACTTCTCATAAGGAGCGGGTTGGCGGCCAATTCAATACAACTTTATTGTGCTCCAATCCATGGAGACACCTTGCGATGATATCGTATGGCCCAAGTATCTTATGTCTATTTGACCAAATGAGCACTTCTTAGGGATCACAAACAAGGCATGATGCCAAAGTGCATTCAAAGTTGCCGCCAAATGGTGTAGATGATCCTGCCAAGTTAGGCCCAATCTACTCAAGGAAATTAATTCTCTCAAGGGATTACTCTTTGCTGGCAGCCGACTCGCATATTATAATACTGCTTAAACTCCTCCCACGTCATATGCGAGTTTTATAACTTCAGACGAAAGAACCACATATGAGCGGCTCTAACGAGGTGGAATGCAGCCAACCCAATCCATTACACCACCGTCGTCAACTATCCTAAGGGCTCATTCCCCCAATGTATGCATGGAACTCTATCCGGACAAATTGGGGTACCACATTGCCATCATAGCGGCCTTATTTTGATCCTTTGGTGGGGCCTTCATGGAATTTGTGTTACGATGATCCCTTGGCTATCATCCACACGGTAAGGACGGGCATTGTCATTTCTGCATGGTGGGGCAAAGTGAGGTTGTTGATGCGTGTCGTAAGGTTGACGATCTTGACTTCGAAGTCCACTGATCCATCATCATCATTTGCACATCAACTTGAGTAGATCACTAGATACTGCCATGGAAGAAGGCTTCGATACTAAACAGTTGCATATTCTAGTGTAGGATCACATTGTGAGATGAGATAGGGGAGCCAGTGCCGGAGGAATGAAAGATGAGTGCTTCTTACTCGGGAACCTTTGGGCGATCTATGATGAGATAAGGCGGAGGCTATTCCACGATGTCTTGAGCAGAGGCATGAGAGAAGGTGACCTGGAGGACGAGCAACAGGGAGGGGATTGGAAGATTTAAGGGAGCCCTAACCTCCTATGGAAATACTGGAAATAAATTTCTATTTCTTGCCTTGGATCCAACCAGTTCAAGGCTTTAAAATACTTGTTTGAAATACATGGGGGAACTTCTCCCAACTGGGTTCAGAAGCCCAACCTAAACACAAAAATAGCAATGCAACTGAGATTAAAATAGTACTGAGCTATAATTAAATTGCGCGACTAATTAAAAGATAAAGGTCACGCGGTAACACTACTACGGGCTAAGTGGGGGCAAGTCTTGCACATGCACATCCTTCCCATGAACGCGTCTGTTGCACAACTCCGGTCTTTTTAGTTTTAGTTTTCTGTTTTGAAATGATCTCAATCGGAATCTCTGTGACCAAACCAGTCTAGATTTGGATTAAGTAAGGTTGTAATTTCAAGTTACATCTACCCTTTTGTATTTTTTTCAGGATCCAGAACCCTTTTGGCTTTTCTTCTTCTTTCAGGAGTTCATACCCAGTGGGTGAAGTTAGGTGATGGCAGAGTGCACTACGGAAGAACAATGGAGAATTCTTGAATTTTACAGTGGCATTGGTGGTATGGTAAGCAGGAACCTCCGATGTTATCTTCTTATTTATTCCATTCTATTTGCTATGTTTTTAAGTATATTTTGGTTTGCTTTCATTTCTCCAATAAAACTCTTGTTGGTCGGGCGTTCCATGCAGAGGTACTCACTAATGAGGGCTGGAATTCATGGGGAGGTAGTGGAGGCATTTGAAATCAATGATCGAGCTAACGATGTGTACGAGCATAACTTTGGACATCGTCCTTTCCAGGTTTTATTACCTTTGCTCTTATTTCATCTTGTCTATTTTTGTTTTATGTTTGTCTTGATATACTGTCCGGAGTAAACTAGAAGCAGTGATTAGTCTGATAGATTAGTAATTCTGTCATCACTGGTTCTTCAAATTGCTAAATAAATCTGAAGATGTCATTTAGTAGCATCTGATATTTGAAGGAAAAAACGTCAGTCATGGGGTGGCCCTAGTGGATACATGTGCAGTTTTTTCAAATTTCTTTGAACCAGTTGTGAAATTTAGATATCTACTTTCTGTTAGATGAAATTGTTTGTGCTCACCTTTCCAATTCATGCAGGGAAACATTCAGAGCCTCTCCGCTGCTGAGCTAGACAAATATGCTGCACATGCATGGCTGCTTTCTCCTCCATGTCAGCCTTACACACGACAAGGTTTAAGTGAATGTTTTTCTTGTTGCATCACATCAATATTATCTTTCAGTTTTCTTATTATACTTTTACTATTAATTATTTGTAGGTCTTTTGGAAGATTCAGTAATTAATGTAATTCTCATCACGTCAATTTGTGACTCCAAAGTTTCTTAATGTACTTTTACTATTAATTATTTGTAGGGCTTCAGAAAGATTCAGCTGATGCTCGTGCATCCTCTTTTATAAGGATTCTCGAGCTTATTCCACAGATGCAGCACCCACCGAACATGTTATTTGTAGAAAACGTTGTGGGGTTTGAGGTCACTATGTATCAGCTCTTTAATTAATTGTGTGCATGGGTTTTATTCATCATAAAATCTCTATCATCTGATATTATCTCCTTTTGATTAATCTCAGATTTCTGATACACACAAGCGCATGATTGCCATATTTGCTAAGACATGCTTTGTAACACAAGAATATATCCTGAGCCCATTGCAATTCACAATTCCATATTCTAGGCCTCGTTATTTCTGCTTGGTGAGCTAATGTTCTATTACTGTGCATATTACTTAAGTGTAATGTAGGTCAGCTAGCAGAAGTAATTACACTAACTTAAGATGGACTGTGGTAGGTTGGAATGTTAACTCTAGTAGTCATGCTTGCCTTCATCATTAGCTACAATTATTTTTATTGTAATGGAAGATTTAATAACCGCCATTCCACTTTTATGCATGCAAAATCTTCACTGGCATGCCATTGATATAGAGTTTTGAAATGTTATGCTTATGAATATGAAAGTCAATTTTTACTGCGGGTGACTACAGTTTCTCTCTTGGTAGTGTGCCAGGTTATTCTTCGTTGTAGGATTGAATCTAGTGACCTGTGTTCATGATTGGGATTGACGACGCGGACCCGTGGTGGAGCATGAGTTTTGGGTCTGTTGGGAGCCGATTGGCCACCTGCCATATTTGGCGTCTCCAGATCGACGATTCGACTCCGCGGATGCGTCCAAAGTTTCTTTTACTCGCATTTTTATATATTACATTGAATTTTTCAGTTGTTGTTTTATGAGATCGGGTCCCTTACATTAATGACCAATCATAGTCGTTGATGTAAAAGTGTCATAGGGTATTTTTTTTAATAAATAGAGCAAAGGGGCAGCCATAAGGATATTGCTGATTTTGGAGAAGAGCTATTCCTGGAATTCGGCGATCCTCACGATGACGACTCCGTGAGGGGTAAGTTTTTTATCCTTTGTTTCCTCCCTACCACCACCATCCAATCTCCTTCCCAAACCCCACAGATAACTTCCTATTTTCTCCAGGAAAATCCACGCCTCACCCCACTAATGCCCTACTATTCCTTCCAAGAGGTCATGCTCAGTACCTATTCTCCGAGACCCAAAACCCAATCTCGTCTCCAGCCATTTACCTCTCCCAAATCCACGTACCTATCTGTACCACATCTACAACCACTCTTTCCCCACATACTTCCCTAAACGACTCACCCTCTGGTCCCCCACCCCCCTGAGTGCTACTGCCTCACCCATCTAACGAACAGATTTGGAATCTGTTCAGGAATCTGCCCAGACAGCCCCTGCACCCTCATTCCAGGGGCAGGAAATCTCCTAATCTACTTCCAAATCTTCTCCAATTCCCCCAACAACCACTAAACACCCTTCCCCCATCCTCCACCAGCCTCCCTCACTTCCTTCACCATCATCCAGCCACTAAAGACGCAATCCAGCATCCCAACAACGCTGTCCAGCCATCCGAATCCCTTTCATATAAACTCTAATCAGCATTCCTCTGTCATCGCCATCCCGGGACAACACACTAACATCTCCTACCTTCGGATCTACCACGCTTAAGGTTGCCTCCTTTGTGAGTGTCTTATTGGTGTATGGATTTGTGTTTTCAATATTAAGATATGATGTTGTGAACTTATGTACTTTGAGATCTATAATATGGTGGAATTTTGTTCTAGATTATTTTGTGATTTGCAGGAATTATTTTTCATGTACTCTTGCTTTGGCCCTCCACGCAGAGGAAAAGCCAACACAAGTTTGCTTAAAGAATTATTTTGTCTTGCTTAAAATATTTGCGTGTTATTCAAACTATTTATTACTTGTTTTGGCTTCTCCGTTGGGTCTTGCATGTGCTACACTGCCAGTGTTGTAGATGTCGTCCGACATGTCCGACATGTCGGCCGACATAAAGGTTTTGGGCAGAAAACGCCACGACATCGACATTTTAAACAAAAATGTCGTTTTTGAAAATATACCCGATATATCGGTTTTCAGGCCCCGATATATCGGTCTTACCCGATATATCGGGCGATATCTCGCAGACAATATATGACGAGTACTATAAATATATATTTTTCATTTCTTTTAAGCGTCCGAGCGATAATATTTTGTTTTGTGCTACATTTTGTGCATCTCTCTAAGCCAAGATTTGACTTCTTTCTCGCTCACATTTGGCGCTCTTTATGTCGTTTACTGTCGTCAATGCTTCTTTTTTGTGCAATTTATAAACATACATTATGTGTATATATGTTTATTGTATAATTTATAAATATACATTATGTGTATATATGTTTATTGTGTAATTTATTAAAATACATTATGTATGTAACTGCACATATTTATAAAAAATGTTTATATATATGAATAAACTTATTTAAATATTAAAATCCGACATTGTAATATATCCCCGATATTCCCCCGCAATCCGACATACGACATTTCAAACTCAAACCGACATGAACCCGACATCCGACATCTGCAACCTTGTACACTGTTACACATAGTATTCATGGTAATAGAATTATCTTCCCCACACTTCAATTAGGATTGTATAATAGTCGTCACCCGCGTAGCCTTCCCTACATTAGTTGGTATCAGAGCCCAAGATTTGGGCCACTTTTATGCTACGTAGTGGTAGGTCATATAAACTCTTTAGGTTCATATATGGCTAGCTATCGTCGCCATCCCCCTCTCTCTATTTGAGGAATCAGAGTTCGTATATGCTCGACCCCATTGAGCTCCTCTGGAGAGATCCTCCTACTATTATGTTGACAATCCTCATGCACTGCGACATGATCATAGGGATCACGTCTATCATCAAACACAATTTGAGTATGTTAGGGACAACCTTTTAGATGATTATCAAGAGCCATATAGAGGTCACCATCATAAGGATAACATCGTGTGAATAAACAATCCTAGTGTTCCAAAAAAAGAAATGGAGGGAGCCAAATTCCAGCGATTGCTTCTTGAGCGATTTGATCGCATTGATGCTCACTTCGATTGCCTAAAAAATGCCTTTAAAGGAACCAATAAGATAAGACCTCAGAATTTAGGTAAAACCACCAATGCGTCTAGTGTGCTCCTATTGGCAGGAGGGGCTCGACACCTGACTTTGATACATCTCATCCTGATGAGGTTCAATGCCCGCTTGCTTATGAGATTGAGTCTGATTATGACCTTGTGTTACAGACGGGGAGCAATTGTTATGGGCTTCGTGCATGGTTATTATCTTTAGAGTTTTATTAGTTGTTATTGCTGATTTCCATTGTCGTATTTTAAGTAAGTCCAAGCATTGAGACTTATTTACATTTATGCCCTTTGTATCTTCTATTTAAAGCACCTCTTGAATTTTGTAATGGTAAGCATGAATTCGTCTCTCCCTTATCTTTGTTTATGAGATTTTGGTAGCTCTCTCCTCCCTAGCACACCTCGCCTAGGCAGTCGCGGTTCCGGCTCCACTGTACCCTCCGACCACTACTCTGGCAAGCCCATAAGATGTTATGGGCTTCGTGCCCGGTTATTATCTTTAGGGTTGTATTAGGTGTTATTGTTGATTGTCGTTATGTCATATTTTAAGTCTAAGTGTTGGGACATATTTACATTTATGCCCTTTGTATCTTCTATTTAAAGGACCTCTTGGGTCTTGTAATGGTAAGCAAGAATTAGTCTCTCCCCTTGTCTTTGTTTATGAGATCTTGGTAGCTCTCTCCTCGCGAGCACACCCCGCCTAGGAAGCTGTAGTTCTGTCTCCAATGTACCCTCTAGCAACTACTTCGGCGAACCCATAACAACTCGGTATCAGAGCTTTCCTTCCTCCGACACCAAATTTCTCCCCCACATTCCGCTGCCACCAGAAGGATCTTCCCATTTCCCCTCTACTTTTCCAGTCAACCCCACCTGCTCCTATTCTCGGACGCATCGGCCGGCGCTACCCTCTGCTTCCCGTCGACCTCGTATCGACCTTCCACACCGACGCTGACCCGTATCGATCTCCCGCACATCCCTTTCGTTGGGCCGCCCCTATCTCAGTTAGGGCACGAAGCCCGACATCTGTTTACCCCACTCCGCACGTCGACTTCATCTTCCTCGCGGTCAGCCAACCAAGCCATGAGCGCTGCACTGTCGGAACCGCCGTCTCCAACCTGCGTCGTACCCGTCGACTCGTCTCCAACTTCCGTCGTCGCTTGTGAGCTTCCGAGCGCTCGAATCGATCGATAGGCTCCTCATATTCCGTTGATTTTTTATGTCACTGGATCGGACGCCCAGACAACCTCCCAAAGCCATCCTTAATTTCATTTCTCCGCGATTTTACCGCCTGCTTGCCAGCCTGGTTTTGCCGCAATTACATTTCTGGTGCCTAATTTTGAAATCTGCGTGACTTTCTCGAGCCTGCGCCCTTTCTCTCGAGCCCCACTCGACAGTCCGCCTTTTCTTGAGCCCCCCAACAGTGCAACAATTCAAGATATCAAGCCTCCTCATCGAGCCCTGTGCAACCTATAGGCATGCCTTTTTTTATATATATTAAAAAAAGTTTTAATTAATTGATTACTTAATTAATAATTAATTAATTGCATTTTTTCTCTTAACCAATGATGTTTGAGGCGACCCAACACGAATATTGGGAGGCCAAGATGGTCTCTCACGCCTTAACAATGGCAAGCTGCGCCGCCGCCATCCTAGTTAGACTCCACGACTTGATCGCTGCACATAAACATAAACAATTGCTCGCTCACCCTCTAATCCCGCCGCCCTGGCCACAGACTCCTGTTCCGCCGGCCCCTCTGGCGCCATTCTTGCCGGTGACCGCCTCCCATCCAGCATCGCCACTTCCAATCGTCGTGGCTCACATTCAACGGGACACTTTTCTTGCTTCCAGCCATTATGCATGGCAATGTTGCCTCAACACACACCCCGCAGGATCCCTGCAACCCTTCGTGACATCTGTGAGCACGATGACGACATACCACTCGATGCAGTCTCCGCTACAGCGACGCACTACTGTGCACTGTTTTGGCGGGAAATTAAGGAGTCAGATGATCAAGCAGTGCAAGCCTTGTTCAAGCTTAAGGAAAAGCTCGATTTGAAGAAATGGTGAGATGTTATAGGCTTCGTGCCCGTTTATTATCTTTGGGGTTTTATTAGGTGTTATTGTTGACTGTCATTATGTTGTATTTTAAGTAAGTACAAGTGTTGAGATGATGAGTCCGATATTTATAGGGTTTTCAGACTCATCTGAGTTAGTTTTCGCGCTCATGCACTTCACTTGTAGTTCATTATTGCTTATATTTCACTTGTTCACAAATCTCACATGAAGTGCATATCTTGGCCTGTTGTGGTGTGCAATTGCGCACTATTTTGCTGGGAGTAAGCACATTGTGCTCCCCACTCTTTTTCTGCTATTATACTTGTGCTGGAGGTGTGTTCCCAGCGTTGGGATTTGTTGCGCAGGTGGGCTGATCGTTCATATTGCCCAGAATTCATGTCTGCATGAATCACACGGTCGTGCGTTTTCTTTACGCACGGTCTGCTACGACCGTGCGCGATGATCGGCTGGCCAATATGGTGCTCTGTCCCTGCTCGTGCGATTTGTTCTCGCACGAGCAATTTGCCCGTGCGTGAGTAAAATCGCACGAGCTCTCTTGTTATCCAAATTTATATGTTTCTTATTGCCCGTGCGTTTGCTTCACACACGGTTGGATTCAACCGTGCGTGAAGGAAACGCACGATCTCCTGTTGATAACCTGTTTTTCGAGCCATCTGGATTTGCCTGTGCGTTTTTACGCACGATCTGTTTTGACCGTGCATGAGTAAAATCGCACGGGCGCTTCTGGGTCATCTTCCTGGGTTTCTTGTAAGTTTAATATCGCACGGTCGTGCGTTCGACCGTGCGTGACCAAATTTCTGATTGTTTTGTGTAAAAGCTGCATATCTCGCCCTAAGGAGGATCGATCATCTTCTTCCGCTATTTCCACCGCAGGAGGAGCTCCACCTCCGTTCCTCTTCCACCTTCCATGAGGGCTTTGCCCTAGGCCGCCTCCATCATCCAAGAGCTTCCACGGAGAGGATTCAAGCCCTAAGCTCATCATCAAGCAAGGAGAGCTTTGCACCAGAGTAGATAGGGTCGTGAGACGAAGAAGACGGGTCCATTGGGAGGAAATGACAGCCCTCCTTTGCCCCGGACGTAGTTGCGGACCGAGCTAGGACGCGGATTGACAACCCAGCGATTCCCACCGTGAATCCCATCGAGGTTTCGGATGTGGTCGATTCTCTTGCACTCTTTCTTCTTGATTTTAGTCTTGTAGCTAGATTCTCTGCATATTGATGATGTTGCACTTGCACATTTAAACCTTGATTTGTATTGTTTATTTCTTGTCTATGTGAAATTACCTTGTTGTTTATATGTGTGTATGAGGTGCGCCCCCATTCCATCTTTCATCCGCCATTACCCTCCATTCCATTCCGCTTGACTACTCGCCCATTCCGCAATCCTACTCTTCCACTCGCCAAGCTAAGCGGTGCTAACGACCCATATAATCCACCTCACTTCCGCCGGTGCGAACCACTCCATCCGCTTGCCTTCTCGCCCATCTGCCTTGCGAAGCAGTGCATAGCGGCCTGCATAGTTTCCATTCGCCTGGCGAAGCAGTGCTTAGCTGTCTGCATAGTAGTTTATTTTCTTTATTTTATTTTTCCGCAAACCAAGCCAATCCTAGCCATTCGCATCCCTTCCGACCTAAAGGACTTCAATCTCAAGTTCTTCCTCGATAGATAACTCCACCTTACTGTGTTCCTTTGAGATTCGATACTTGGGAATTACTCGCCCATTTCACATTACTTGAACGATCGGTACACTGCCGTTTCGTGCCACAGTCTTGCTACCGCCTATAGCGGTGTGTTAGATTTGCCCATCATGATACCTATTTATATTTATGCCCATTGTATCTTCTATTTAAAGGACCTCTTGGGTCTTGTAATGTTAAGCAAAAATTAGTCTCTCCCCTTGTTTTTTTATGAGATCTTGATAGTTCTCTCCTCCCGAGCACACCCCGCCTAGGCAGCCACGATTTTGACTCCACTGTACCCTTCGACCACTACTCCGGCGAGCCCATAACGACATTATTATGACTAGTGGGTACGGTCACGAGAATGAGGACGAGCGGCCCAGTGACCCTGTGATGGTACATCCATCCCCTATACCCCATATCGACCTAGTTATTCCTTCGACTATAGACCCATTCCTTGGCACTCTACATATAAACCCACTCTTGAGTACGAGTTCTTCCCACTCTTCCCCTGTCGTTGTCCAGATCCACATCACGACCGAGAGCTTAGTGTTGGCCTTGTAGTGGCTGCCGCACTAGTTTATTAGGACACTACTCCTTACGATGATACTCATTTGGAGGATCATGATCCTATTGATGGATTCATTGAAGAGCCACTTGATGAACCTTCTGATGAACCAACACTTCCTTGTGAGGGTGAGATTCAGATGAGCGACTCGTGTACGAGTATTGAATCATTGACACCTCTTCAATTCTCATCACCGATCTTGCACCAAAGAGCGGATCCTGAGTTTAGCATCAAGTACGTAGAGTTTTCCTTAAATACACTTGAGGATACTCCCGATGTTTCGAGAGTCTACCTTATGACCCATCGCACTCTTGATGAGTTCTTGGACACACCGCTTGCTTACCCACCAGATGAGTTCTTTCTTATTGGAGACACTCTCCACACCTTAGAGTTGCATCATATTGTCAATGTCTCTGGTATTCTTTCGGGTTGTCGTCGCACTCGCGACGAATTTTCATACATATCTCATGGTGAGCCCCCGAACGCGTTACGTTCCCTAAGAGACATTTGACACGTTATGAGCTCGTATTTTAGTGTTAATGTCTTATACAGTCGTTTTGATACTCGTCGCACACTCAATGAGTATTTCTACATTCCACCCAAAGAGCCTCCCGATAGGCCACCCCATTTTAGAGATATCTAGTTCGTTGTCGGACTTCTCCCTAGAGAGCATGTCAGATATGTTGTACTTTATTTGCATTCTTTGTAGGAGTCTGTTGAGTTGCTTATTCATCATTTGCATGAGTCACATGAGTCAGTCCGACGGATGATCAATACTGGTAATGAATCTTATAAATCTCATGCAGATAACCACAAGCGAGAATAAATATTTCATAAAGGCGAGCAGGTGGTAGTGACAATCCACTCTAAGAGGCTCCCTTGGGGGTCTGCTAAAAATTTTTTGCGCTAGGAGGATGGGTCCCTACACAATCATGAGAAGGGTTTGAGCCAATGCCTACGAGCCTGATATCCCTAAGAGTATAGATAGTCATCCCACATTTAATATTGACGACCTGACGCTATACTACGAGCCTCACAAGTATGTGGACCCATATTGTGGAGACCTCCCAGAGCTTACACCACCACATCTCCAACCCCACACCCAGTCTACTCCTGAGCCCCACCCGCCTTTGGGTCAGTCATCTATGGCTTCACCGTTTGCATCAACGATCACCTTTTACTACCAACGCATCATTTGATTTTTGAGAGCATTACTTATATTGTGGCCCACGAGTGCATAGCCACGCCTGACTGAGAGACACAAGAGTCCATTGAAGAGGATTCTCTGTCATTGACGATACTTGGACGACCACCGATGGACTACATCAATTCTTACCCAGCATACACTGAGAGGATACCAATCTCTATTCATCAGGAGATGAAATCTTTCAAGCCGTGGAGAATGATGGGATCGAAGACGCGCCCGGGGTGGAGCACGAGTTTTGGGCCCGTTCGGGGCCGGTTGGTCACCTGCCATATTTGACGTCTCTGGATCGATGATCCGACTCCGCGGATGCGTCCAGATTTTCGTTTACTTGCATTTTCATATATTACATTGTATTTTTCATTTGTTATTTTATGAGATCGGTTTCGTTACACTAACGACCAATCATAGCTGTTGATGTAAGAGTTCCTTAGGGTAGTTTTTTTTAATTAATAGGGAGTAAGGGTGCAGCCATGATGATATTGCTAATTTTGGAGAAGAACTATTTCTGGAATCTGGCGATCCTCTCATGGTGACGATTCTGTGAAGTCCTAGGTGACGGCTCCTAGGTAAGCTTTGTATCCTTTGTCTCCTCTCCTCCACCACCGTCCAATCCCCTTTCCAAACCCCACTGATAACGTTCTATTTTCCACAGGAAAATCCACGCCTCACCCCATTGAATCCCTACTATTTCCCTCCAAGAGATCATGCCTCAGTTCCTATTCTCCCAGGCCCAAAACCCAGTCCCATCTCCAGCCATTCCCCCTCACCCAGATCCACATACCTACCTCTACCACATACCACTCCCCTGAGTGCTACCACCTCACCCATCTAACAAACAGATTTGGATTCTGTTCAGGAATCTGCCCAGACAGTCCTGGACGCTCATTCCAGGGGCAGGAAATCTCCTAATCTCCTTCCAAATCTTCTCCAATTCCCTCGGCTACCACTAAACACCCTTCCCCAATCCTCCAACAGCCTCCCTCACCCCCACCACCTTCATCCAGCCCACTACAGACGCAATCCAGCATTCCAACAATGCTGTCCAGCCATCAACTCCCCTCCATTTAAACTCTAATCAGCATTCCACCCTCATCGCCATCCCAGGACAACACACTAACATCTCCTACCTTCGGATCTACCACGCCTATGGTTTTCCCCTTACTCTGTGAGTGCCGTTTTGTTGTATGGATTTGTGTTTTCAATATTAAGATATGTTGTTGTGAACTTATGTTCTTTGGGATCCATAATATTGTGGAATTTTGTTCTAGATTATTTTGTTATTTGCGGGAATTATTCGCCGTGCACTCTTGCTTTGACCCTCCACGCGGAGGAAAGCCTAAACTGGCTTGCTTAAAGAATTATTTTGTCTTGCTTAAAATATTTGCGTGTAATTCAAACTATTTATTGCTTGTTTTTGGTTTCTCCGCCGGGTCTTGCATGCCTACACATAGTATTCAACGATAACAAAATTATCTTTCCCGCACTTCACTTTGGATTGCATAATAGTCGTCACCCACGTAGCCTACCCTACATCTGTTCTCCTGAACATCTTTCGTTTCATCTGTTGTTAATTGTATAAAATCATTACACTAACTAGCTCTTTCCTTTTAGGCAAAGAGAAAACCATTGTGCTTCAAGAATCCATACCTTAACTATCAATTACTTCATACATTCACTCCACTCGCAGCATTGGATGACAACAAAATGATGGCTGGATGCCTACCTGAAGAGGTAGAGGAAGAATGCTACTTATCATGCCAACCCATAAGAAATTTTCTTGAAACAGGGTCTCTGATGGTATTTGAGCAAGATTGTCACGATAAAGAGGTTAAAAGAAGTGGGGACTTCTTTGAAAAGTATGCTGTTCCCCATAGTTTGATAGAAAGGTGGGGAAGTGCCATGGGTATCCTTAAATCTGGGTTTTGATCTTTTAGTTATGTTCCAAAACATAATTCACACTCTTTTTTTTGAATTGGAGAGGAAGTTCCTCAACGTTTGCAGATGTCGTGTACCCTTACTCAAAGCGCTGTTGTTGTTTTACAAAAAGTTACTTTCGTTATGTGAAGGGCACTGGATCTCTCCTTGCTACTTATGAAGTAGGATTTCCGTTTTGTATGAAATTTGTCATTTAAATCTACAAGTATTTCATTATTTCATAAGTCAAACATACTATTTACTAAAAAAAAAATTCAATGAACTGCCTCACCCTTGCCATGGTGTATTATTCACGTTAATCATTTCTGAAAATTGTAGAATCTCAAAGATGAAGCAGGAAAGAGTAATGAAATATGCTTCATGAAAGATTTGGGTCTTCGGTATTTCACTCCGGGTGAGGTAAGTGTGTTGTTACGATCACGGCATTCTGAACTCAATGGTAGGTGCATTTCAAGTCCTGTTCTGTCCATGCAGGTGGCGAGTTTCCATTCTTTTCCATCTGATTTCAGCTTCCCTGAACACATAACGATTAGACAGAGGTAAGCTGCTCTTTAATGGAACATGAGTTTACTTAGTATTTTGTACTATTAAATGGAGATTCATATGTTGTACACTCTTTAGTTTTGTTGCTTTTTTCCAACAAGACTTTCTTGAAATGTTTGAGGCAGTGGGATTAAGTGCATTGCATATTCTGTCAGAGATTTCATTTATGTTGAAGTGTGGCAAGATCTATAGTACCATATCAATCAACTCATGGATCCTGATGGATCAGTCCCTATTGTCCACTTGTCATCTGATCCCGTGCCAGGATAAGCTGTTTATCCTAATGAGTAGGATGGAGAAAACTCAAGGATATTTACTTTGCAAGTCTCTGCCATTAGAATATGATTTGATATTGTGAATAGTTATACTTATTATTTTCCTGATTAGTCAGATTTAATCTTGGCCGAGTAGCATAGAAGATGCTGATGATATTTAGAGATGAAACTTTTATTTTGATCATTGCTGTATGAACCTGCTTGTTTGGTCTTGCTTCCGTATTATTTTGGCCCATGTGAGAGGCCCGTTTATTTTGGCCCAAGAATGTATTCCTCCTTTAGTCCTACATTGTGTATAGGTTTTTTTTTCTCTCTCTCTCTCCTATAAATATGTATTCTCTCCCTGTATTTTATACGGAAATATACACAAGCTTCGGCCTTTTCTACATGGTATCAGAGCGATCGGTCTGAAGCCTGCGGTCTCCTATCTTCTAACCGCCTGCGAGCTACAACCTGCGGTCTCCCCTCTTCCAAACCGCTGCGAGCTGCAGCTTCCCTTCGTGCAGTCTACGTTTTTCAAAACCGCGCGACTTGCCATCCCCGAGTCCGCGTTCGGCTCTGCAACCTCGTGGTTTCTATCCGCTTCCCTCTCTCTCTGTGGCCTCCGCTTCTTTCCTCTCCTCTCGGGGCATTCTTATAGCCTTCCCCGCTGCGACTGTGGGTCCGCCTCTCCTCCTATGTCGCCGCGGCCTCTGTCTCTACTCGCTGCTAACCGTTGCTTAAACCGTGTGATCTATTCCCGCTGCGGCCTCTGTCTCTACGCGCGGTCTTGCCTTTCTCGCTTACCCGCGGTCTTGCCTTTCTCGCTTACCCGCGGTCTTGCCTTTCTCGCTTAACCGCTGCGGCCTTTGTCTCTACTCGCCACTAACCGCTGCGTAACCACGTGATCTTGCCGCTAACCGCTGCGTACTCGCGGTCTTGCCTCCCCCCCTCTCTGGCTGCTGGTGTCCGTACCGTGACAAGGTGTACTGCCTTCTTCCCGCACTTGGTCGTGGCTGACCGCTGGTCTCCGCATCTTGATCGTGCAGTTTGTTTTTTTCTGACCGCCCGCCTGTGCTGCTTGATCTCATGCCTTCCTCGGTTGACTCAACTGGGCTGCCTGCCCCCTCTCCCGCAGCCCGTCCGGACTCCTCTTCTGATCTCCGAGACGAGCTGCGGATCACCACTATCTCCCTCTTCGGGAAGAAAAATTTCATTCAGTGGGTACACTCAGTCCGACTGGTTCTTCAGTCCAAGGGCCTTCTGCAACATCTCACTCAGGCACCTCCATCACCTCCTACGGCGGACTGGCTCAGGAATGACGGCCGAGTTCAGACTTGGCTTCTCAACTCTCTGGATTGCGAGCCATACCAAATTGCCATGTATCACGAAACTGCCAAAGCTATGTGGGATGAGCTCCATTCATTATACTCAGGCAAGGACAGCCTCCAACACCTCTACGACATCATTACAAATCTCCAGGCTTTAGACGCGGCCGGGGCTGCCGACATGACCTCCTTTGTTGCTCGGGCCAAGACTCTGGCTGAAGCCTGGATCCAACATCAGCTTTCTACCAATAATCACGCTGCTCAACGGGCTCAGAAGGAAGCAGTCTGCATTGTCATGATCATGGCTCGTGTTCCACCACACCTGCAAAGCATTCGGGCTCAAGTTCTCGCCTCAGCTACTACTCCTCTCTCCTATGTGTGCTCCATGCTCCTCCGCGTCTCCGCACCTCCGGATGCTCCTCCATCCCCTCCCCAGCCCTTCTCCAGCGGACACCTGCCCCTTTACTTCTCCTACCTCCTTCTTGTAGTGGACCTTCGGGCTCTCAGGGAAGGGGGTGTGGCGGTCGGTCTCGACCCAAATGTACCTTCTGTGGGCGAGACAGGACATTTTGAGGCAATATGCTACAAGAAGAATGGTCCTCCTCCTCGTCCGACTGCGGCTGTTGCAGATGACAGCTCGTCAGCCTCCCGTACTGATCTTGAGGCACTCCGCCTACAGTTCCAGCAGCTTCAAGAGAGGGTGTCCTCCTCTGCCTCCTTTGCCTCCATCTCCAATACAGGTATCGCCTGTCTCTCCACCAGTCCACGCTGGATAATGGAATCTGGTGTCACTCATCACATCACCTCACTACGGCCACCCAAGTACTCGACTACTCCTCATCTGAAGTGTATCACTGTGGCCAATGGGGCGACTGTTCCTGTTTCCGGCTCGGCTGACCTATCTCTTAACTCCTCCATCTCTCTCCGCTCGACTCTTCATGTCCCGGGCTCCTCGTTCAACTTACTTTCTGTTAGCCGTCTTACTACCGATCTCGATTGCTCCGTCATATTTACCTCATCTTCTTTTCCGATACAGGATCGGCGGATGCAGACTACCATTGGTAAAGGGCAACTGCGTAATGAGCTCTACCTTCTCGACGACTCTCCCACTGTCCTCTCATCTGTCTCCTCTACTGATTGGCATCGACGTCTTGGACATGCCCCGCTTCCAGTCCTCCAGAAGGTACTTCCCGATGTGTCTCTTCCTGCTTTCCAGCATGATTCTTGTATTTTTGGCAAACAGTCGCGCTCTTCTTTTACAGCACATTGTACTCGGAGTTTTGCTCCTTTTGAATTACTGCATTCTGATGTGTGGGGTCCATATAAAGTTACTAGTATCTCTGGTTATCGATACTATATTACGTTTATTGATGATTATTCTCGAACAACATGGTTATACTTACTCCGCGATCGCTCCGAGCCCCCTCGTGTTTTTAGGGCCTTTGTCCTTGAAACTTGCACACAATTCTCCACTATCATCAAAACGCTACGCACCGATAATGCTCGTGAATACACCAGCAATGACTTTGCAAATTTATGCTCTGAGTTCGGGATTGTTCACCAGACTTCATGTCCCTACACCCCACAGTAAAATGGTGTTGCCGAACGAAAGAACCGGCATTTGCTTGATGTTGCCCACTCTCTCATGCTTCACATGAACGTTCCCAAAGCTTACTGGAACTTTGCAGTCTCCACTGCGTGCTTTCTTATTAACCGTCTTCCCTCCTCTGTCCTCCAACATGCCACTTCGTTCAGTCTTCTCTTTCCCTCTGCTCCGACTTTCTCTCTTACACCTCGAATCTTTGGATGTACCTGCTATGTCCACATCATGGGACCACCCATGGATAAGCTGGATCCTAGGGCGGCCAAGCATATCTTTGTCGGATATTCACGTACTCAAAAAGGCTACGTCTGGTATAATCCTACCACCCGGAAAATCTCGGTTTCGGCTGATGTTACCTTCCGAGAGAATCAACCATTCTTCTCTAATCCTGTACCCAGCTCTGTACCACCACCTCTTGCACCGTCCGTCATGAGACCTGTCATACCTGCTAACATACCTCCGCCACCAGTTCTTCCAGCACCAACCCTTGCTCCTGGTCCCTCTAGGCCGCCTCTTATCCATGTCTACTCTCGTCGCGCTCCTCCGTTCGTTGCTCCTACGCAGTCGGCCTCCACCTTGGGTACTCCGCGCCCTGCTGATTCGGTAACAGATTCAACCGCTCATCCCATGGCAAACTATGTCTCCCTACATCGTCTCTCTCCTCCTCTTAAAACTCTTGCTATTTCATTATCCTCCGTTTCTATTCCTAACTCTGTGCAGGAGGCTCTTCAACATCCTGGCTGGCGTGCCGCCATGGAGGAGGAAATGGCCGATCTCTGGGCCAACCAGACATTATATCTGGTACCCCGTCCTCCGGGTCAGAAACCGGTTGGGTGTAAATGGGTCTATGTCATCAAGCATGCTCCTGATGGAACAATTGACAGGCTAAAAGCTCGATTGGTCGCTCGTGGCTACACCCAACAACAAGACATTGATTATGAAGAGACTTTTTCTCCAGTGACCAAACTCAACACAGTTCGTGTACTTATCTCTGTGGCTGTACATCGTCAACGGCCCTTACTTCAACTATTGTGAAAAACGCCTTTCTGAACAGTGATCTCAACGAAACTGTTTACATGAAGCAACCTCCTGGGTTTGAGACCACGGGGGAGTCTATGGTTTGTCATCTTTTACAATCATTGTATGGTCTCAAACAATCGCCTCAGAACTGTTTTGACAAGTTCAGCAAGGCTCTTCGAGAGATTGACTTTACTCGGAGCTCGGCAAACTTCTCGCTGTTCACTCGCCACCGGGCAACAAGAACTATTCTTCTGTTGGTCTACGTAGATGACATCATAATCACTGGAGATGACTCAAATGAATGCAGGCGGTCAAACAACATCTTAGCTCTGTATTTCAAACAAAAGATCTGGAACACCTTCACTACTTCCTGGGTTTGGAGATCGCCAGACGACCGGATGGGCTTGTCCTTTCTCAGCGCAAATATTGCCTCGATCTTCTTCAGGATGCGGGCTACTCCCGCTGCAAACCGATTAACACTCCAATGGATGTAAATCACAAGATGTGTGCTCAGTCCTCTG
Organism: Dactylorhiza incarnata; assembly: GCA_033032865.1. Lineage (NCBI taxonomy): Eukaryota > Viridiplantae > Streptophyta > Magnoliopsida > Asparagales > Orchidaceae > Dactylorhiza > Dactylorhiza incarnata. Next base: position 10,929,917 of record JAWHQI010000047.1, on the reverse strand, counting down.
ACTCCGATCTCTTGTTACAAAATCCGGAATACTATCGCCGCCTGGTTGGAAAATTGATCTACCTAACTGTAACAAGACCAGACATCTCCTTCGCTGTTGGTATTGTCAGTCGGTATATGCATGCCCCTCAGAACTCTCATCTTCAGGCTATTGAACGAATCCTCTGATACCTCAAAACAGCTCCTGGTCAAGGACTAGTTTACAAAACCTCATCATCAACTCCAACACTAGTGGCATACTCAGATGCTGATTATGCTGGGTCCATAGATGATCGTCGATCAACCAGTGATTTTTGCACATACTTCGGAGGACACTTGATCACCTGGCGAAGCAAGAAACAAGCGGTAGTTGCGCGTTCCTCGGCTGAAGCAGAATACCGGGCAATGGCACCTGTGGTTTCAGAACTCACATGGCTTGAAAGCCTCCTTACAGATCTTGGTATAAAGCTTCCCTAACCGCTCTCCTCTTCTGTGATAGTCAAGCTGCTATACATATTGCCAAAAACCCGATCTTCCACGAGAGAGCAAAGCATATTGAGGTAGACTGCCATTTCATACGAGAGAAAGTTCAAATGAAGAAGCTCGAACTAAAGCATGTTCCTGGTACTGAACAGGTTGCGGATGTCCTCACAAAGGCCCTGTCCAGTACTCTCTTCCATCAGTGCCTATCCAAGCTTGACGCTTACGATTTGTACGCTCCAGCTTGCGGGGGAGTGTTAGAAAGGCCCATGTGAGAGGCCCGTTTATTTTGGCCCAAGAATGTATTCCTCCTCCTCCTTTAGTCCCACATTGTGTATAAGTTTTTCTCTCCTATAAATATGTATTCTCTCCATGTATTTTATACAGAAATATACACAAGCTTCAGCCTTTTCTACAAGGTTTATATTCTAGTACCAACTGCAATTATGTAGATCATAATAATAGGGTTCCTCTAACAGGAATTAGGATGATCTCCAAGCTGCTTCGTCATAATGCGTTAGAGCTCCTACGGTGGAGATGTTGGTGTTAATTATATGCCCCGAATGCTAACTCAAGGGTATTTTTGGGTATTTTGTAAATATACGGAGTTTTATATAAACTCTTTGTGTTCTCGAGTTTGGATCATTTGGAAAACTGAAATCCGACCACTTTCTGTAACTGGCTCTGTTTTTGATCTAGTGAAAAAACGGACCGCTGCTGTCCGTGGACGTAGCTCATTTTGGGGTGAACCACGCAAATATGTGTCTTATGTTTGATTTTCTGTTTGTTTGATTGATCTACTCTCGTTTCCGCAACAGTTGGTGTGCAGCTTAGAAATATTAGTCATAGCACATAACCTGAATCTTGAATGTTTCACATTGATTGGAACCAAATTATGCATAGATAAGTCGCAAGCCATGTTATCATAACTTAATTATAAAGGGTTTGTAATATATAATATATCCATCTTCTTCAAAGTTTTGATGATGTCACATTTACGATACCAAAGTTGCTTTGGGATCACTATCTTATGAGTTGGATGACACTGAACTTTGATATTTGCTATTTTTTGTTAGGAGAAAAATACCATCTTAACTTTTTGGAGAGAATTTTCAAGCGCTGATTTTCCTGCGTGACAATGCTTTTCAGGTATGCTTTACTAGGTAATAGTCTCAGTATTGCAGTGGTGGCTCCCTTGCTGGAGTATCTGTTCATGGAACCTACTTGATGTTATTGAAACGCAAAATTCCGCAGGTGGATGCCATGCTACTTGATTTTTTTTTGGCATAGCACCTCCAGCTCAAATCCCCATTGAATTTGTATGATATATTAACTTATAGTGAAATTGAAATTCAAGCCATGATTGATTTACTTTTTTTCTGTGTTCAGAGTTTACCCAAGACAAAGCTTTATCATCTTTATATCTATTTGATGTAGTGTGCTGCAGCCATAGCAAAGCATTGCTGTAGACGCATGAGTGCTTGCATTTCAAAAAGAAGATAGTGTTAAGACACACACCAGCTCAAATTGTGCAATGCAGGTAGCTGAAATAATTTGTTCTGGATGTTCTAATTTGGATGGTTCATGTGTTTGAAGTAGGTATCAAATTTATATACTAAGGTATGTGCAATAATACTTGTTTGAGTATTCAGGTGTTCTCTAATTTAGATTCCACTAGCTAACATACTGTTGTTTATCTCGGGTCTAGGCACGAATGCATTGGCGCTGAAGAACTGGATAAAAGGATTCAGGATGAACTATTTTTCCCTTTGCCTCGCTGGGGTTCTCAATCTTAAGACGACATTGGAAGGTGATTACTGCAAACTAGGAAGGAATACTGAGCTCCCACCTTACCAGAACAATGCGAAAGAGGTCTACGGTTAGGAGCAACGGCCAAGTGAGCGGGGGATTGATCTTTTGTATGGGAGCAGTGGTCCAACACAGGAAACCTAGTCTAAAAAGGTGAAATTCTCGATGCCCTAACTTCATTCATCAGACAATAGAAATGCACCCAAATAAAAGTGCAAAAAGAGACCCCCCCCCCCCCCCCCCCCCAAAAAAAAAAACAAAATGCTACCAATCGAAGAAAAGCAGGATGACTTCTACCAGGGGCCTGATAGAGATATCTAACTCTCCATAGCAAAAGAGTGCCCACAAAAGTTCAAAAATAGTCTCACGGCCTTCCAGTTGGATGCTATACTATTGCCCCATAAAGCAACTGGGCTCCAAGCCAAAGATAGATCTCCAATAGAGGACCTGATAGATTCATTTGTTTCCCGATAGGAGCCAAACTAATATCCTCCCATATCAAATTGTCTCATTTTCCACTTGCGCGTGCTCCCATAACATCCTTCCCATTCGTCGTACTTAGCTTGTCAAGCACGAAGGGGTACTTTGCTTTGAAACTCCTACTGGGGATCTCACGTGGCTTCGTCTTCAGTTTGGTCGAACCAGTGGATCAACATTTATAGAGTACCCTGATTCCGACGTGAATGGGAGCCTTGAAGGGTTGGGGATGAGAGGTCAAGCTTGGAGAGAACTCGTGCTCCATTAAGTTTGTTTAGGAGTTCTTCCACTGCTATAATGGGAAATTTATCTTGTTAGTTTTTGAGTTGAGCTCCTTATAGTCCACTCAAAATCTTAAGGAGTCCTTTTTAACTAACACCTGAGAAGAGGAAGGAGATTGATATTGGTCAAATAATTTCCTACTAGTGCATTGTCGTTCGATCTCATCTTTTCAGAGAAAAGTATAGCATACCACAAACTCCATCCTTGGAAGGAGACAAATGCTTTGATCATGTATACAAGGTGGTGGGAGGCCCACATGTGCCTCCACGATGTCTGTACACTCAAGTAATGTGAGTTGTAACAAAGGTAGGAGGCACAATAACGTCATGCAAGGAACAGTGTAGTAGCGTAGAACTCTTCTAGCTTTGCCATGTAAACTTATTGTCGTTTCTTTGAACGATCATCGTGAGTGTAGTGAAGTTGGACACAATGGCCCCAATGTTTGTACCCATTTCACTTTGGCCACAATGTCGGGTTCTCCTAGCGCAATGATGCATATATCAAGTCGTGTTTTCACTGATGAACTGATGAAGTTATAGGTGATGCTTGAATCTTCCGGTGCTGAGGTAGGTTGGCTAACCACACATAATGTTATGTGTGGTGTGGGAATGGAGAGTTTCAGTAATGACATGTAATGAGGTCTAAGGGTCTCCTGGCTCTACGTCCTCTTTGTTTTTCTCATAATCTTAAATTTCCAGCCATAAAGGTTTTTTACACCGATGGCTCGAGGTGTAGGGCTCATCACACTTAAAACAAAGGCCACATGCTCGTTAATCGGTCATTTCCACTTTGAAGGGCCATTTGGAAGGAGTTATCAGATCCATTTGGGCTAATCCGTCTTTTATGATGCAATGATTGTGTTGTAGTTGTGGCCCTGTCTTTGAACTTGATCATAAGTTTTTTTTTCCTTTAGTGTACTATCCATTAACATGTGCTCGCAAATTCGGGCTAGACTCATAGTCTTTTTGAGATTAGAAGGGATCTCAAACTCAACGTCTATCCGTGACACATGAAGGCCGATAGTATAGAACATCACTTGGTGTTCTTGGGAACTCGAGGAAGCACGAGTAGGATGGTTCTGCAATTGTTCCAAGTAATTGTCAATCCAGTCCATTTGTTTGAATTAGATGAATTTCCTCAGGATTATTTCTTAAGGGCGTGCTAAGTTGTATGTTGCAAAAGTGTTTGAACTCATCCTTAGTCAACCATGACTTCTTTTCAAGGCGTATGTACCATGGATGTAATATCCTAAATTCCCTTGTGGGTCCCAAAACCTCATTAAACTCGATTTATGAATTTTTCGGCATGTTCTTAGCCGATTAAATGGATGCTAACGTGTTATTAATTAAATTAAATTGAGTTAATGAGCATGGCTATCTGGAGGGTGAAATCAATTCTTACTCTCAATTATTAGAGGGGCTTTTTCAGAGCAAACGATGAAGTGTTGGAAACTTTGTAGTTAAGTGTGGAGAGTAGTTCGAGGATGGGTGACCTCCTGGGAAATGCTCGTAATCGCGCAATTCAGTTCAATATGGGTTATGATGAACCAAAGCGGACAATATTTCTGACATTGTGTGGGTCAGTTTGTTATAAATGGTATTTAGACATACCTCATGCAGTACGATGTGTGGTTCGGGAATGAACCATGCAGAAGCTGGTGGACACATCCTGAATCTGATGAGGGCATGAAGTGTCTTTGGGGGCGGTGTATCCCAGACAAAGCAGCAATTTGCAGGCTTCTATGATATCAGACTTATAGGTGAAAGGAGGTGCAAGAATGAACTGAATCTCACATCGAAATAAGAGGAAACGATATTTGGCTTAAGTAATAATTCGTATTCTCAAATATCAAAGGCTTCTTTTTGGAGCAAGTGGTGGAGTTGTATTGAAAATTTCATAGTTAAGAGTGTTTCAATGAGAGTGGTCCTGAGATGGATGAATTCCTGGGAAGTTGTTTGTGAGCAACTTTTGGAAAAAGGGATAAAATCGTGCGGTTCATCTTAGCATGGGCTTATATGAACCAAAATGAACAATACTTCTAATATTGGGAAACCTTGCAAGGTTCAGCCATTCAACCCATTATTTGTGTTGGTGGAGAAAGAATTACTCGCACAAGGAGAGCATCCACAAGAGATCTGTCCCGTCAAAGTGAGAACATTCTAACTTGACATAGTGCGACATGCTTACCCCATTGGGTCTTCTGCTTCATTTATCTCGACGATGTCTAGTGTGTTGGTATCCTTGAGTGGAACTATTTGTCGAGCGCTCATAGCCCGTTGTTCTGTTGTTGTGGATATAGAAGCCATATGTGTATGTGTGTGTTGTTAAAGCTTCAAATGTTATGACATTGACAAAAAATGTGGTATGTTGCACCAAAAGAGTCACTTGTTAATAGGCAGTATTCTTCGCTTGGTCTGCCTTAATTTTGTGTAAAAGTTCTATGAGTTGCTCCAATATGATGCCAGCTCTGGCCATTAGAGACAGTGTTGAAGAAGGTGGAGCCAGTCAGAGGTTCGGAGAAAACTTAGCTGCCAATTGGTGATTTGTTGGAGTGAAGAGTCAGTGCGGAATCATGGCTTTGATATAAACTTCTGGCAGAAGAAATCAAATTAAAGTCAGCATAGAAAACACACGACTATAAGCGCACAAAAGATCATGAGCCTCAGACTCATTCAAAACAACCATCAACGTCCCCTTCGCCAACACATCGTGCTCCTCCATTCACGATAATTCGTCGTTGAGGCTACAGAGAATGAAAGCGGCAACATGAGAGGTCACAAAGGGGGAAATGATTGGCTGACACACCAATAGAGAGACTTGATCAATAAAGAAGCGGTTGAGGATATTAATGTCGTGGGGAACAAAAATATCATGACCCAGGTCATAAGAAACACTCATGGCTGGCTCACATATTTGTGACATTTTGAAGGTACTGACATGAAAACAACCACTATCATCGCTCCACGATGTTTGGCATGATGTGCATATTGCGCAACACCTAATACTAACACACTTTTCGTAACACATTGGGTCCTCTAAGAGTAGCAGGAGATTGCGACACATGTCTGGGATAGTGCTCGCATGACATATAGTCTCCACAGTAATGATCCCCTACAAAGTCCCACTCAACAGAAAGTTCTTGTTGTGTGCGCTTTTCATCACGGCCTCTGCTCGTGGCAGTTGGTCCTCACACGACTTAATCTTCTCTGGGCTCGCTTATGTGAGAGTAGTTCTCGTTCACGCGAGATAGTCCTTGTAGAACTATGATTTTCATCGCCGCTCGGGGTCTGCCAGGTCATCGCTTAGTGTCCTCACCCATTCTTTGCTCACGTGGAGTCGTCTTCCGATAAAAGCTACACCGCTTTTCGTAGCTACACATATATCGTGCATGGTAGGTATAACTGCAACAACAACACTCGAGCTTTTATCCCACAATAGTGGGTTCGGTTATGGTAGGTATAACTGCATGCCAACAAAATTGTCAGCCCTAGGGAATACATTCTTACAACTATTCCCTTTTGAGGACAAATTGTTATCATCGCCTTAGTGAATCTTATCTACGTGCCGACGACATCTTCAACTTACTTTACACATGACAACCATCTTCTTTAGGTAGTACATTCCATTTATTCCACTTGGTGCGAAGGAGAAAGGATTCATGAATTTGTACCAGAGGAGTCCACAGAGAGGAGGTTGGGAGATTGAGCTTCAAGGCATATATAAAATTCATGAATTTGTACCGCCTCTCTTTTTCTCTTTTATTGATATTTCATAATTTATAAGTGCATACTGCCACATATTTATACAGTGTTGCCTTTATATTTTTACATACTATATAGTTCGTAGTAATCTTTCTCACTATGCTCTGTCGCCTGCATCCTCACGGGTGTCTAAAAATATCTAGTAAGTTGGTGAAAGTTTTTTATTTGCTCACCTCTGAAAGAATAACTATATATGTATGTATGCAATGAATAGTATGTAGATAAAGTTATGCAACAGGATCTGTAAACAAGATAATCACATCTACATAAGTGTCATTTTTCAAATATATATTTCTTATAGACAATATCTCATTTGTTATAGTCCAATTTGACCAAAACATCTTGCGGAGAGCGAGTCCGCCAAATACGAGTGACACTCCCATGATATAAGTCTAAAGACATGCCAAAATTCCTAAAAAGATGAAAATAGTCTTCAAAATGCAGGTGGCTAAACCCGTCAGAAAGAAGTGCTACTCTCGAGATGTTTCCCCTCAAATAACATGAGACCTAGATAAAATAAGCCAAATATTGGGCTAGCTTAATAAAAAAGTTGGTTATTACTTTACCTGTGGCATGTTCCTGAACACGCCTTACTTGGTTTAACAAAAAGTTGTACAGAAAAATAATTAAATGTCACACACTCATTGTGTTAGAGTTTCGTGTGCATGACACCACTGCCTGTTACAATAATTACCTGTGACTTGAGTTAACGAGACGTGAACAGTAATGTGATTATGGATCTTTCTCATTACACATATTAAAAGCAAGAAATAAATATATTTTATTGATATTTTATAATTTATAAGTGCATAGTGTTACATATTTATACAGTATTACCTTTATATTTTTACATACTATAGAATACATAAATAATCTTTCTCACTATGCTCTGCCGCCTGCATCCTCGTGGGTGCCTAAAAATATCTAGCAGGTTGGTGAGCATTTTTTGTTTGCTCACATCTGTAAGAATAACAATATATATGTAAGCAATGAATAGTATGTAGATAAAGTTATACAACATAAACAGTACATTTGCATATATTTGTCTTTTTTTTCAAATATATATTTCTTAAAAAGAATATCTCATTTATTACGGGCCAGATTTGACCAAAACATCTTGGGGAGAGCGAGTCCGCTAAATATGAGGGACACTCCCATGATATAAGTTCAAAGACATGCCAAAACGCCTAAATAAGATCAAAATATAGTCTTTAAATTGCTTGTGGCTAAGCCCGCCAGAAATGAGCGCTACTCTCGAGATGTTTTCCCTCAAATAATATGAGACTCGGATAAAATAAGTCAAATATTGGGCTAACTTAATAGTGCACATCAATCATCATCACACATCATTAATCATAATATTTTTATTAGCATCATGCATCTCTCATCTATGCTTCTTGAAATATCGACATGGGTCTTAAACGATAAATTCACATGCGTATTTATTACTATTTTGCGCAAGAAATATCACATGTAGTCTAAAACTTGGGGCCTCATTATCAATTGAATACAAGTTGTTGGATCTTGTGGCGCCCTTAGAGGGGGGGGGGGGGGGGGGAATAAGAGTTTTTTTAAATTAAGATTTTTTACTTAAGAATTTTTAAAACAAACTTTGCTTTTCTAAAAATCACTTATAAAATTTTCAAACTATGAAAATTTTAAATTAATTCAAACACAAATTTCTAAGTTAAAGATTAAGCAACCAAATTTGCAATTAAAGAAAAAGTTATAATAATTTTTTTAATCATGAAATTCACATACAATAAAAATGATCTTAACAATGCTTAAGATCAAGACACAAATACGATAATAAACTTTTAACAATTTGTGTTTACCAATCCTTCTCCCAAGGATCGGAAGGCTATCACTTGTCTCTCCCTAGACCAAGCCCAAGCCTATCCTCTAGATCTTCCCAAGATCTAGACGTAGCACACAAGGCCACGATTTTTTACCAAGCCACGCAAGGACTTGGACGCTCCACACAAGGAAACGATTTTCCCCTAAGCCACGCAAGGACTTAGACGTCACGCACAAAGAGATGATTTCCCTACCAATACAAAGTGAAATGTATATAAATGAAAATACAAAATCAAAAGAAGAACTCCCTAGAAATTCAGATATCTGAAAGGAAGGTTGAAGCCTCGAGATGATCGTTGATGTAGAAGCGCGTCCGATCCCGTCTTCAATCTCAAACCTTCTAAGCACAAATGAGAGTTGATGAGGTTCTGGAGCTCTCTGGTTCGTATGCACTCAGGAAAGGACTTAGAATCTTCAAAGCTTGGAATGCACGAACAAAACGAACCAGTGTATAGTTTTTCACTGTCGCCTGGGCGACATCGTTGTCGAAATTATGACAGCGCCAAACTACCGCTCGTCGTGCTGTCGTGCGGGCAGTTGCGGTAACTTCTGTCCTGTCGCCTGGCGACATCGCTGTCGGAATTCTGACAGCGCCAAACTGCTGCTCGACGTGCTGTCGTGCGGGCTACTGATGTAACTTCTGTCCTGTCGCCCGGGCGACAGTAGATGTCGGAAATTCCGACATCGAAATTCTCCATACAGTTAAATTGAGCTCCAATCAGAATTGTGAACATCTCATACCTGTTACCTGCACACCATCAATAAAAATAGAATCAAATACAAATGAGATTTTGTTATTATCAAACCGGAAGAGTGCGAAACGCTTGCTCCAACAATCTCCCCCTTTTGATAATAACAAATCCGTAAGGTTGTTGTTTTTAACATATGGTGTGTGCACAAAAATAACATGATATATTCCTCTTAAATGTAAGCTCCCCCTAGATGAATGCTCCCCCTAAATGAATGCTCCCCCTAAATGTTATAATAAATTGAAATGATGTATTGTTTAGGTGGAAGATTTAGGTGGAATTGTTCTTATTGTTCTTTGATTTCTTGAATATACTTATAATTCTCCCCTTTTTGGTATTAGCAAAAGTTAATTTGAAATGAATGAGTAGTTCTTAAGGGAAGAGATAGGATGGAGAAAATAAGAGTAAGCGGAAGCACTTGTGTTGAAAATGATTGAAAGTCTTGAAATAATAGTAATGTGCCATAATATTGAATAAACTCATGAAGAGATGGTATAGCCATATGAAGTAGTAGAATAAAAAAATAACTTAAACATGATTAATGTCATTTTAAAGTATCATAGAAAGACACAATTGTGTATAGAAATTTGGAATCTTTTTGGTCCAATTCTCATGAGATGAAGGTTTATATAACATAATGATGTGTACAAGTGTTGCTTTGATCAAGCATATGAAATTATTTAATTTACATGATCATTGAAATAGAAAACATAATATAAGCATATAAAAACAACTTTGACCTTGAAGATATAGCACAATAAGAATAGAATACCATTTTTTTCTTTTGCACAAGACACTTTACAATTCTTTCCAAGGTGCTCAACCTCACAATGCTTATTAAGACTTATCAGGAGGGTAAGTAGTGCTTGGTGGAGTATCATTGTCCTCAATTTAAACTTTTTGTTGATCACATAGTTTGTGATATCTTAACTTTGTAGTTTGTATAGATATTTATTTTTAATTGACCAAGGATCTCCGAATTCACTTGAATCGCAAAAGATGGTGTATATTTGGTTGTGCTAACAAATCAAGGTTGAAAGTAGTATTTATGAAATGCTATTGTATTATGTTAAAGTAAACATGATTCATGTATATATTAAATAGAAAGACATATGTATGGATCAAAAGAAGTGAACGTGATAGCTCATTATTATATAAAAACAATTTCTCATACTTAGAGGCATGCGAAAACAATTTCCAATAGTCTAAACCACTTAGCAGGAGTGTCAATACTATGATAGAGCGGAAATGAAACCATATAATCATGTAAATAGCCATTTTTAAAAAATAGAAAGCACATGGTTTGGCATCAATTCATGAGTTGTGGCATTAATAATGACATATAACTAGTGTAGAGTATCATAGAGACCAAAATTGAAGATTAATTAAATTTGGGAGCTGTCGGAATTTTCCGACACTCACTGTCGCTGGGCGACAGCCAAAAGTATAAAAACGGCTAAAAACCGAGTCAAACCCGATTGTACCTCATTTTCTGGACTGGAAGGCGAGAGAAGGTGTCGGAGTGCTGCGACAACCCTAGATCTAAGGTAAGGAACTTGGATTTTCCAAGTTTTGTTTAAAATTTTTCAAATTTTTTGTGATTGTGATATTTCTCTTGGTTTTCATTGAGTTTTTGTGAAGAAAGAAGAAAAAAATGTAGAAGTTTTAGGAAATCTAGACATTTTAGATTTTGGTGTTCAAAAGAGGGTTTAGATCTTGTGATGTTGATATAGAGAAATAAAAATTAGAACCTTGAAATTTTTTTTTATAGGAAGAAGATGATGAATAGTGTTTTTTTTGTTTAACTTTGAACTTTGAATCTTGTGGTGTTTTTTTTATTTATAGGAAGAAGATGATGATAGTGTTTTTGAATAAAATTTTTAACAGAAATATAGCTTGATTTTGAGTAGATCTGGAAGTCTAGTTAAGAAATGATATAAAAAGCTCACTGGATTACTGTCGGAATTTTCTGGCAGTCAATGTCGCCTGGGCGACATTGTCCCAGTGCACAGAACAATGTTTAACTGTAATTTGGTTTTATTATGTTTGCAGAATGGCTTACAGTTCTAAGGCTCATAAAAGTATATCTGAAGATGCCCATAGTTCATATCAAGTATATCCGGGCATTGAGAAGGCATTAATTGGGGGTTTCAAAATATGTTGAATTTGACTCTCCCAAGCACGACCATATCTACACTCTTCTTGCTAATGCAGGTATATTATCAGTAATTTCAGTAGATATGTTCTCATCTGTCTTGATCCGAGAGTTTTACAATCATTTGGAAGACCCTAAATACACTGAATTGGATGGGGGAGTGCGATCGAGAATCCAAGGTCAACAAGTGGAAATAACACATGTTGACCTTAGAGATGAATTTGGTCTTCTTATGAGTGATCATATGCCAGACATAGTAGAAAGCTATAGAAAGGACAGAGATTGGACTCTTGTAAACATGAGTTTACATGGAAGTCAAAAGAGGACGCTAATCACGGAAGTCTCTTCACTCACTCCTGATGCCTATTTAGTCCAAGACATATTAAGAAACACGGTCATGCTAAAAAGTGGTGATACAAGGAGCATCACAGCACAGTTGACGCTGTTTACATATTTTATTATAGAGGAGGAACCCTTTGATGCAGCGGACCTCATCCTTGCCCAGATTCGTTATGCTTTTAGATTAAAAAAACCAAAATGGGTGAAGATTCATACTTTGCCAATGGGGGCTATAATTCAACGTATTCTATATAAGAAGTATGAATGGATAAGTCAAGATTCGTACTTAGATGATTGTGTTCCTGAAATATACTATACGGGTACCATGAAAGTTAAGAAGTCTCATAAAAAGCCTCATCCTGGAATAGAGATTAGAGAGCCTACAAATCCCAGAGGAGGATCACTACGAGAGTCTATAGATGATCTTCGTGATTCATTTGAAGAACACAAGAAAGAAGTGAAGAAAGATCGCAGTAGATTGCAGAAATTTATGAAATTTCTGGTGAAGGGACTGAAGTTAAAGCCTACTCCTGAAGAAGCGGCCGAATGGGAAGTCCCAGATGAAGAACCGCCACGCCAATCGGTTAGGCGGACTCGACGTGGAAAGGCTGTAAGACGTAGATCTTCAGAAGACTGTCCAGAAAGTAGCGGGGCTGGATATGATGATTCTGAGTAGTTTCCAGCAGGTTGCTGCTTCTGACTGATGTCGGAATTTTCCGACACTCACTGTCGCCTGGGCGACAGTAAACTTACCCAGATTTCATTTTATGTTACTGAACTTAATCTTATGTTTCTTTCTACTGTTTTTCTGGAACAATTTGTATGAATTATTAATGATGTGAGAATTTTTGTTAAGTCATTCATATTTTATGTTTTGATTTAAAATGATGTTTTTCCATTGTTCTTTATCTTATTAAACTTGATTTGTCATATTAGATATGCTTAGTTTGAAATATCTAGGATTCCTAATTTAAGCCTTAGCATTGAAAACCGGGAATCCGCCAATGGTTTTGTGAATATATCGGCTAGTTGATTATCCGTTCCTATGAAGGAAATTTTAATCTGATTATTTTTAATGTGGTCTCTTATAAAATGATGCCTAACGTCAATATGTTTAGACCTAGAGTGATGAACCGGGTTGTAAGTTAAATCAATTGCACTTTTGTTATCGCACCATAGCTCTATAGTTTGTTGTTTAATGTTAAAGTCTTCTAAAGTTTGTTTCATCCAAAGAGCTTGTGCACAACAACTACCAAGTGCGATGTATTCGGCCTCGGTGGTTGAGAGGGCAACAAAATTCTGTTTCCTACTCGACCATGAAATGAGTGAAGGGCCTAAAAAGTGACAAGTGTCACTAGTGCTTTTCCTATCTAGTGAACAACCGGCATAATCAGAATCAGAATAGCCAAAAAGAGTAAAATCATTGCTATGAGGATACCACAAACCAAGTTTAGATGTGCCAATTAAATATCTAAAAATTCTTTTTACCGCTATTAAATGTGATTCTTTGGGATCGGCTTGAAATCTAGCATATAAACAAACTGAAAACATAATATCTGGTCTAGAAGCGGTTAAGTATAAAAGTGAACCTATCATGCCTCTATATAAAGTTTGATCTATGGATATTCCACTTTCATATTTTCCTAATTTTAAAGAGACACTCATATGAGTACTAGCTTGTTTAAGATTTTCAAATCCAAATCTTTTCAAAACATCATGTATATATTTTGATTGGTTTATAAAAATTTCATCATGTTTTTGAATAATTTGAAATCCTAAGAAATATTTTAGTTCTCCTACCATGCTCATCTCAAATTCACTTTCCATCATTTTAACAAAATAATTACATAACTCTTCATTAGTATCTCCAAAAATAATATCATCAACATAAATTTGTAAAATAATTAAATCATCATCAACTTGCTTAATGAAGAGTGTACAATCAACACCACCCATTTTAAAACTATTTTGTAATAAATATAAGGTCAATCTATCATACCATGCTCGTGGTGCTTGTTTTAAACCATACAAAGCTTTTAGTAATCTATACACGCGATTAGGAAATTTTTCATTTATAAAGCCTGGGGGTTGTTCAACATAAACTTCTTCTTTAATCAACCCGTTTAAAAATGCAATTTTAATATCCATTTGCAATAATTTAAATCTTTTATGACTATCAAATGCAACAAAAATTCTAACTGCTTCCAATCGTGCAACCGGTGCAAAAGTTTCATCAAAATCTACCCCTTCAATTTGATTGTATCCTTTCGCTACAAGCCTAGCTTTGTTTCTAGTGATCCTAGAGTTAGTATCTAATTTATTTTTAAAAACCCATTTGACTCCTACCACAGGATGATCACTAGGTCTATCTACAAGAATCCAAACTTTATTTCTTTCAAATTGATTAAGTTTTTCATTCATAGCTAGAAACCAAGATTCATCATTTAAAGCGGTGGCAACATCTTTTGGTTCTATATTTAAGACAAAACATAAATTTGAAAAACTTTCATGTAAACTAGAACGTGTACGTACCCCACTTAATGGTTCTCCAATAACAAATTCTTGCGGATGATCTTTTGAGAACCTTAGCTCGGTTGGAGGTACATATCCTTGTTCTTCTTCTTCTTCACCATCTTTTTCGTCTTATTTCTCTACTTTTTCTTCATCATCATCATCTTTTTTTCTCAGATTTTGTTCCACATCTTCTTCATTTTTCTCATTAACTGCAACTTTTAGTATTTTCTACACAAGAAATGTTTTCATCAAAATTTACATAAATATATAGTTTCTTCAACCACTTTAATACGTTTATTATAAACTCTATAGGCCTTGCTAGTTGAAGAATAACCAATGAAAATTTCTTCATCACATTTTCATCAAATTTACCTAAGTTATCTTTTGTATTCAAAATAAAACATTTACAACAAAAAACTTTAAAGTAAGATACATTTGGTTTTCTTTGAAAATAAATTTCATAAGGAGTTAATTGTAATGTAGGACGAATCATGACACGATTAATAATATAACATGCAGTACTAACCGCTTCGGCCCAAAAATATTTTGGCAATTTAAATTCACAAAGCATAGTACGTCCTAATTCTTGAAGTGTTCTATTTTTCCTCTCCACTACACCATTTTGCTGTGGTGTGCGAGGAGCGGAAAATTCGTGTTTTATCCCAAATTCATTACAATATGAAATAAATTTTTCATTATCAAACTCTCCTCCATGATCTGATCTAATGCATTTTACTTTTAAATCAAGTTCATTTTGAATACGTGAAATTAGTTTTACTAATTCATCAAAAGCATCAAATTTTGAATTTAAAAACAATGTCCAACAAAATCTAGAATAATCATCAATAATAACAAACGTATATTTTCTACCTCCTAGACTTTGTGTAGTAATTGGACCAAACAAGTCCATATGTAATAATTGTAGAGGTCTAGTAGTAGAAATAACATTTTTGCTTTTAAAAGATGATTTTGTAAACTTTCCTTTTTGGCATGGTGAACATAATGAAGAAAGCTTTCCATTCAAATTTGGTAAACCTTTTATTATTTTATTTTTAGAAAGCTTTACTATGCGTTTAGTGTTGGGTTTTTCTAGAACCATACATCAAATGTAGGCGCAGCGGAAATAAACAGAAACAACCCAAAAGAGTTTGGATCGGCCATGAATGTTGAATCAAGAAGTTAACAAAATGCTAGGTATGAAATTACCTTGACGGGATTGGATCAAATCCAACCTAGATGCTCCACGAAGAAGATTGTCTTCGTCGGCTTTGCAAGAGTCCTCATGTAGAATGATGTCTACGTCTCTACAGTGATCCACACGAGCAAAGAGAAGGACGACTGCACCTTGTACTTCCACGAACTGCTAGGTTCGCTCCAGGAAGAACACACACGGCGACGATCGCCGGAGAGGAGGTCGGCGGAGGCGAACGAGCGACGGAACTCCTTCCGTCTAGGGTTCGGGCGAGAGCGGAACACTTCCGTCGGCCTTTTCTTTTCGTAAGTCATGAGAACCCTAAAAGAAGTTCTATTTATACCCAAAGGATAAACAACTTCTAGAGGAATCGCTATCCGCAGACCACACAGCATAATAGGGACTTCTGTTACAATTCGTCGGGATTCCACGGAACATCATTCGTCGAGATTTCATGGGACAATCCGACGAATCCGACGAATCAGATCAGACGGCAACATTTGCCGAGAAAATGATCTCTGTAACAATTCGTCGAGTGTTCACGGGACAATCCGACGAATCCAGACAGACGACAACATTTTGCCGACTGAAGGGTCTCTGTAATAATTCGTCGAGTGTTTACGGGATAATCCGACGAATCCCGACGAATCTAACGAATTCTATCTGTGTAAACCCGACGAATTCAGACAGTAACATTTGCTGGACTTCCCCATTCTATATGGTGATTGGTAACCTTTACCAACACAGTCAATCTACCAACTTCTCCACATGCTCTTATGTGCGACCCTGCAGGCTCATATCGCGTTGGCAGTGACATTACATGTTTGACCACTTCTAGATCACAATGGTAACTCCAACATTTAGCACTAGAATGTCCTAGTCTCCTATGCCATAATTCAAGTTCATCATTTTTTGAAATAAAACATTTAAGTTTAGAATAAGATAAATCATGAAAAGTGATTGTATAGACATTGTTTATTCTTGGTGCAGTAAGTACGATTTCGTTTGTTTTAGAATCAATAATTTTGCAAAGGTTTGAGCTAGAGTCAAATAAAACATTTAGATTTTTATCACATAGCTGACTAATAGAAATTAAATTATGTTTCAAACCTTTAACATATAAAACATTTGAAATTTTAAATTCTTCGTTACCTACTACTACAATTCCTTTAACTTTACCCTTGCCATTATCTCCAAATGTCACTGTTCCACCTTTCTTCATCTCCAGGCTAAGGAACTTTGATTTATCGCCCGTCATGTGTTTTGAACATCCAGAGTCCAAATACCACACGTCTTCCTTGTTCCTAGCCTGCACGCACACCTAAAAAGATGATGAGAGTAAAGATATGGTTACCCAAGTGGTCCCTCCCATGGTATAGGTGGAAGCCTTAGGTACCAGATTTGTTTAACATTAACTTTTCCTTTCTTCCAGCATGAATCCGAGATGTGACCAAATCGATGACATTTGGCACATGCAATGAATAGTGAGGAACCATTCTTTAATGGTTTCTTTGGACTCTTGCTGGAGGAAACATCTTTATGTGTGGACTTAGAAAAATTTTTATTTTGAAAAAGAGGTTTTCTGAAACTGGAGCTGTCGCTGGTTCCGACATCAGCTGTCGGAAATTTCCGACAGCTTCCAGAAACGTATCCTAGTCCAAATTTTGCTGACCCATGGCATTGGTTGCCTAAAATCATATCCAGATATTTCTTTCCAACACCAAATTTTCCAATTGTCATGTTCAATTCATTTACTTTGGACTTTAAAATTGAATTTTCTTTTACTATCATGCCACATCGATTTGCAATATTTTTCTTGTAATTCTCTAATTGAGAATGAGAAGTTTTGACAACCTTTTCTAAGTCCTTTTTCTCTTTTAGAAGTTGATCAATTTTTTGATCGGACTTAGAAATAGTGTTTTCAAGTTCTTTTATCCTTGTCGAAGAGTGATCAAACTCTTGACAAATTACCTTCTCTTTCCCAATAGTTTTCAACTCATTTGATAATTTTTATTCACTTTTAAAAGACCTTTATTTTCAGACTTTAAAACATCAATTTCCTTTAGGCTTTTATCCAAAAATTTGCATGTTTTCATAAATTCAGAATATAAATCATCATAAGATGGAGGCGTTACCTCAGTGTCGCTTTGGACACTGCTGTCGTCATCAGATGTAATGTTGCCTTTTGCCATCTAGCATACATTAGCCTCCTCTTCCTCCTGTGTTGAGGAATCACTTTCTTCACCAGACGAAGAATCATCCCAAGTCTCTGCCTTTAATACTTTCTTCTTGTAACTTTTATCGTGCCTCTTTGCTTTTTGTTCTTTCAGATACTTTGGGCACTTGCTTCTGATATGACCAATCTTCTTGCAATGGTAGCACTCCGGTAGCGGACGCTCCTCTTCATTCTCCATTTTTTCTTTGCCTTTTTGGTAGACAAAATCATTTTTTTTGAAAAATCTTTTAAATGAATTTCTCCTCTCCAGATTTTTCATAAACTTCTTAAAGTTCCTCACAAACAGTCCTTCTTCATCTTCCTCACTTTCTTCAGTCTCACTTTCAATTTCCTTTTTAGATTTCAACGCCAAGCTCTTCTTTTTGGACTCTAAATTGTACTCTTGGCTTTGAATCTTCAACTCCACTTCATGGGTTTTTAGATTCCCAATGACGCTCTCCAATTGTAGGGTCTTAAGATCATGTGACTCAGAAATTGCAGTCACTTTAGGATTGAACTTCGGGGGAAGTGATCTTAAGATTTTCCTTACTAAATCTCCATTTGAGAAAACCTTACCCAGCACCTTTGAATCGTTCACGATTTTAGTGAATCGTGTGTACATTGTATCAATTTCTTCATTCACCTCCATTTTAAATCTTTCGAACTCTGACTCCAGTTGAAATAGCTTTGAATCATTTACCTGCGAAGTACCTTCATGAGTAATTTCTAAAAGATTCCAAATTTTGAATGCAGTATTACAAGCACAAACTCTATTAAATTCAGTGCGATCTAGTGCGCAAAATAAAGCATTCATGGCTTTTGCATTGTTCTTACATTTTAATTTATCATTGTCATCCCACTTGTCTTTGAGTTTGTCCATAGTTACATCTCCTACAACAAATGTTGGGGAAGTATAACTCGTCTCGACCATATTCCAAACTTCCATGTCGAGAGCTATTAGAAAACACCGCATTCGGGTTTTCCAATAGTTATAGTCTGTGCCCGTAAAAACTGGTGGCCTACTAATTCCTTGCCCCTCAACGAATGCGTGATCGTTGTGCGTCATTACTCCCGGTGGTAAAACCGTTTTGGAGTAACCTGGCTCTGATACCACGTGTTGGATCTTGTGGCGCCCTTAGAGGGGGGGGGGGTGAATAAGGGCCTTTTTAAATTAAGATTTTTTACTTAAGAATTTTTAAAATAAACTTTGCTTTTCTAAAAATCACTTATAAAATTTTCAAACTATGAAAATTTTAAATTAATTCAAACACAAATTTCTAAGTTAAAGATTAAACAACCAAATTTGCAATTAAAGAAAAAGTCATAATAATTTTTTTAATCATGAAATTCACACACAATAAAAATGATCTTAACAATGCTTAAGATCAAGGCACAAATATGATAATAAACTTTTAACAACTTGTGTTTACCAATCCTTCTCCCAAGGATCGGAAGGCTATCACTTGTCTCTCCCTAGACCAAGCCCAAGCCTATCCTCTAGATCTTCCCAAGATCTAGACGTAGCACACAAGGCCACGATTTCCTACCAAGCCACGCAAGGACTTGGACGCTCCACACATGGAAGCAATTTTCCCCTAAGCCACGCAAGGAATTAGACGTCACGCACAAGGAGACGATTTCCCTACCAATACAAAGTGAAATGTATATAAATGAAAATACAAAATCAAAAGAAGAACTCCCTAGAAATTCAGATCTCTGAAAGGAAGGTTGAAGCCTCGAGATGATCGTTGATGTAGAAGCGCGTCCGATCTCGTCTTCAATCTCAAACCTTCTAAGCACAAATGGGAGTTGATGAGGTTCTGGAGCTCTCTGGTTCGTATGCACTCAGGAAAGAACTTAGAATCTTCAAAGCTTGGAATGCACGAACAAAACGAACCAATTTATAGTTTTTCACTATCGCCTGGGCGACATCGTTGTCGGAATTGCTGTTGGAGCATGCGTTTCGCACTCCTCCGGTTTGATAATAACAAAGTCCCGTTTGTATTTGATTCTATTTTTATTAATGGTGTGCAGGTAACAGGTATGAGATGTTCACATTTCTGCTGGAGCTAAATTTAAATGTGGGAAAATTTCACTGTCGGAAAATTCCGACAGCTGATGTCGCCCAGGCGACAGCAGAGAAGTTACAACCACTTTCCCCCATGACAGCACGACGAAAGACAGTTTTGAGCTGTCGGAAATCCGACAGCTGATGTCGCGCAGGCGACAGCTCGGAGGTTACAACAATTGCCCACGACACCACCACGACCGGCAGTTTTGCGCTGTCGGAAATCCGACATCGATGTCGCCCAGGCGATAGCTCGGCGGTTACAACAACTGCCCGCACGACGGCACTCCAGCGGCAGTTTAGCGCTGTCGGAAAATTCCGACAGTGGATGTCGCCCAGGCGACAGCGATTTTCTATAAATTGACTCCTTGTGTTCGTGCATTCCAAGCTTTGAGAATTCCAAGTCCCTTCCTGAGTGCATACGAACCAGAGAGCTCCAGAACCTCTTCAACTCCCATTTGTGCAAAGAAGGATTGAAGATTGAAGACGAGATCGGGCGCGCTTCTACATCAACGATCATCTCGAGGCTTCAACCATCCTTTCAGAGACCTGAAATTCTAGGGAGTTATTCTTTTCATATTGTATTTTCATTTACACACATTTCATTTTGTATTGGTAGAGAAATCGTCGTCTTGCGTGCGGCGTCTAAGTCCTTGCGTGGCTTAGGGGAAAATCGCTTCCTTGTGCGGAGCGTCCAAGTCCTTGCGTGGCTTGGTGGGAAATCGTGGCCTTGTTTGCTACGTCTAGATCTTGGGAAGATCTAGAGGATAGGCTTGGGCTTGGTCTTGGGAGAGACAAGTGATAGCCTTCCGATCCTTGGGAGAAGGATTGGTAAACCAAAATTGTTGAATTTTTATTAACATAATTGTGCCTTGATCTTAAGCATTGTTAAGATCATTTTTATTGTATGCAAATTTCATGATCAATATAATTATGTCCTTTTCTTTAATTACATATTTGGTGACATAATCTTTATCTTAGAAATTTGTGTTTGGTTTAATACGAAAATTGCATTGGTTTGAAAGTGTTTATAAGTAATTTTTTAGTAAAGTAAAATTTGTCTAAAAAATTATTAAGTAAAAATTATATTTTAAACACACCCTTATTCACCCCCCCCCCCCCCTCTAAGGGCGTCACACGATCCAACAAGTGGTATCAGAGCGAGGTTACTCCAAAACGGTTTTACCACCGGGAGTAATGGCGCACAACGATCATGCGTTCGTTGAGGGGCAAGGGATAAGTAGACCACCTTTATTCACGGGCACAGACTATAATTATTGAAAAACACGTATGCGTTGTTTTCTAATTGCGTTAGATATAGAAGTATGGAATATGGTAGAATCTAGTTACACTTCTCCAACAATTGTTGTAGGAGATGTAACTATGGATAAGCCCAAAGACAAGTGGGATGACAATGATAAATTAAAGTGTAAGAACAATGCAAAAGCCATGAATGCTTTATTTTGCGCACTAGATCACACTGAATTTAATAGAGTTTGTGCTTGTAATAATGCATTTGAAATTTGGAATCTATTGGAAATTACTCATGAAGGTACCTCGCAGGTGAAGGACTCAAAGCTTTTCCAATTGGAGTCAGAATTCAAAAAATTCAGGATGGAGGTTGATGAGGATGTGGATACCATGTACACAAGATTCACCAAGATTGTAAATGACTCAAAAGTTTTAGGAAAAAACTTTTCAAATGGTGATTTGGTAAGAAAAGTTCTTAGATCTCTTCCCCCTAAATTCAATCCCAAAGTGACGGCTATTTCAGAATCTCATGATCTTAAAGCTCTTAATATTGAAAGCCTGATTGGGAACTTGAAAACTCATGAAGTTGAATTGAAAATTCAACAACAAGAGTATATGGAGCCAAAGAAGAAGGGATTGGCTCTAAGATCTAAGAAGAAGGAAAGTAGTGATTTTGAGGAGGAAGAAGAAGATGAGGAAAGTTTATTTGTTAAAAGGTTTAGAAAATTTATGAGAAATCCAGAGAGAAGGAATTCATTTAAGAAGTATTTTAAGAAGGAGACTTTTAGGAAGAAAAAGGAAGGCGATGAAGAGGAAGAGAGACCGCCACCGGAGTGCTATCACTGCAAGAAGTTAGGACACATCCGAAGCAAGTGTCCAAAGTATTTGAAAGAACTTAAAGAAAAGAAGCACAAAGGGTCGAAGAAGGTGTTGAAGGCGGAAACATGGGATGATACTACTTCTGAGGATGCAAGCAGTTCAGACTCAAGTAAAGAAGAGGAGGCCAACATGTGCTTAATGAGAAAGAGCATCATATCTGATGACGAATGCAGTGTCCAAAGCGACACTGAGGTAACTCCTCCAACCTATGATGAATTATTTTCTGAATTTTTAAAGACTTGCAAATTTTTTGAAAAAAGTTTAAAAGATAATGATCTTCTTAAATCTGAAAATGAAATTTTACTTAAAGAAAACAAAAAATTGTTAAAGGAAATTAAGACTATTGGAAAAAGGGATATTTCTTGCCAAGAGTGTGATCACTTTTTGGGAAGAATTCAAGAACTTGAAGAATCTCTTTCCAAATCTCATTCTGCAATAAAAATTCTTACTAAAAAGAATGAGATTTTAGAGAGAGATCTGAAATCTTCAATCTCCAAAGTCCATGAGGGAAAGAAATCTTTTGAACGTAGATGCGTAAATCTAGTATCCGAGAATACACAAATGAAAAACCAGATTCATGACTTAACACTAGCCATGAAAAAAATTGGAATGGGCCGAAGATCACTGGATATGATCTTAGGATACCAACGCCATGGATCTGGAAGGTTTGGACTCGGATACACGTCAGGAAGCTGTCGCCCGGCGACAACCACTGTCGCCGGCGACAGTGACAAATCCAGAAAACCCATTTTTAAAAATTCTAAAATTAATGAATTGTCAAATACTGCATCCTCATCCAGTAAAAGTCCAGAAAAGTTATACTCTTCTAAATACATTACATGTGCCAAATGCAATAGATTTGGTCACACTACGGACTCTTGCTGGAAGGAAGGAAAAAGTAAAATTAAACAAATCTGGGTGCCTAAGGCTTCTACCTATACTATGGGTGGAACCACTTGGGTAACCAGATCTTTACTCACCTCTTCTTTCTAGGTGTGTTGGCAGGCTAAGGACAAAGAAGATGTGTGGTACTTGGACTCGGGCTGTTCAAAACACATGACGGGCAATAAAGAGAAGTTCCTTAGCCTAGAGATGAAGAAAGAGGAGTTGTTACTTTCGGAGACAATGGAAAAGGAAAAATCATCGGCATCGGAGTTGTGGGTAACGAAAATTTTTCAATTTCAAATGTTTTATTTGTAGAAGGATTAAAGCATAATTTGATTTCTATTAGTCAATTATGTAAGGGTTTAAATGTTTTATTTGAATCTTCTACAAATTTGTGCAAAATTATTAATTCCAAAACAAATGAAATTGTTTTCACCGCACCTAGATGTCATAATGTATATATGATTAAATTTCTTGATTTTTCAAATTCTACCTTAAAATGTTTTTTTATCAAAAAATGAAGAATTAAATTTATGGCATAGGCGACTTGGACATACTAGTGCCAAGTTAATTACAAAACTTTCAAAAGATAAATTAATTAAAGGTTTACCATTGTTAAATGGAAATTTATCTTCTTCATTATGTGAGCCTTGCCAAAAAGGAAAATTTTCAAAATCATCTTTCAAAAGTAAAAACATTATTTCTACCACTAGGCCACTTCAATTAATACATATGGATTTATTTGGGCCAATTGGAATTTCTAGCTTAGGAGGTAGAAAATACACATTTGTATTGATTGATGATTATTCTTGTTTTTGTTGGACTTTATTTCTTACCTCCAAATCCGATGCATTTTCAGAATTTTCAAAATTATGTTTGCGTATTCAAAATGAATTTGAGTTAAAAATTAAACGCATACGATCGGATCACGGAGGAGAATTTGAAAATGAAAAGTTTATTTCTTTTTGTACGGAGTTAGGAATTAAACATGAATTTTCCGCTCCACACACACCACAGCAAAATGGTGTAGTGGAAAGGAAAAATAGAACTCTTCAAGAGTTAGCCCGTACGATGCTATCTGAATTTAAATTACCAAAATCTTTTTGGGCTGAAGCGGTTAGTACAGCATGTTATGTAATTAATAGAGTAATGCTTCGCCCTATTTTAAAATTAACTCCTTGTGAATTAATTTTTAGTAAAAAACCAAATGTTTCTTATTTCAAAGTTTTTGGTTGTAAATGTTTTATTTTAAATTCTAAAGATTCCTTAGGAAAATTTGATGAAAAATGTGATGAAGGTATCTTTATTGGCTATTCTTCAACTAGTAAAGCTTATAGGATTTTTAATAAAAGAACAAAAATAGTTGAAGAATCTATTCATGTTAGGTTTGATGAGTTTGCTTCATGTGTAGAAAAGAAAATTACAGGAAAAGAAGATGAACCCCTTCCTTCGGTGGAGAATGATGATGAAGAACTTGGAGAAAATGAAGAAGAAAAAGAAGAAGAAAGAGAAGGAGAAAGAGAAGAAGGAGATAGAGAAGTAGAAGAAAGAGAAGAATATGAGCCTCCAAGAGAATTGAGGTTTTCAAAGGATCATCCAAAGGAGCTTATCATTGGAGATCCGCAAAAAGGGGTTAGTACTCGTTCATCGTTACATGTTTTATTTTCAAACCTTTGTTTTGTCTCTGAAATAGAACCAAAAGATGTTTTCACCGCTTTAAATGATGAATTTTGGTTTTTAGCTATGAATGAAGAACTTAATCAATTTGAACGTAATAAGGTTTGGAATCTTATAGAATGACCCAAAAATCGTCATGTAGTTGGTGTTAAGTGGATTTTTAAAAATAAAATGGATAATGAATCTAAAATTGTTAGAAATAAAGCCAGATTAGTTGCAAAAGGTTATGCACAAATTGAAGGGGTAGATTTTGATGAAACTTTTGCACTCGTAGCAAGATTAGAAGTGGTTAGGATATTTCTTGCATTTGCTTGTTTTAAGAGATTTAAATTATGTCAAATGGATGTCAAAACCGCATTTTTAAACGGGTATATAAAAGAAGAGGTTTATGTAGAACAACCCCCTGGCTTTATAAATGAGAAATATCCAAATTATGTTTATAAATTAGATAAAGCGCTTTATGGATTAAAACAGGCGCCTCGTGCTTGGTATGATTGATTAACTCAATATTTGTTAAAGCACGATTATAAAATAGGAAGTGCTGATTCTACACTCTTCATTAAGCAAATTGATCATGATTTAGTTATTTTGCAAATTTATGTTGATGATATTATTTTTGGAGCCACTAATGAAGAGTTGTGTAATGAAGTAGTTCAAATTATGAAAAATGAATTTGAAATGAGTATGGTTGGAGAACTTTCATATTTTCTAGGTTCTCAAATTACACAAAAACATGATGGTATTTTTATATGTCAAACCAAATATATTCATGATATGTTAAAAAGATTTGGATTTGAAAATCTTAAGCATGCAAACACTCCTATGAGTATTTCACTAAAATTAGGAAAAGATGAAAGTGGTGTTTCAATTGAACAAACCCTTTATAGAAGTATGATAGGGTCTTTATTGTATTTAACCGCATCTGGACCTGACATTATGTTTGCCGTATGTTTATGTGCTAGATTTCAAGCTAATCCTAAAGAGTCACATTTAAAAGCGGTGAAACGCATCTTTAGATATCTTATAGGAACATCTAAATTAGGATTATGGTATCCTCATAACGATTCCTTTATTTTACATGGTTTTTCGGATTCCGATTATGCGGGATGTTCTTTAGATAGGAAAAGCACTAGTGGCACTTGTCATTTTATCGGCCCTTCACTTATTTCATGGTCGAGTAGGAAACAGAATTCTGTTGCCCTCTCTACTACCGAGGCCGAATATATTGCACTAGGTAGTTGTTGTGCCCAAGCTCTTTGGATGTCACAAACATTAGAAGACTTTGACATGCAACAAACTGGTGTAGAATTAAAGTGTGATAATAAAAGTGTTATAGACTTAACTAACAATCCCATTTTACATTCTAGATCTAAGCATATAGATGTCCGACATCATTTTATAAGGGATCATATTAAGAAGGGTAATATAAAAATCAACTTTATAGGCACGGAAAATCAACTAGCGGATATATTCACTAAACCGTTACCGGATTCCCGTTTTTCTATGCTTAGGCTAGAATTGGGAATCCTAGACATTTCACAATGATTATATCACTACTTATGACCTATAAAATTTTAAAAAAAATTATATCACAAAACCTATACACTTTAAAAGGAAAAGACTAAATTTTAAAATCAAACCATAGAATTTAAAATGACTTAACAAAAATCACACATCATTAATATTACATCAATATTGTTCCATAAAAACAGTAGAAAATAACACAAGTTCAAGTTCACTAACAGAAAACAACATCTGAAGAAGTTCACTGTCGCCCAGGAGACAGTGGATGTCGGAAATTTCCGACATCAGTCAGCAGCAGCAGCCTGATGAAACTACTCAGAATCCTCAAAACCAGCCCCGTTGCTCTCTGGACAGTCTTCTGGAGGTCCTCGTCTTACGACCTTACCACGACGAGTCCGCCTCACCGATTGGCGTGGCGGTTCTTCGTCTGGAACTTGCAATTCGGCCTCTTCCTCCGGAGTTGGCTTTAGCTTCAGACCTTTCACAAGAAATTTCATGAACTTCTGCATTCTACTCCGATCCTTCTTCACTTCTTTCTTGTGATCCTCTAGTGAATCACGTAGATCATCAATAGACTCTCGAAGTGATCCTGCCCTAGGCATTGGCGGCTCTCTAATCTCAATTCCAGGCTGGGCCTTTTTATGCGTCTTCTTCACTTTCATTGTACCCGTATAATATATCTCCGGATAACAATCATCAAAATATGAATCTTGAGCTATCCATCCGTACTTCTTATATAATATACGCTGAATTATCGCCCCCATTGGCAGCGTATGAACCTTCACCCATTTTGGATGCTTTAATCTAAACGCATACCGAATCTGGGAGAGTATGAAGTCCGCCACATCGAAAGGTTCAGCCTCCATAATGAAGTAAGTAATGAGGGTCAACTGAGCCGTGATACTCCTTGTATCTCCACTCTTCAACATGACTGAGTTCCTTAATATATCTTGAACTAAAAAAGCATCCGGAGTGAGTGACGTAACTTTAGTGGTTAGAGTCTTCTTTTGACTCCCATGTAAACTCATGTTTACGAGGGTCCAATCTCTATCTTTTCTATAACTCTCCACTATATCCGGCATATTTTCACTAATCAGTAGTCCGAATTCCTCTCTTAGATCAACATGTGTTATTTCCACATGTTGACCCTGGATTCTTGATCTAACTCCCCCATCCAATTCAGTGTAATTTGGGTCTTCCAAATGATTATAAAATTCACGAATCAAAAAGGAGGAGAACGAATCTGCTGTGATTATTGAAAGTATACCTGCATTCGCAAGACGATCATAGATATGATCGTGCTTCGGCGAATCAAATTCAACATATTTCGCTACTCCAACTATGACTTTCTCCACCCCAGGGTACACTTGATACGAACTATGCGCATCTTCAGAAGTACTTCTTCGCGCTTTAGAACTGGAAGCCATTCTACAAATAACATATAAAAAAATGGATTAAAAATGTGCTGTGCACTGGAACACTGTCGCCCAGGCGACAGTGACTGTCGGAAAATTCCGATAGTACTTCAGTACACTTCTCTTGAAATTTTTTACATAAACTTCCAGATCTACTCAAAATCAAGTTTTTATTTCAACATCAAGCTTTTAAAAAAAATTATAATATTTTTTCAAATCTACATCTTCTCCATATCCTTACTATTCATCATCTTCAACCTTCTTCCAAAAGCAAATCTTCCATTTTTAAAAATTATACTATGTACAAATGCAAAACTTCAACAACAAAAATCACAAAAACAAAACATTTTCACCAAGATCCAACAAGATCCCCTTGATTTACACTAGATCTACACTTTTAAAACACAAAACTTCCAAGATCTACAACATTCATCAAATGGAAAATAAAAAACAAACATCTTTTATCATCTCCACTATGCAAAATCACAAATCCCTAAAAATTTTGAGTCAAAATCATAAAAATCCAAAAACCATACCTTAGATCTAGGGTTGTCGCCGACCTCCGACAGCCTTCTCTCGCCCTTCAGTTCAGAAAAAGGATGCACAATAGGGTTTGACTTGGTCCAAAGCCGTATTTATATTTTTGGCTGTCGCCCAGGCGACAGTGACTGTCGGAAATTTCCGACAGCTCCCGATTTGTTAAATCTTCAATTTTTGGTCCCTTTGATGCTTTACAATAGTTATATGTCATTATTAATGCTTCACCTCATGACTTGATGACAAACCATGTGTTTTTTATTTTTAAAAAATGGCTCTTACATGATTATATGATTTCATTTCCAAGCTATCATCGTATTGACACTCCTACTTAGTTGTTTAGACCATTGGAAATTATTTTCGCATGCCTCTAAGTATGAGAAATTGTTTATCTATCATAATGAACTATCACGTTCACTTCTTTTGATCAATACGTATGCCTTTTTATTTAATATATACATGAATCATATTTGCTTTAACATAATAAAATAGCACTTCATAAATACAACTTTCAACCTTGATTTGTTAGCACAACAAAATATACACCATCTTTTGCGATTCAAGTGAATTCGGAGATCCTTGGTCAATAAAAAAATTATCAATATCTCAAAATTAAGATATCACAAAATTTGTGATCAAAAAGTTTAAAATAAAGACAAGGATACTCCACCAAGCACTACTTACCCTCCTCATAAGTCTTAATGAGCATTGTGAGGTTAAGCACCTTGGAAAGAATTGTAAAGTGTCTTGTGCAAAAGAAAAATGGTTTGCTATTCTTCTTGTGATATATCTTCAAAGTCAAAGTGGTCTTTATATGCTTATATTATGTTCTCCATTTCAATGATCATGTACATTAAATAACTTCATAAGTTTGATCTAAGTATCACATGCACACATCATTATGTTGTATAAACATTCATCTCATGAGAATTGGAACGAAAATATTCCATAAATCTATACACTATTGTGTCTTTCTATGATACTTTCAAATGACCTTACTGATGTTTAAGTTATTTTCTTTCATTACTTTATATGGCTATTCCGTCACTTCATGAGTTTATTCATACTATGGCGTATTCCTATTATTTCATGAACTTCAATCATTACCAACAAAGTGCTTCCGCTTACTCTTATTTTTTACATCCTATCTCTTCCCTTACGAGCTACTCTTTTGTCTCATATTATCTTTTGCTAATACCAAAAGGGGGAGAATTATAAGTATATTCAAGAAATCAAAAATTATTACACCTAAATATTCCACCTAAACAATACATCATTTCAACTTACTTTAACATTTAGGGGAAGCATTAATTTAGGGGGAGCATTCATTTAGGTGGAGCATTCATCTAGGGGGAGATTATTCATTTTAAGAGGATTATATCATGTGCACACACCATATGTTGAAAATCAACAACCTAAATAGACATGATTTCTTTTTATACGAATTTGTTATTATCAAAAGGGGGAGATTGTTGGAGCATGCGTTTCGCACTCCTCCGGTTTGATAATAACAAAGTCCCGTTTGTATTTGATTCTATTTTTATTAATGGTGTGCAGGTAACAGGTATGAGATGTTCACATTTCTGCTGGAGCTAAATTTAAATGTGGGAAAATTTCACTGTCGGAAAATTCCGACAGCTGATGTCGCCCAGGCGACAGCAGAGAAGTTACAACCACTTTCCCCCATGACAGCACGACGAAAGACAGTTTTGAGCTGTCGGAAATCTGACAGCTGATGTCGCGCAGGCGACAGCTCGGAGGTTACAACAACTGCCCACGACACCACCACGACCAGCAGTTTTGCGCTGTCGGAAATCCGACATCGATGTCGCCCAGGCGACAGCTCGGCGGTTACAACAACTGCCCGCACGACGGCACTCCAGCGGCAGTTTAGCGCTGTCGGAAAATTCCGACAGTGGATGTCGCCCAGGCGACAGCGATTTTCTATAAATTGACTCCTTGTGTTCGTGCATTCCAAGCTTTGAGAATTCCAAGTCCCTTCCTGAGTGCATACGAACCAGAGAGCTCCAGAACCTCTTCAACTCCCATTTGTGCAAAGAAGGATTGAAGACGAGATCGGGCGCGCTTCTACATCAACGATCATCTCGAGGCTTCAACCATCCTTTCAGAGATCTGAAATTCTAGGGAGTTGTTCTTTTCATATTGTATTTTCATTTACACACATTTCATTTTGTATTGGTAGAGAAATCGTCGTCTTGCGTGCGGCGTCTAAGTCCTTGCGTGGCTTAGGGGAAAATCGCTTCCTTGTGCGGAGCGTCCAAGTCCTTGCGTGGCTTGGTGGAAAATCGTGGTCTTGTGTGCTACGTCTAGATCTTGGGAAGATCTAGAGGATAGGCTTGGGCTTGGTCTTGAGAGAGACAAGTGATAGCCTTCCGATCCTTGGGAGAAGGATTGGTAAACCAAAATTGTTGAATTTTTATTAACATAATTGTGCCTTGATCTTAAGCATTGTTAAGATCATTTTTATTGTATGCAAATTTCATGATCAATATAATTATGTCATTTTCTTTAATTACATATTTGGTGACATAATCTTTATCTTAGAAATTTGTGTTTGGTTTAATACGAAAATTGCATTGGTTTGAAAGTGTTTATAAGTAATTTTTTAGTAAAGTAAAATTTGTCTAAAAAATTATTAAGTAAAAATTATATTTTAAACACACCCTTATTCACCCCCCCCCCCCCCCTCTAAGGGCGTCACACGATCCAACAATTGCGACTGCGCCAAACTACCGCTCGTCGTGCTGTCGTGCGGGCAGTTGCGGTAACTTCTGTCCTGTCGCATGGGCGACATCCTTGTCGGAATTCCGACAACGCCAAACTGCTGCTCGACGTGCTGTCGTGCGGGCTGCTGCTGTAACTTCTGTCCTGTCGCCTGGGCGACAGTAGATGTCGGAAATTCCGACATCGAAATTCTCCATACAGTTAAATTGAGCTCCAATCAGAATTGTGAACATCTCATACCTGTTACCTGCACACCATCAATAAAAATAAAATCAAATACAAACGGGATTTTGTTATTATCAAACCGGAAGAGTGCGAAATGCATGCTCCAACACAAGTGACTCGATCTTTTTTCACACTAACGAATTATCGCAATTTCGATAATATTTAGACATAAAATTTACTCGTGGAAAGCTCTGAAAATACAAAAACTAGTGTAAGACAACGATTGCATGATTTTTCATCTACCTCGATATTCACGCTGTCAAAATTGAGCTATGATACTCTTTTTAGCAAATTGACACTATGACAGCATTGTTGCGGTCTACTCGAGGCTCCTACAACCGGTCTAGAATGACCATCTTAGCCCAGGAGCGGACGAGCGCACAATCAGTCACAGAATTTCGAGACAACTGGCAAGAGATCTTTTTTAACGTGGAAAACCTCGGAAAGAGGTGAAAAACCACGCAAGAAATGTTTTCATCAAATTTTACATGAATAGTTTCTTCAACCACTTTAGTACGTTTATTATAAACTCTATAGGTAAGGGTGAAACTGGTGCGGTTTGGTGCGGTTTGAGCCCAAACAGCAACCGCACCAAAGGGGGTCGGTTTTGAACCGAACAAAACCGCACCGCTTCCAAACCGTGCGGTGCGGTTTGACATTGGTGCGGTTTGGAGTCGGTTTTTGCGGTGCGGTTTCGATTTTTGCACATTTACAAAAACTTATCAAAGAGTACATGGACTATTTACATTTTATATCCAATAATGTTATCCCCTCAAAATTTTCTAACACATGGTATTCTCTTGAATTTTGGTGACAACCATAACTTCGAAGGACTAGATCATCACTTCAATAACGACACTATTTGTCCAATTACTATCAACGGTTTGATCATAAGATACATGTACAATTTTCTATGGTATGTAAAAACAGTGAATCTATTAAGCTATATTAGGACATCAAGGTCTGGGTAACATTATATAGCCATGACATTTAGATCAAGAAATTTAAACCAGTGCAAAATCAAACCAGTGTCAGGAACATAAATTATATGATAAAGATACTTTGATTTCAATATTTCAGCAGCCAACGGATTCACTTCATGCAGAGGTGGTACTCATTACTTAGTTAGATTAAGATATATTAATTTTATTATATTATATAACTATAAGATATATTATAATATATATTAATTATTTTGGAAGATATATTATAAGATATAAAAATTAAAATAATATTATAGTCATTACGGTGCGGTGCGGTTTATTCGGTTTTGTCAAGACAAAAACCGCACCGCACCGTAAACCATGCGGTTTTTCAATAACCAAAATCGCACCACAACCAAACCGTTCGGTGCGGTTTGAAATCGGTTTGGTGCGGTGCGGTTTTGCGTTTTTTTTGCGGTT